>VZTB01009926.1:473413-502167 GCA_013397245.1 Thryothorus ludovicianus
GGGGATGGTTGTGGGGGCGGCCTCAGGGGACAGGAGCTGGGGGTGCAGGCGGTGGAATCGGTGGGAGCTGGGTGCTGGCAGGGAGCGGTGTCCGAGGCAGTGCTGCAGAGCAGTACCGAGCGTGTCTTCCCGCTGTGCGGGGACAGGTGACCGGCCCAGCCCCAGCTGGGAAGCGGTGTCGCTCAGGTCAGGGCTCCGGGAGGAATGACACCTTCCCAAGAAGGCACGTGCCTCTGAGGGAGCCGTGCCCTGCCTCTGCGGGATCATTGAGCTGGCAGAACTAACAGAAAGGAAACGATTGATCCATCTTTTATCATTTTATTATTATTTTTTGTCCCTTCCCTTCTTCTTCTCACTGCCTTTAGATAGCCCAGAGATAAAAGAAGAAGTTCTCAGAAAGGACGACAGGTTCCTCGCCTTGCTCAAAGATGTTTATGTCGAGTCCAAAGATCCACCGGTGCAGGTGAGTGTGTCTCTGTACGAGCCATGCCAGCATCAGCTTTGTGCTCTTCAAACTCAGCACAAAGTCTGTACCAAGAAAAATGCTCTTTGTGCATAAAAGCTACCTTTTTTCAGTAGATAGAAGTGGTGGTTTTATTACTCTTCTATGCATCAATAATACTAACTATGTCTGATCCCAGGTTTTGAATATGTGACAGATTGTTATTATACAAGCTTTTTAATGCTGATACAGTCTTCCTTTTTAACATTATGTTGCTCTTATTTTGTTTTTCACCTAAATTCCCAGTCTTGATTCCTATGAGGCAAGATAGTTCTCCAGCCTTTTGCAAAGACACTTTGCCAGAGATCATTTGTGGAATTGTTAGAAGAGACTGGGACTGCTGGGAGAGCAGAGATGTGGTAGAAGACAAAGATGTTTACTCTTTAATGGAGTCTTTAACTCCATTGAATATTATACATTGCAAACACTTTTTTTTTTATCCAGCTCCTGAAGCGCCTTAGGTTTTTTCCTACATAATCTTGTGGGTTATATGGTCATCGTTTCCTTATTGCCACTGGCTGCAGCCTTTTACTTGAAAGGCAAATCATAGTCCTTCGTAAAATGCAGACTGGGATTCAATGTCCTCTTTTCCATCTTTTTGTGCTACAGCTTCTGTGTTTTACCTGTTGCATTATTGGATCACTTTATTCCAGCTGCTTTGTTCAGCAATAAAATTTTTATAGTCATCTATAAAAATCCCTAAGTCTAATCTGCCACTTGATGGTATTCAAGTCTAAAAATATTTAAAATGCAAATAGATTTCTTCAGTTGCTGCCTGATATTTTCAAGCAATCTCTATCCTTAATATCCATCACAGAGGTTAGAACTCTAATCTTGAAGTGCTGAAGGTCTAATTTCAGTATCTTTCAATATTCATGTATAAACCCATCAAAATAAACTTGAGAAAAAACCCAGACTGGAACAAGTCTTTGCTTGATTCCATGCCTGCCCTGAGTTTGCTGCCAGACTTGCCCTTGTGCTATGTTTTCTTGCAGTTGTTAGAGCACAGTTGAAGTGTAATCACAGAGACTTGTGGGCTAAGCAATACAAAAGCTTTCTCCCATTCCTGATGCTATCCTGATGACTTTGTGCATTGTGTACATGATGTGTGCACGCCTCTGTGTATGTTTGGGATGTCTGCCTGCGGTAACTGGAAAAGCACCAGCTTGGGAGTCCTGAAGTGTCAGATTCACAGAGACAGATGATCTGATCAAGAGTTGAAAAATCATTCAGTATCCAAGCACAGTTTTAGGAAAAAGCAGAAGACATGGAGTACAGGCCAGACATTGCCTGTAGCTCAGAAACAGACACACAGGTGCTGTAGCATCCATATCAGTTTTCTCAGCGTGTGAGTTAATACAAAGTGTCTGTGTAATAAACAGTGGTTGTGGGCTCTGATTACATATTTATATATACATATTACATATTATATGTAAGTATTTCTAAATTAACAAAAGGTTTGTTTCTTTTTTTCAGTGTAATTCACTGATTAATTGTTAATAAAAGGAAATATGAGGAAGTGAAAGCTGTTTTGGAGATTATTTGGAAATATGAAGGGACCTTAGAGAAGAGACTTTGTGTGTCTATATGTTGCAGCAGTCATGGCAGTTACGCTTTACATGATGCTGCAAAATAGCAGGAAAGCTTGTTCTCTAGACAGAGTAGAAGGAATTTCTTTTAGTAGCAAAAGTAAAATTTGAAAACAAAGGAAGGGGAGAGAAGAGACTACATGAAAAATTTTTCAATTGGTATCAGAAGGATACTGATTTGTTGTAGGATTTTTTTGCCCCTTCCAGTGAATCAGTACCAAATATTAGATTCTCTGGATTTACATTTGCCTACCAGAATCTGTAGTTCACACTGTATGAAGGGCTTCCAAGGCAATACAACATTTAAAGTGCACAGGAGCTTTTCAGCATTTGGTGGGAGTTGACACTATGTAAAATGGCTGTGGAAGAAGCTACGCTGGCTAAGGTTTTTTTTAAAAAATAGGGAAAGCTAAAAGGAAATGCCATATTTAGGAAAGCAGCTTAGCTGCTACAGTATGCATAATAAACAGAACTACTGCTGAGCTTTTTTTGTTTTCCTTCCCTCAATTAGGTAAAAGATGGAGGTGGTGAGCATCTTCCAAGTAAACAGGTGGAAAAGAGACTTACAAAATTAGGCCACTTGGAAGCTCTAGATGTTAAGAAAGTTTCCAAAGGCAAAATTTCCCTTGTGGAGGCTCTGACACTTCTTAATAATCATAAACTTCAACCTCAAATATGGACTGCAGAGAAAATAGCAGCAGAATACAGTCTGGAACTGAAGGAGGTCAACTCTCTTCTGGAATTCTTCATTCCTTTCACTGTGCTGGAATTTCCTAAAAAACCAAAAAAAGCCGTAACAAGCCATGAACCAAAAAAGTTAACATAAAAATACTTGCCAGAACCTTTTGTGATCTCACTCGTGTCTTCATTTTACTCTCAAGTATATTCCATGTCTGAACATTCAGTCGATAACGTGTCATCCAGCAAGGCTGCTTCCTTATGCCAGTGAGATGTATTCAAGCATTTCCATTCTACATTGGATGGCTTCACTGAAATGCAGCAACTACGGTTTGTAAACCAGAATAAGACTAATTCATGGCATGACAGCATGTCACACAGTTCTGATTATCCCATTCAAATGTTATGAATGCAGTTAAAGCATTTTACCTTAAAAGATTGCCTTTCTCAGCACAGACATCCTTGCCTGCAGCTGAAGAGATGCTCTGCGGGTCTTGGCTCTGTAATTTCATGTTGCACTGTTCTTTCAAAGACTTGCTGACAAGGTGTGTGTTTATAACAAACAGCTGTATTTCTTTTGTGTAAGAATGGAATGGTATTTATACTTTGTAAAGAAGGTTAACCACATGGGCATTTGGAAAATTCAGCTGTGTCAAACATAAAATAAAAAGAAGGTGAACAGCAAGAAGGCCTCTTTCTGGTGCTGGAACCATCATAATTGCTTATATGTAACTCCTCTTCTACTCTATTCTGATTTAGCTTAAATACCTGCACTTCTCCAGGTGCTGTTAGTCAGGGAATTTGTAGAGTGATGATCTTGTGGTCTAAGTGTCCTGCAGCAGCCCATGGCACCTGGTGTATGAGGAACAATGCTTCACGTTAATAGGTAGCAAGGACATGCAACTGGATGTACTAATTGGACCCACAGACTTCCATGAGTGTTTGTCCATCCTGTTAAAAGGCCCCTTTTTCCCTGAGGAAGCCTTGTCTGATCCAAGTGTGGGCTAGATGAGGTCATGTTTACTCAAAACAAATCTAGACAGATGACACGGGTGACACGAACTGTGAGGCAGGGGTGGATTTTAACCCCTGTACTGTGACTATTCACGTCTGTGTAAGAAGTTTTGCACTGATGGTTAATCCTGAAGTGAAACGTGGTCAGATAAGCTGGGGAGATGGGGCAGCAGATAAACAGAATCGATGTTTAAAAATTATGGTTATCTTCCTTCAAAAAGCAAACCCAGAATCTTTAATTTAATGCCTGTCACCAAAGAAGGTAAATTTAAAGGGTGCAAGTCAGTGCCAGGCCTACAGTGTAACTTTCTTTACAAGAACCTTTCTGCCAAAGTCTTTGATTTGGAGTCTGGTAAATGTCTTACCAAGAGGGTGATCAGCTTTGTTATTTCACAGCAAGATTGCTTCACCTCCTCTGAGCTGGAACAGGGTATCTCCAGTACAGTTTGCCACAGTGTATTTGAAGGTTATATTTGATTCATTTCTGAAGTACATAATGCCATGCAATAGTGGAAGATGACACTATGTGCATTGTATAAAAATTCAAAATTGTTGGTCTTTGGATGTGTGGCTTATCATTTGTCCTCTAATACAAGGGATACAGAGCTGCACTCTGAAACTAATGCACCTGAGTTATGTACCACATTAAGATTTCTTTGCTTTGCACAAAATACTCTGTTTTATAAAATGTAACAGGAATACTTAATGGTTTGAGTATGTTCATCCTGATGTAATATTTAAGGCAACGTTTAGAAAACATCTTAATGTGTGTAATGCAATTGGTACAGATACTATTGATATTGAAGACGCTGCAATTTCCTTTAAAATTCATTTTAATTATAGATGAAAGTTGATTAAAAACACACTACAACCAGCACCAGACAAGTTAATTATACCCTTTGACCACCATGATCCATACCATGGCATCTTTTGTCTGCCTTCATGAAAAGCCTTGTGATGTGTCTGCACCATGACAGTGCTCTTTCACTTCATGGTGCACTACTGTGTTGCTTACACCCTCCAGCAGGCATGTACTTTGGGATGTTTGGTGTCATCACATTCAGCCATACCTCAGCCATACCTTCAGGACAAAATCCTATCCACAACTGTGATGATTGCAAAGCTGTTCTCTGTTTCTGTGGAGCCAGGATCTCTTCCTCAGAATATATTATCCACAGTGGGAAAGCAGACGTCCCACAGCAGAGTTGGTGCAGGGATCCATCTTCCTCCCAGCAGGTGAACTTGTGGCCCAGAAGGCTTCTCTGGAGCAGGGTGGTTCTCTGGCAAAATGCATTCATCCCAGGAAAATTAGATGCAATGCAATTTGTCAGCACAGATTCTCCTGCTGGTCACCTGCCCCTCCTGCTGGGCAGCATCAAACCAATATTACAAAGGTATTGCCAATGGTACAGGATCACATATGAATTTGTGCCATTATCTATCCAAATTATCTGAGGTCTGAATGTTTAGCTTTCACTGTGTCTTCTGACATGGAGCATGTTAGTTGCCCAAAGCTCAACGGGCCAGAAGCATGGATCTTTCCTCTTTACTCTGGTAGGAAAGCCTGTCCCTGATCCAGCTCTCCAACACTACCACCTTGTCCTGTTCTGGATACTGACCACAGCATGTGTGTGTGCCTGCACTGTTCCAGGGAGTAGGAGTTTGAAGGTAATGCTGACTTAAGGGTTGATGTCTGGAACAAGACTATTCCCACTGTTGTATCTTTTCTAAAACTACTTATGTCCTTTTCATCCAGTTTCAAGGGACATTTTACTCATCAGTAATCTCGACTGGTTGCTAGTTTCTAGTAGGAGGAATAATGGTATTTTCTTTACACTTGAAACATGGTTTTGTTTGTGTCCCTTTATATCCCTTTCCTGCTTGGCTTCAGCTTAAGAAAGAGGTATTCTTCAAGCAACTGTTTTGAAGAGGTAATTATGGAGAATTAGTGGGAACAAGCAGTTCAGTTTTCAGGTACTTCTGTGTGAAGAATTTTTCATGTCTCATTGCCATGATAAGGTGAAACAAATTTAGATCAGGTGGTTTTAGCCATCATATAGAAACATTACATTTGGTAGGGAACAACCTGTCTCACTCAGATTGCTTTGTTATTATGGAAAGAATGTACAATGTGTATTAGCTTTGTGAGCCTGTAAGGGATTTGTTTCATTTTTAGTGTGGCACATGGTTGACAGACTTCTTATACCTGACATTATTATACCAGTTCTTCAAAAGTCACTGAATAAATCCCAGACCACTATGGGCACTGATACAGAGTGAATTCATAGGAGCAGGCTGAGCCTCATTTGAAAACAAGGGTTACATTCCTGGTGAGACATAAAATACAATTTCTTCAGAGGACTTCCAGCAGGTATACTGGGATTCCTGGCTTGAATTTTTTTAAAGAAAATTTCTTTAGGGAGAGTCTAGTAGCTAACTTACCCAGGTTTTCTTGGGTAAGTTAGTTTTTCTTAGTCCTGTTTCTCTAGCGTTGTTCCATCATTAAATCGATTCCCTGCCTTCTGCAGCCAGTCTTTGCTGCTGTGAAAACTTCATGCAGTTGCATTCTTGCTCTGTTTTAGATCACATGCAAATATCAGTTGTATTCTGCCCTTTCAGTAACAACTATTTTAATTCTGCATAGCTCTCTTGCCTTCTAAGAGTAGCACATCTGCTGAGGTAAAGGTGAGAAGCCTGAGCACATTTTGCGCTGCAGAGTTTGTGAATAGGACAGTTTTTCAAAAGGAATTCAGCTTTAACATCTTCAAAAGCTACTCTTTAGGGGTATGTGAACCCAAGTAATCTGGCTCACCACATATGTATTAATTGTAGCTTGGTTCCTGCAGACTGATGGCAAGATAGCAAGAGCAGAGCTGTGAGGCAGGAGTGAGTTTTAACTCTACTCCCCATGCAGTTTAGTCAGAGGGACTTTCAGTACAAAATGTGATTTTTCTATAGTGTGTCAGCCCAGGGAACTTGTCTTTTAAGCTGCCTATTTTTGCTCAAGGAGGAAAGAAAATTATATGTGAGAGGTATATGTTAAACTTACAAAATGGAATGTCTTATTTTTGTATTGGAAAATCATATCAAAGCTTGAGTAGTCATACAACAGTATCAAAATGCAAAAGTTAAAAAAGGTGTCTTTCTCACTTTGTTACATGTGAGCATCATGCCTGCATGTTTGAGATTGCACGAAGCTGCACATTTCAGAGCTCTTTCTGAAGCCCTTTTCTAATATAGGAGTTTCCTGGCTCTTAATCAGATGGTGCCAGTGTTGAACTGATAGGGCAGGCATGACCAGAGCAGGTGAGCTTCAGGTGCAAACAAATTTTGGTACTTGAGACTGTAGCAAGTTGCACACCAACTGATGTGCTATTAGCAATCAAAACACTCTGTTGGTGCCTGTTATTAAATCTGTTTCCAGCAATCTACAAGTCTAATGAATTCTGTTAACCTTTCACAATTTAGGTACTACTGTGTTGTTACCAGAGCTAAGTATTTTCTGTTGAAAAAAGCCACAAATTTCATGGATTAAATTATCTTAGAAATTTTACATTAGTTTTCTTGGTCTGAAACAGAGACTTGAATGTACACAGCAGCAGTGGTAGGTAACAGCAGCACCTCTCCTGTATCATGCTGGAGGGAGAGCACTCTGGTGCTATTGAGCTTCTGCAGGGTGGAGTGGGGTTTGATGTGTCTGCCACCAGGAAAGGAATTTAAAAAATAAGTCTGCCAAGGTGGTTCTTCTGTGACTGTTGTTCAAAATCTCCTTTCAGTGTGGGCTACTTCAACTGCAGAAGCTCTTTTTAGGTGAGATGTTTAGACGACCTGAGAGGAGTAGTGCTGCAGTACCCTGGAGGGAAGCAACTGGGGCCAGACAGATCCCACAGTTATCTCCTATAAGGATTCCTCACACAGGAATAGAAAATGCATAATGTCTTGTAAGCATGAGGCCACAGTTTTTAGTAAGCTGAGGGAAGTGATGGTGTGGTTGCATGAATCTCTCCTTTTTCTAGTCATTCAGTGGCACCCCACCTGGAAGCTGGGACCACAGAGGGACTGAGGAATCCTGCTGCTGATGAGCTGCATCTGGTGCTGGTGAAAGCTAGAGTCAGTCCTGCCAGGGCTGCTGGAACTGGAAGCCTGAGTGTAAAGTCACAGCTGGAAGCTCTGCTTACACAGAGATTGGGGTCTGGAGAAAGGACATCAGACAGCACTGGTAACCTCGGTGCACTGGGAGTGCAGAGCTGGTTACAATTGCCTGTGTCAGTAAAGCGAAAAGAGGTAAAGGTGGAGTATTCAAGACATTTTCTCTGACTTAAAGTATGCCCTTTTGTTAATTGCACAGGGCTTTGTTCCAAAAATATCAGCACAGTTCATGACTCGTCAGCAACGTGTTGAGTATGAAGTAGAGGCAGAGCAATGAAGTAGGGGCAGAGCACGGTAAGCCTGCATGGTCAGATCCTTGTTCAGCTGCCATATGTATGGGAGTTGTGCATTGCATGTCACCCTTCATTGCCCTCTGTCCCAATCTCAGGTTCACAGCACAGTACTGTAGCCTAAAGGATGCCACAGATTTGAGGGTTAGTGTTGTGGCATGGATTCTGGGGTGAATTTTTATACACCGTTATATCAACCTGTCTTTCATTCAGCTGGTCCCCTCCCCGCATCCCGGCATGCCCTGCGCCGGGACCCCCTGGGCATGCCGGGATCTCACCCTATAAAACCCCCCGCGTGACTGTGCTCGAGGTCTTTTTGCTCTGATCCCTTCGGCGGCAATAAACTTGGGCTGGAACTACACGGGCAAAAGGCCTCCTCTCCTCTGCTCAAATCAGCCGGGCTGGCTGAAGCTGCGTTTCCCAGAGCTCGCTGCTCTAAGGACTCTGCCGCAGGCACCCCCGTTCGCCCGGGCAGCTCCCTGACGCATCGCGGCTCTTTGAAGCCACGCTGAACCCGGCAGCGGCAGGTTAGGTGTTCCCTTGTAAAGTGGGGTAGAGGATTTGCATCCCTCTTAAGGTAAAGCAGCACCTGAATGTTAGGTAGAGCCTACCAGCAGTCTCCATGTCCCCTAAGAGCTGGAGCCTATGTATCTCAGTTGCATAATTCCTCCACACTGTGAATTTTCTTCATGAGTATTAAGGGTAGCAGGGCTCAGGTCCCTCTTGGTGGGGCTCAGGGAGGGAAGGTGCCTTTTTCCATACCATCCCACCCTGTTCCCAGTGCTACAGCCCGCCTCCTCTTTTTGCTAGCTCAGACAATTGTCAGACCACTTTATGAACCACTTTAATTCACTAACATGGCAGAAAACAAATCAAAAGAGATGTTTTTAAAACTGGGAAGAAAGTCTTAACCATTGCTGGCACTATCAGGCTATCCTTTGGCTAGATCCATCATATATTCAGCTTCCTTGTATGTTGGACATGTCTCCAGGAGGAAACAAGTTTTTTAAAATTGGGTACGTTTTTCTTGCACAAAATTTAGGGGCAAAAACCTGAACATACCAAAATGCTGCAATGAATTTTTTGAAATGCATTATTCCCAGGTTATTTATTTGAAAAGCATACTGTTAAAACCTTTTTGTTTTTTTTTTTTTTAAATTTTAAAAGCATATTGAAGTGGTGGTATAATATGACATTTATTTCTAAGAACAGTTCAAGCTGAATATAAAATATTTTGTTCACATACCCTTTTTTTTTTACAGAATAATGAGGCTTTTTTTTTTTTCCTTTGGTCAATCTCAAAAATAATTGCTAAGACTTCTGTTAAACGAAGTTTGTCCCACCCTTACCTAAATCCAGTCCTCCTCATACCCCTCTACTTTGTTGATGAGTATCATCTGTCAGGTTTCTAGTCCTGTTTCATAGATAGGCAAATAATTGTGTACATTGAGTGAGGCTGATTTACTGTCTACCTAAAGCTATAGTGAAACTGGAATAAATAGAAAGCAAGTGCATTAAATAGCAATAAGTCAGTGTAAAATAGGCTACTGAAGATGTCTTTAGGAAGAAATAATGCCAGACTTGGCTTTGCTTCTCTGCAGAGGAGGAAAGGGGAAATAAATTTCATACTGTGTTCTGCCTTTCTCAATTAGCTGTCACCAGTTAAAGATTTCCTTTGTGGGAACAAATTCACAGTTGTCATCACTTAACAAAGATAAATTCTATCAGCTCACTTCGGCACATGCAATTTTTCAATATTAAGCTCTTTTTATATTGCGAAGTTTTCATTAATGTAGCAATTTGAGAAATAGAGTAATTTTTCATGTGACTCTCTTAATAGGTTGACATTTAATCATAGCTTCTTAACCCTTTTGAAATAAATGTACTGTTGAGTACATTTTGAATAAAAATTACTTGAATTTTACCATGGACACACAGCTGTGATTAAAAGCTGAGAAGATGCTACTAAAAGCAAGTCTGTTCTTTCAACAAATAGCATAAACACCTGCTTGTGATGCATAGGGTCCACGGCCCTATACATACATACATCATTCTATAGCCTTCAGAAGGCAGTGAAACTGCAATGTTTTGGAGATACACTAAGGAAAAAAAGATTTACTGACAGAGCAGTATGAGAAAGCATTGTTAGATTTTTAGGCTCAAAAATTTGGGCTATCATTCTGCTAGTGTGGAACTTGTTACAGAATTCAGCCCTCGCTACAACATTGCACTCTAGCATAATGTGTTTAATGCTGCCGAAAAAATGTAATTAGTTCTCAATCAATAACAAAAGCTGCACTGAGTAAGCCATGCTTACTCAAATCCTCTGGAGTTTGCTGCAACGTAAAACATACTTTGTGAAAAATGAACTGCTTCCTCTATCTTAGCTGCTCAATACTTCTGAAAATGAAAGATGAAAACCTAAATGTAGTTAAAGAAAAAATGCAGGACATGTTGATATAAATTACATAGGGCTCTTGATGTGTTACTACTCCTTTCTGTCTTGAATTTAACACAGGCTCTGTCACAATTTCCCTTGTTTTTAGTTTTCAACAACATGAAATGCCTTTTCTAAAATAATCTTTTGTCCTTGGTGAAATGATAGCATCTCCTTTGCCTTGTCCTGCACAAATTATCTTGGCTTCCTGAATGAGAGAAGGAAATGGTAGATAAATATTCAAATGTCAGGTTGAAGAAAGTGTCATGAAGGATTTTCAAATGTTATGTCCTTTCTATACCTGGAACTAGACATAGATACACTGCATTTTTTCAGTCTTCATCAAAGGTTTGTTTCAATGGAAGACAACTTGAATCTGAACTAACTTCACATTCTGTTGATTTTCAAGCTACTTTCATGATAAGAAAAAAAATAGTTACTTAAGAGATAAAAATCCAGTGTGCATTCCAAATGGTCAAACTGTTCCTGGAGTTGCAGAGTGGTTATCTAAAGATTCTGCTGAAAAGATATAGCTTAAAGATGAGAAAACTTCTTATCTGTTGTATCCCTTCACTAGATACACTAGACAAAAATAGAGTTTCAGGCTGTGGAGAAGATACAGGCAGATGGTTTTATTGCTGAATCCTTGCAAATAGCCCTCTCTGCAAATCAAACTTTTCCCCAAAGCCTTGGCAAATTTATATATGCTGCAGGTGGCCAGAGGTTTTTATAAGAACATAATTAAATTTATGCAGGGACATCTCAAGGGACCTGTTTGCATCATTTGGGAAGGTGACTTACAGGATGAACTACTAAATGTAAACTATGAGAACAAGAATAATATTTGTTTTCTCTGTTCTGCAAGGACGCTTTACTCCATAGGTCTTGGATAAGTCATTACACAAAACATTTTTTATTGCTATGTTTTTCTCAATTTTGCTATTAGGAATAATATTACCTATTTTTTTTTTAATGAGGTCTGCTCGTAGCAGAGTAGGAAAAAAAATTATAGGTATGAGAAATTAACATAGACTTTTCCTAGGCATGCTTTTTTACATATGCATCTCTTGCCATGCTACTGAAATATTCCTGTTCTGCTTTTTAATTTTACTCATAAAGTTGCAGATCATTAGCAGCATCTATAAGGTCTGTAACACTTTCAAAGCTTGCCCTTATTCCATCAAGGCAAGAGGAATAAGGAGCACTGGGGTCCTATTGCCCTGCAGCACCTAGAAGACAGTTTTAACCATGGCTGGGCAGCCTCCAGGTCAACTGCAGGTAGCCATACAGAGACTTGGGATCTCATGGCAGGAGGAATGATCTTGGAAGAGGAACTGAGCATTTCATTTGGAAACGAGGTAGACCACTTGCTACCTCAAAACATTGGGCATTGGGTTGTAAACATTTTTGAATTCATAGAATCAGAGAGTAATCTAGATTGTCAGGGAACAATTTATCTTATGCAGTCAAGCTTTGAATACTTCCAAATCTATAGATTCTACAACAGTGCTTAACTGTCTAAGTGGGAAAAGTACTTTCTTTAAAGCTGTGCAAAAAGTCCTGTTGCAGTTTGTGACTGTTGCCCATTGTTGTTCTACTAGAAGACTGGAAGATGGAAGAGTGACTCCATATTGCTTATGCCTGGCCAAATTTCTTTCAGCATCACCAGAATATTAAAAAATTATTGGAAAGAAAATTGGTTCCATTCCATCTGTGCTTTACTCCTTTGCTGGGAATGTCATCCTTCCAATTCCTGTTTCTACAGGGAGCTAACTCTACCACCTCATCTATAAAACATGAATCGAGGGAAAAGGCACTATAATATAACTTAAAAGACAAAGAAATCACTCAATGGAATATAAATATACAATTTAAGGATTATTCCTGCAGTAGTAATACCATCACTCTTACTGTCAGCTTGTGTGTTTTCTCTATATATACTTCATACCAGGCAATGCATTTGTTTCTGGAAAGCAGCAGCCAGGGCTGTGGGTGGGTGAACAAGGAAATGAGCAAAAAACCCAGACAAAACTTATCCCTGTTTTTTCTCTGTGGTTTACCAATGGAAATAATATTGCCTTATTTTATTTAATGAACAGTAATGTAGAAAAATGATACAGAACTTCACAACTGCTCCTCTTCCCTTAGCAACTCCTCTGTAGTAACATTTTCCAGTAATAAGGTTACAGGATCCACATTACAGTCTGAACACTTTCTGAAAATTGTTTCCATTTATTACATGCTTAAAAGATACATAATTGTTATTCATTTTCTAAGGCATCAAACTTAATGAAATATTTGGAAACAAATCTGTTACCATCTGTTATGACGCCTTGATTCTATGTTTTAATGGAACTGATAGGCATAAGTGAGGTGACATTTTACTTTCAAGTTCTCCCACATTTTCTTAATGATGCCACACAAAAAATTTCACCATTTCTTAAAGCTTCAGGTCTACATCAGACACATGAAGAAACGTGGTTGTTATTTTTTTGATCATTGCCTTAGGAGCATACACCAGATTGTTGTCATGTCACTTAAATCACTCCAGGAAGACTCTCTGATAGTCCTGTGACATTTGTCTTTCTGGCAGGTGCTTAAGTTCAAATCAAAGGTAAAAGAAAGCCAAAAAATTCTGACCTGCCACAAAAAGACTGTGGGAGAACTGGTGAAGTCCAGCCTGTACAGTGCAGGGGTGCACCATTATCCTCATCAAGTGAATGGAATGAGCTAGATTCTCAAGTCCTGACTATGTAGCTTAGATATGATTCTTTATTTACATAAATGGTCAGGTTATCACCAAAAGAAATGATGCTTGTGATCAAAAATATGTACAATTAGGTCTTCAGATTAACACCAAGGTGTCTATAAATTTCTCAGAGATAAGACTAGTTCAGATTCTGTTGTTCAGTGATTTTTCTGGCTGACAGATAAAAACATTGAAATATATTCTTCTGTGAAAGTAAGAAGTGGCACCCTGTGAAGATTTCTGAGCAGTAAAAGGCACGATAATGTTTAAATCATGTGCTATTGATCTGACTATGTGAGAACACTCCTAAGGTACAGATGATGTTAATAAAGTCAGTCTAACACCCTAGAGCCTTCCTTTTAACACATGGTGATACAGCATTCTGGTTATGAAATACTGTACATCCTGAGTCAGTAAATGTCAGTGAACTTTAAAAAGAGAAAAAAGATATGTTGCTTACAGACAAATATGATTCATTTCTGCACAACAGAGAAAGACATATACACAAAAGCACACATGGCATTATCATTCTTGTATTAGATTTTGAGAGCAGTCAAGCTTAGTCAAGTATGCTAAGCCACATTTGGAAAGACATAATATTCCTGTTCCTTTTCACAATCTCCCAAGAGAGAAATTGTAAAATCTTGGGATCATCAATTTGTGCTGTGTCACTGGCACTGGTGGGTGGATTGGTTAGATCCCAGCTAAGTACAAAGGCATTTCACCTGCCTGTACTGAGGAAAATATGTGTATGTGAAATGAAAAAGGAGTGTGGGGAGAACTCTTCTACTCCAATCTAATGAGACTCCACATGGAGTACTGCATCCAGCCTGCGGTCCTCAGCAGAGGAAGGACATGGACCTGTTAGAATGGGGCCAGAGAAGGACCATGAAGATGAGCAGAGGCCTGGAGCACCTCTCCTAATGACTTAGTGCTGAGAGAGTGAGGGCTGGAAAGGCCTGGAGAGGGCTCTGGGCAAACCTTAAAGGTGCCTTATGGTACACAAGGAGGGCCTGTAAGAAAGAAAGGGACAGACTTTTTACACAGTCAGACAGTGATATAACAAGAGAGAGAATGGCTTTAAACTAGAAGAGGGTCAATGTAGACTAGATATAAGGAATATTTTTTTTTTATTACATGGGTGATGAAACCCTGGAACAAGTTTCTCAGAGAGTGGTGGCTGCCACATCCCTGGAAACACTGAAGGTCAGGTTGGATGGGGCTCTGAGCAACTGGATTTATTTGAAGATGTCCCTGCTCATTGTGGAGGGGTTGGACTAAATGACCTTTAAAGGTCCCTTCCAAACCAAACTATTCTGTGATTCTGTGAAGGTTAGCCTATTTCACATGTACCATCACCAACAAGAAAGTAGCAATACTTCATTTCTTTTCACTTATTATTATAAATTAGCTGGATCTCTATCCAGATTTACCACATAGGTAGATATCAAAGATTTGTATAACAATATTAAGTGTTTAGAAAATATTCAAGCATCACTGCAAAATTTTCATTATTCCAATTTTTCATGCCAATGTTATTTGTAAGGCAGCCAACATATGCTAATTAGAGAATTTCACTACTTAATTTCTGTTAGTGTGCCCTAATATGACTTAAAATGTACAGTTTAATGTATTAAATGTATCAGGATTGCTTATACTTCTCATTGTAAAACAGGGAGTAATATGCTATTAACAGCAGGTGTTTACAACAATCTTTAGATGCAAATATTCTAATTAAAGGGAACATCCAACATGTTGGGCAAGGATGAGTCACACTTCACAACAGCTCTACAGGGAAGAGATCTGAGTTGTGTATTCTTCTAAAGCAATGGCCAAAACAATTAAATTACTTTCTTTTGTGTGAAATGTATTTTCTGCTGCTTATTGAATGCCTAAAAGACTAATGAACATGAAAGTATGAAACCTGGGATACATACTGCATAGGACAAGGGTGGCAGCTGTAATGGAGGGCTAGAGGGAGCTATTTGAAACCCCAATCTTTTTGCTGCTAAGCACAAAACCTACTCTATGTGCATTTTTATCGCTCAGGAGCAAGGTACCAGCATCATGCAACCCTAGTTACCATGGTTTCCATTCAGCCACAGCGCCCTCTTGGAAAAGAAACAACTTTAGTTTTAAATTCATTACACATAACTCCTAGGTATTTTAAAAACAAAATTACAACTTGAATTATCTTAAAACCAGAATTACAACTTGACCTATGTTTTTGTGTTTGAACACAATACATACTTTCCCAGACCCAAAGCATCTCCTCTCAAAACCCCAGCAAGGTTTGAAAATAACCACACTGACAGAGATGCCTTTTTTCAAGGAGTGCCAAACCTTCTGAACATCACAGGTTTTGATGACCCCTGAAGCGAATGTGTTTCCCAATCCATCTGGCATCACCAACACCGCGGTACCACCACAGTCACTAGTGGGCAGTGATGCACCTAAGAGCTGGAGGAGGCTGCTGGGAAGCTCTGGCAGCACCAGTGCTGCTGCTGCTGCCCCCCTGCCAGGAGGGAATGCTCTGCTGCTCTGATGGTTGCTGTGAAGAGAACAGATCCCTCTCAAAAGGGATCTTTGCTTGTTGTCTCATAAAAGAATGAAGGTGTTTTGAACACAGTATTTATTGTAAAGGTGCCAGGCTAGATCAACAGCTTCTGATCTGTGCACTTTTCAACAGCTCCAGAAAGTGCAATGTGCACTGACCTGCTCTCTAGCAAGGTGCCTTGCTGTCTCTAGCTATATTTAAATCACACAACTTTAATTGTGATACTTCCCTAGGAGGATCTACAGTAATTTAGTTTGGGTGATACAGCATACATGCAAAAAGCAAATTATGAAAGGCATTAATGCTCTCAGAACAATAGCTTTTGTTCTCATTTTGTTCTGTTTTCACCTTGTCCATGCAGCTACAGTATGCTGAGATATGAGGAACAAAGGTAGCAGAAGCTAGTCTGTAGGCAGCAAATTGCATACAAATGACATCTGAAGTATGCTAAGACAGATGGGATAATCTCATTTTTAAATGTGGCTGTAGAAATAACCAAGAATGAAATAATTATTCATATAAAAACCAATTTCAGTAGGCTTCAGAGTCAGATCACAATCACTGAACAAACCTCTGTGATTTTCTGACCCATCATCATTTTGACTCCTACAGATCCTAAAATACCTGCGTAATGAGGCTCCTCTTGTTACTGGAAAACCGCAGGGAAACAACCCTACTTGTCCTCCTTTCTCCTCCCTCTGTAGCTGATTAGAGCTATGGTAAATCTGTAGTAAATAACCATTTGAAAACACTGACAAGTTAATTGGGCTCATAACTGCGAAGGCAATGAGACATTTCTGCAACTGTTTAGACCGGCTTTGTCAGATGTAAGTCAGTTACAAAGGCAACACATTTAATTGTACAAAGAACACATGGAGAATAAATCAACTTTCAGGCTTGAATTACAGTGCAGGAAGGATAATTACCAGAGCAGAACATGTACTTAGAAACAAAAGCCTTTTGTAGAACACAAACACCTGGAACAGAATTACACCAAAAATTAATGTTGAGTATCCAAAAAAAAATTTAAAAAAATTAATAGGAATATTGAATAAAACCATTTTACTACTTTTAACTATGCAAATTCTCAGTGGAGATTGAGAAGGGCAGCTTTGACCAGACTTCCAAAACTTGTTGTGGTGATGCTAGTCATTCACTAGGCATCCATTTTTTCCTCAAAGTCAATTCACAATTGTGGAGCTGTTTGTATCTTATTTGCTCCACAGTCCCCATACGCCTGGTAGGTGGATTTCATGCATGTGCAGTCTGGAAGGCTTGCTTCAGTTAGAAATGTATATAAATCACAGCCACTTATAATGGTTGAAATTATATAAAAATTCTATGATGAGCTTTGAGATCTGGGTCGACAGAATTGAGTTCTTTTAAGTAATTGTCCTGTACCAAATTTTGCCAATTTTGTGTTCAGCTAACAACAAACTGGCTACATTCTTCTTGCTACATATATTATCAGATATTAAAAATGTGTACCTGGTTTAAAACCTAGCAACAGTATATATTGTGCTAATTAAAATGTGTATGACATTTTTATCTAGGTAAAATAAACTCAGGTCGGTGATGTGATGAATTACTAAGTTTTCCAAAATTTTATCTGTTACAAAAGCTTGGTGTCTTTGTTCAGCATACCACTGAATGTTCCAATCAATTGAGGGCACTTTGGAACAAAGGACATACGTTTGAAAATAAGTACCATCTTCACTTTGGAGTTACTTAATCTGCATGAGTTTGTTGGAATGCAAAGTGAGGTTATAAAACCATCAAAATAATTTCTCATTACAACAAATGGCTACAAAGAGGTAGGAATTACAATATTGTTCAGTCCCAAGCATGATAAAGTATTTTGTCCCAGTTGTCAAGAACTATATTACTGCCCTCAAGCATCAAAGATTTTTAAAAGAAGTATGGACTTCCTAGGGTTTATTTGGTTTACAATTACTGAACCTTTGATGCAGGTTTATAATATTTTCTCTACAATCATAGGGCTTAGAAACTTCCATTTAAAAAAGGATAAAAATAAAACTTTTCATCCAATAAGTGAACTGAAGGATTTAAAACTTCCTAAGTGAAAAACCCATAATATAGTTTTTCTCTTTGAGACAAAATATCTGTGTTAATGTAAAATCTATGATATCTTAATCAAATATTGAGGATTGATTTTGAGGAATGTCTTTAGCACATAGTTAGGCATTTTCTTCAGTATTTTCTAAGAAGAGGAAAATGGACAGCAGCTCATATATTTTGCCTACAGATGGAATTATCCAGATATCCAGAAATCACACTTCTGATCCAGAATACAGTGTATTATTGTTGCTAATTACAATTTTTCTACTCAAGAAGAGATTACTTTTTATAGATGCATGAAATAAATCATCTGTATACCACTTTGGATTGGCACTAAATAAACATATTATATAAACCTGCATATCTTGTTGATGCTGTTGTTTGTTAGGAAAAGTCCTCAGTAAATTACTGAAGGAGTTTTTGTTAAAACTAGCTGATCTTTATTCTGAATTATTCCAGAGGAAATCATGTTTTTCAATCATTTATGGTTATTCTGAGTTCTTCTTTTGCTCTTATTTCATAATCTATACAATCTTAGACATGACCACTGTGATGCTCTAATGTGATCTAAAATAAAGTGATGCAATGCTTCCTTAATTTCCCATTTCTTTGAAATACAGGAGAAGCTTAGGGGAAAAATAAGGAACCCACTATTGATCAAGTAATTTCCAGTGAGCAAAAATCCTGCATAATCCTTAGAAAATTGCCACAGTGAGTTACTACCTTCATGTTTCAAGACTGAGCTATACTTCTAGACTGACTGACTGATTGTGGTAAACTGTCACCAATTTGTTGCCACTTCTTTAACCAATGTTTATGGTACAGAAAACCAGCAATATTCCCCATGAAGATACTTACAAACTGGTTCATTAATACAACAATGTAATCTCTTTAATACCTATGCAAAGAAATGCACACAGTGTTAGTCTAGCAACTGTTGAAGAAGGACAGGAAGTATCTTTAGAACTACAATTGTCAGGAAAATGACAAGCCTGCTCAAAATATCAACTATTCCAACAGAGAGATTCACAGAAGCTCTAGCATGAATCCTGCCCTGTTCATTCTGTTGAGGAAAAACACCCTGGGGGCTGTAGATGTCTTTGTTTTCACACCCTGCAGACTGTTCTGAGACCTGCTGTATCTTTTAAGTACACTGATATTATCATGTCCAGCTGTGACTGAAATATTTTCTATTAAGGCTGGAACTCACACTATGATACAATAGATCTTTTCCATTTCAAGTTTCTGTGTGTCCCCGTAGGCTGGAACTTTGCACAAAGGGCACTAAAATGGCAAACAGGCTTTGAGGAATGTGTAGCTACAGTGCATTGCAAGTCCTGCAAACCAGTCCTTCTTTTAATATATAATTAAATTGTGGAATTCATTACCATGAGGTGTTATGGAGGTCAAAAGCATAAGTAGATTTAAAACAATGTAGGAAAACATACCAAAAAAATCAACGCTGAAGTAAAAGTTAATGTGTATGTAATAAATACAGCAGCTGGGAAGTAACTCCTAAGAAGAAAAAATGGTTCAGAAAGTTCCCAAGTCACTGGTGGAAAGCAGATGTTATCATTTGGTATGTGTTTCTTACTTCCTGCCCCTGACACTGTACTGACATTCACTGGTCAAGTTGTCAAACACCCATTCAGCAGCATTTCAGCACTTGCAAGGAGCAGCAGTGTGGTACAGAACCATCCAAAGAGGCCAAGAAAAAATGGGCATCACAGCAGCATGGAAGCCAGCACAAGTCTCTTGCCCATTCATTTTTCCTTCCATCAGGCATTTCTCAGTGCACCACAGGAAAGCATCTCAGAATGTATATATCTGGAAGCACAGCATTTTCAACCTGTCCAGAAATGTTACAAGTCTAATATTTCAACAGTGCTCTCTGCAAGGAGACTGTAATTCAGATTGAAGCAGAAATAACTGGTTGCATGGATACAGCTGCTGAGCTCTGTCAGTCACCACAGAAATGGCAGAAGCTGTTGCTGTCCTTTCTTTCTGAGTTCACTTGCCTCTGGAGCTCAGTTGTGGAATGGCTTTTGTGGACACTCCTAATCTACTTCTGCACAAAGTCAGCTAGCATCGTTTAACCTATTGTTTAATGTATTTTGAGCTAATCTTGGCTGACCTTTTGCTGAAGAAAATAAGAAACACTTGCACAAGCCTTTCTGCCAGCTCTACTCTGATGGCAGTGCCCTCCAGCAGAAAAACAGTCCTGTCTAAAACTTCCACTGATGCTTTCACAAAAGTCATGTTAAATAACTCCACAGCTCAGTAAGAGCTCACAGTCTGCACAGGCAAGGTGTAGTGGAGAAGAATGTGGATTTTTCCTTTTTAATCCCTCAATTAGAAATGCAGTTATGTCCCACATAGATGATAGGCTGCTTGACTATGGAATCCAGGATTGGGGTTTTTAGTTTTTGGTTCTGCACAAGAAATAAAGACTGCAGGCTGTGTTACAGTCTTGTGATTAAGTTGGGAGAGCCAGAAATCACATATGTCATCTCTGTACTGAAAGATCATCCCACCAAGACTTCGGCTGAAAAACTATTCCAGAACCTAATTCTTCTGATTATTAGAAACATTCTAAATTTCAACCCTAAATTTATTCATAGCTCTTCTCCCTCTCTGGTGATTGCCATCTCACTGCCTGTGTACTTACAGGCATCGATCATAATGTTAAGAAAGACTTCATGTAGAGCAATCCAGAGAAATATGCTTCAGTAAACATGATCTGAAATTGAAAAAAAGGATGGCTTTATCAAGTTCTTTGGTTAAAACACAACTTTGCTGTAATTGTCTCCTCCCTGCATAAAAAAAAAAAATCAGATCTGGCATCAGTTGGTCTATTTGAAGACAAAAACAGAGAGAGTATGCTCATCACTAGTAAAAGGTTCATTCTTTAAACTTGTTTACTTTTAATAATACAGTTGCTTTAAAAGGACATAGGGCTTCCACATTAACAGTCCTTTCCAGTAATCAGCATTCATAAGAACAGTGTGAAAATATTAATTTTTAAATAGGTATTTCATGTATTCTTTGGATATTTTACAACACTTACGGCCTAAAAACCCCCATAAGATAGCACCTTCTTTTATTTGTTACAAAATGGGATTTAAAGCATCTGGATTTTTAAAATATGAAACTAAAACAGTAAAGAACCTTATAAAAGAATAGCCTGCTGCCTGTGCAATTGCCTTTACAGGTGTCCTACACTGTTATTTTATATGAATACTGAATTTATAAGAGCTAATGTGCCAAGGAAAACATAATATGCAAAATGTCTGATTTCTAGAAAGCAATTATTTCTTTAAGGAAAATAGATTTTAAAAAATTATTTTTCTTCAGCCTGTATTTCTTCTGTTTGAACTCTAGTGCAAGGCCTTCAAGTCAAAGAGTGCATCATATGAGGGATATCTTACACATGCACACACAAACAGCTTAATGTCAAAAGTCTCTGATAAAAATCTCCTAGTGGTTCACTTTTGGCACTTACGCATCTAAAAATTAAGAAAAAGAACCAAATCTATGAAGACTTCAATGATGCTTAAGGAAAACCCCTTCCTCTCCTGTATCCATACTCAGCATGGAGATAACTAGCCCCAAAATAAACAGCTGGCTTTTCAATCTTAGGTCTCAGGTACTGATCCAAAGGCAACCCTAATTTGCTCTCTCTCCTGTCGTCCCAGCTAGGATCTACTGTTTCTTCACCTCACCTACCTTATTAAAAAGATATGTTTGAGCTTATTTAAATAGGAATTTCACTTCACTCCAGGTAGAGCTGTTCCTTTGGAAGATTTACAGGACTGGGATCAATAGACATATTCATGCAATATACAAAAGATGGTAAAAGTAATTGTTCACAGGACCTAAAAAAAAAAAGTGTTCCTAATATCTGGAATAGGACATGAAAAAGGTAGGGAAGATACACAGAAGACAACTGAAATTATTAAAGGGATTAAAGGAAGAGGCTGTCTTAAGAGATCAGACTCAAAAATTTTCAAATGAGAAAAGGCAGTGGTGAGACTTGTTCAAGCTTTATGAAATCATGAAGATAGCTACAAGGATGAATATTTTTCATCAAATTTCAGAGTTTGGCTCATTCAGTGGAATTCAATTAGAACAGATAAAAAGAACACATTACTTTACAGTGGCTAGTGTATTTCTAGACTTGCTGCCAAAAGAGATTGTGGAAGCAGATCCCAGCAATAGGTTCAGACAGGAATTGGATAAAGGAGACATACAACAAGACCCAAAAAGGACAGTGAAAGGACTAGGCAAGGATTTACCTTTGTAAGAGCCACAGAAGCTAGGGTAGTACAAAGAAAAGAGTTTGAAGAAGGTGGCCAAGCTTGTGTGCACTCTGTAAATAGTTTCTCCTACTGCTGCTGTTTCTGTCTGCTTTTCTGTTTAGAAAAACAGAATTCTGTATAAGCAAAACCTTGAAGAACCCCAAGGGAGGGAAAGGGCTATAGGTAATGAAAAGAAGGATGAAAAATAGACAACAACAAACAACAAATGATAGAAAGGGAAGAGTTATGGCACTGAAAATACAGAGCTATGGAACTGGAGGAGGGCATGAAGATGAGAAGCCCTGACATCACTCATCACTTCTCGAAGGTTAACCAAGGAGCAGGTGGATGCACTGCCTGGAGATGTGGGAGGATGATGAAATGAATATACCCAGGTTTCAATATCACCAGGATCCCTCCATCCAGCTTCCTTCTTCTGGTGACATGAACAACGAATAGGACTGGGAAGCTGTTAATGAAGAGATCCTGCAACTTGAAAGGGTCTTCGTTAGGGAGTGTATAAATAAAAAGTGCAGAGGGGAAAGCACAGCTCCAACTTCAATGAGCATTTCTGGAGGAGAGATGGCATTTGATGTACACTCAAAATACCTGATGTATGCTAGGGTCTCTTGCCACCCTCTGAGAAAAAAAAAGATCCACAGCCCAACTCAGTGGGGCATTTTCCCCATTCATGGATGTTCTTAGGACATTTTTTTTCCTCTCTGAGGAGTGTGAATGGTAAAGGTTCCACAGATGAGTCACTCTTGAGTTACTAGTGCTTTTCAAAAAATGGTATGGCATATTTAGGACAAATGGAACTTACAGAGAATTTGAAAGCTTAGCTAATCCCAGGTGCAATTAAAATAGGGTAGTAACTATTTTTAAGAGAGAACTAAAAATTAAGTGAAACATCTCAGTAAAACTCTTATATTTTCATTAAACTGACCGAACAAGAAATTTTGCTTTAAAGTACTATTTCATGTTCATTCTTTGCTGAAGTGACTTATCAGTTCAGAGAAGAAGATCCCAACACAGGTATTTCCCAGTGGTAAATGGTATACCTTAATGTAATGCTCTCTTTCAAGGATGAGTTTTTCACCATTATTTTTATTTAACTGGAGGATCTGTGAAACATTTGTTATTGGTTTTCAGTTCAGAAACCTCTTTTTTTATAGAGATAACTTTATAAAATTAAGTTCATGAGGCATCTGAATAAAAAGAAATGAAAATGTTTCTAAATAATGTCATCTGTGTTGTCCATCTTCACTTCCAGCACCATCTAAAAGTCAAATTTCTGATGAATGAATGGCAACAATTCTAACATGATGCACAGAATTAGATTACCAAATTTGTGCTCTCACAAAAGAGAGGTGCTTGTGGCCGAAGTCCTGTTCTGTTACTCTTTTCTTAGAGTGTAGTTGAACAAAAAGCTGGACATGCTCAGACACTACACTGTAGATAGTTTCCTTCACAAAAACATTGGAAAAGCATTCCAGGCAGTTTCTCTAGACTGTAATGTAAGGATCCCAAAGGACTTGCTGAAAACTAAGACTGCTAATTTTAATTCCTATGTTATCAGAAAAAATAACTGTTTTGAAACAGAGATACCAATATGTATCATGGAGATCCTACTGAAAATTATATCAAGAAACTGAAGTACATATAAATCTAGACTGAAAGTGACAATAGAAATTTTCCAAAAACAGGCACAGGTGGGATTGGAATGGGAGAAAGACTCCACTTCTTTTATTATACCCTAATCATGGAAGCATGGGAAATAGTGAACTGGGAGGAGGGGAGGCCATAGAGTAGGGAAAGAAGTTTATAGTTTCTTTCTAGGAAATCCAGGAAATATTTTTTGCCCCTGGTTCCTGGATGACAAAACAAAAGGAAACAAATTAAAAAGAGTTTATCAGTTTCAGTAACATTGGACATAGCCTCCCTGTCCAGCATATTAACTACAAGAAGTTTGCTTCTTATGGGAAATGAAGAGAAGTGTTGTGAGTCTCATTCCTTTAAATTGGATATGGTATGAAGATACATGGTTCTCAGAATTGAGCTTTAAGAGCAAATTTCACATTGGAGACTATTCTGTGCCATATCCTCCACTTCCCCAAGCTCCATAAATTATTATAATTACTGAAGGATTTAAGTTACAGCCCAGACACTATGGGGTCTCATAGACTGGAAATTGAAAGTTGAATTTTCTCAAAACACTTCTTTTGTGCTGATGTGGATGATGGACAGATGCAATAGAGCTTTGGTTTATCTTGCTTCAAAGGCAAACAGTAGCAACTAAAGCAGCAAATGGCCTTTGAGAGGCAGGTGAATTTGTGAGGTTTGTTGACCATCTTTTCATCTTTGTTATAAGAAATAAAAGAGGAATTACTTCAATAGCAGTCAGATGGCCAAAGGAGGACAAGAGACACTGAATGTGTGGCAATACCTGAAATTGTATACTAAACTATCTCATATTTGCTTGGCAAAGAAAAAAATTTGCTGACATGCTTTCTCTTTCTCTCTTCCTCTCAGAGTGAAAACAGGCTCAAAAACAAAGTAATGAAGCTGTGAGGAAATGATTAGTTGATATGTGCTCCACTGCAAACACAGCTCCAGAGGTTTTCATTTTTCTAGAGAAGAAGTGTGAAAGCATTTTCATGCTACATTTCAAACTCAGGTCCAATTCACCAGCCTTCTGCACCAATTCTCAGGTCAATGTCATAAATTTCCATTTCAAAACAGCAGCTTTTTTCTCCACTATAATCCTTACTCACCCAGTCTTTCTTCCCTTGCTCCAGTTACTGTGGTAAGCAGAACAAAATACTTGTGTAACTTCCAGCACATGAATAATCCACCAAGGTCAGACCTCAGTACTGTCTCT
This sequence comes from Thryothorus ludovicianus, assembly GCA_013397245.1. Taxonomy (NCBI): domain Eukaryota; kingdom Metazoa; phylum Chordata; class Aves; order Passeriformes; family Certhiidae; genus Thryothorus; species Thryothorus ludovicianus. The sequence goes on from VZTB01009926.1 coordinate 498,637, forward strand.
TCCTTGTTACACTATACTGTGTTTTTTCATGTCTTCAAATTCATTCTGTTACAAAGAAAAAAACGGGCAAAAAGGACGATAAGGCTTTTTTATGTTGCATATAGAAGAAACTACATTTTGAAGTTTCTTTTCTCCTGGGCACAGAGTTCAGAGGCAGCCTTGAAATTCACGACTCTCTTGGGATTATATACAACTCTGCCTAATAAAGTAAATGCAAATGTAAATTATCTTAACATCTGACTTTTGTTCTGTTCATCTGCATGTTTTCTTGCTACTGTTACAAAAAACCCCAAATCTAACTACATTGTTTTATCATCCATGTTGAATGCTTTGAAAAAGTAGACTTAATTTTGGGGAATCTTCCCTGTTACCCCTGCCCCAGCATTACTCTTGGCCTGTTCTGCAAGAAAAAACCCAAATCTGTGAGGCTGAACTGGAACAGATCCTCAAGGGCAGTAATGTCCTGATTTGCCCTCATACAATACTAATGGCTTCACAAAAAGGTCTGCTCATTTGCTCCAAGTTTTTACATTCAAAGCAAAAATAATATTGAAAAGCAGAATCAGAAAGAGTCTCAAAAATGCCAAAATGCTGGTGTAGGTTTCTTTCAGTTGAGGACAGTTTCAAGAATTCTGACAGTTATGCACAAAGTGAATTAACACAAACATTATGTTACTTTCATTGTAACAATAGTAACAATTTAATGTAATCAGAGCAGTGATGGAGTAGTGAGTCATTGCTTTAGGAAAAGGACCAAGGAGACAGAAAAAGGCTAAGAAAAACCATAGTGAAGATTGCCTGCCTTTAGTATACATCAGGAATTAATGAGATCTGTCTCCACTATTTGAATAGTAGACAGAGACACTCCACCTTCAAGGCCTTGTTTGCACTGAGGCATTAGTCAGATCAATTCTACCTCACCAGACAGCTCAGTCTGGAGCAGTAAAGCTCACCAGCCTTCAGCAAGTTGTTGTCCAACCCCCTCCCTGGTAAAGGAAACAGAAAAGGCCAGTGCTTCACTCAGCACTGCTGTTCCATGCCACATCACAGGGAGAGGCACAGACATTACTGCTACTGCAAGAGAGGGGAGAGTTATGGGGGAAAAAAGAAAAAGAAAAGGAAAAAGAAAAAGAATAGCTCATGGCTGCTAATTATGTTCTGTGTCCTGTGGAACCTGCTTCTGGGGTGAGGTAATTCAGAGGATCCTCACTTGTACAATAGAATTTTCTCCTAACTCTTTCCCATGCAAGACCTGTTTGCCCCTGCTTCTCTGGGTCTGAATGACTAAGCTTTTCTACAGTCTTTTTTCAATAAAACCTTTTTGCTTCTGCCCAAGGAACAGTTAGAATAACTAGCCCTTTGTATTTTAAGTTATTCATTACAGTTAAATGGCTTTCTCGTCAAGCCTGTCCTAGGGCAACGATTATAAGGTTAACTTTTTTATGGCAGTGAATTCAGATAAGTTTCTCAATTTTCTCTGAATCTGGTCAGACACAAATACGTATGACTATGCCCTTGCTGTGGTTCACAGTTGTTGCCTCGATACCTATTTTGATTTCCCAAAGCAGCACTGAACATCAAGGGGGAAAAGGTCACAAACCATGAAAGGCAGTTTCAGAAAGATATGAGTGAATCTCATAACTTTTATTTGTTTTTTTTTTGGTAAGACAGTGATCCTCAAAACACTGTCCAGATACAGCTGGATTATTGTAATTAATACAGGGGTAACAAAAAACCACCAAAACCACACAGATCAAACCCAGTAAGGTCCCTACAGAGCAATCTTGCTTAGCAGTCTTTACCCCAGGCACATATTCCCACAAGATCACCATCCCCAAATCTCTCCTAAATGTGGAGTGCTCCCTGGCAACCTCACCTAGAAAGCAGATTCTTTTCTTCTTTAGTTTTGCTTTTCACATTAGGCTCGTTGAATGCTTTCCTAAAGCTCCTTTCCAAAACAAAGGAGATGTGAAGCTCATATCAAAAACAAAGGGATATTTACACAAATCCACTGGGCAAAATTAGGCAAATTAAGAGAAGCAACTTCTTGCATCCATTGCCATATGTTGTACGAACCAAAAATTGTTAGGTTTAATTACTTAAACCACTACAGATTCATTTTAAAACATGTTGTTGTCTCTTCCACAAGATGGAGTGCAGTGATAATATCTGAGGATTTCCAAATTGAATCAATATATCATGTCTCCCTATACTAGAAAAACCCTTTAAAAACTTTATCCAACCACAGCAAGACAAATCAGAAGCCCCTGTAGGGCAGGTTAGTTGTGCCAATTTCAGGTGGGAGGAGTTCAGAGTGCATCCCAAAAAACAAAGCTCACAAGTTCTTTTAAGTGTTTTCTTTTGCATTCAAGATGAGCAGCAGAACTTAACAGTGATGAGAACTGAACTTTGGCAGGAAATTGCAACCGAAAAATAGTGCTCACATACACTTGTAAAAGACATTTTAAGAATAAAAAACCAATTTTACTCAGCCAAGAATTTTGCAAAGAAGACGAAGAATTGCTTTTCCTCTGCCTTGCAGTTCCCAGCCGTAGCCTAGTGGGTGCAGGGCTGCCAAACTCAATCAAGAGTTGAACTCCTCAAAAATCAAAGCCATATCAGTGCTTTGATTAGATGTAGCTGCTAGCATTCTGCTGGCATCCCATCAGCTGTGTGCTTAAGAGATCCATTTGGGAGAATGAGAAGCTTCCTTATTCTCTTCTTTAATGGTCTGAGTTCAATTTGTACAGCTGTGATCTGATGTAGAGTGAGATGTGTTTGCTGGCAATCAAGTAAATGCATTTTGAATAGGAATAGGGATTGTGAAAGACTCTTCCTTCAGACACCAAGCTTTGTAACAGAATATAGTTTTCTTATCAGTTTGCATCCTTAGTGAATCTTGGCACTAATAAATACTCTACATATTAAAACAAGTACTTAAAACTACATTAGCTACCCTGAACCACGTTGACTTTGGCCTGAAATTGCCATCTACGGCCTTGCCCTTCTCAGAATCAGTAGTCACCCTACCCCAGCTTGGCAGTGATATGCCTGCCAATGCCACACACCATGCAACCTTAGCATTGCAACTGCATCCTATTTGGAAGACTCTCCTTACCAAGTTAGCTGGGTGGGCAATGAGGAGACATGCCGGCTTGTCTTAGTCCTTAAAAACCAGCTGGAACAACTCTATGTAATAAAGTGACGCTTAGAAACACATTAATTTTCCCTTTATGTGCACCAGGACTGCAGTACCACTAAGCGCATACCGTATTTATGTCGCTGCCTGGCAGGAGGCTCGGCGCTGCTTTGCATTTGTTAATGCTGCTCCTCAGCATCTTTTACCTGCCTCCTCAAGGAGACGCCTCCAACTTTACAGGAAGAGCCTGCTCGGCGCTGGGCGGTGGGAAATGTCACGGGGGGGTTGCGGATCTGCTGAGCCCAGCCTGCGCCGCCCACGGGAGCGGGGAGCGGGGAGCGGGGCCCGGCGCGGCCGCCCCGCCGGGAAGCGCCCACGGCCACCGGGGGCGG
>VZTB01009926.1:502216-545409 GCA_013397245.1 Thryothorus ludovicianus
GGCGGGCAGGCTCGGACGGAGGGAAGGGAGGGAGGCGCTGGCTCGCCTGCCTGCTCCACGGTCCGCCGGTTCCGCGGCGCTGCCCGGGCAGCAGAGGCGCCGCCGAAGCAAATGGAGAGGCGGCGCTGAGCGGGCTGCCCTCCGCGGGAGTCGGCAGCCGAGGGCAGCGGCGCGGCGGGCGAGCGATGCCCCTCACTTCTCTGCTTGCGCTGCCCTTCCTCCTTCTCCTCCCGCTCCTGGCTTTGAAGCTTTTGTTTTCCCCGGCCGCTGTGATGGCAGGAAACTTCCCGGAGGGATGGGCTCAGGCCGGGATTGTGCTGCGCCGGGCTCCGCAGGGCTCCGGCCACACCGCGAGGTGAGGCGAGGCGAGCGGCGGCGCCGCGGCCGCGGCAGTTCCGCGGGACCGGCTGCTGCTCCGCCCGGCCGAGGGCCGGCGGGACGGGCGGCGGGAGCGGGGACAGAGTTGCGCTGGGGACCGCGGGGAGCGCCCCCGGCCGCGGTCCCACCGCCGGAAAGGCGTTCTAGTCCCAGGGATCCGTGCTCGTGGGTCGGCGCCCCGAGGAGGCTGNACCGGCTCCCCCCGGACCAGCTCCCTCCGGCTCCCCGGGACACTGCTTAGAGAGGCATGGGGGAGCTGTCTGTCTGCTGGCTGTCACCTGCTCATCAGGCTGCTGTTGGTGCTCAACTCTTGGACCTGCCGGTGTCGGTACGCTGTGTGCGTGTCACTTCTGGAAAAAAAATAGGAACGTCTCGCTTGGTCTTGATTGTTTTACTTAAAAGAGTGTGTAATTTTTGTTTGGGTGTGCCACATGGTTTTTCCAAACTTATTTTGTAAAAGTCAAATGATACAGTGCAGCCTAGTGTATATACATATATACGTATATAACAAGGCATATGATAAACTTTTTCTTGTAAATTAACAAGAACGGTTTTCCAAGGAAACTGTTTACAGAAGGATACAGGTAACATAGGAAATTTCAATGGTCAGAGCTAGGCATGGCTGAAAAATTAGATCTGTGCCCAAGAAGGTTGTTAAAATTGTTTGTCCTTACTGAAATGAATAATGACTGCTTAAGCAGTGGCAAATGAGTTTTACATAATGCATTTTCTGTGGGACATATTGCACATTCTAATATTAGAGCAAAGGCATCAGAGGTATCAGATTATGAAAAGGGCAGTTTTAAAATAGATCCTTTCAAGTTAACTGAAAATTTAAAGAAATGTCAAAGAGATTTGTTTCAAGATTGGTAACACAGAATAGCTGTGTATTGTCAGTTGTCAAATATGAGGTTTTTGGTTTTTTTGCACAGTTATTTGTTGTGAAAATGTATTTACCAACCTTTCTGAAGTTCCAGTGTAACAACATAGACCCATTAGTAATTACATTTTGTCTGCAGAAGCAAATTTGTTAATGACTGGTAATTAGAAGAAGAATAATTTCTAAATAGCTTCCCTTTGAAATATCTACTGCCAAATGATCAGCCCTCTAAAGTACATTCTCTTAGCTATTCTACCTTACTCCTTCGTTAGAGAGTAGCCTTACTGTAAGAACGTATTCTAAATGTATAACACTATTTTTTTTAAAGTGAGAAAATGAGACTCTGAAAATTAGTAGTTCATATGCAATGTCTGCCTACTCAGAGGAAACAGGAAGAAGGCAAGATGAACTCTATGAGTTTCTAATTTTTTCTTGTGCATTACAATGCGTAGGTGACTTTTGTCAGGTGCTGCTGATCAGGCATAGCTTGTGTGCTTCATAATTGCATTTGCCACTTTTAAAATATTCCTCTAGGAGTAATAGCAGATAAAGCTTGGAGAGGCTGTGGTTGCTTCTCTGCAGTTAATGAAATGCACCCAAGACCATTTTCTGGTTCTGAAGCTAAGTGCTGTGGGTTAGCCCTTGTCAATGCTGCTTAACTTTCTTGCCTTCCAGAGCAGGAAATTTGCATGGGAGACCTGTAGCTGGCCTGTATCAGAAGGATACTGTGCTGCTGTGTGGCAGCTCAGCAGTCTGTGTGACAGTGAATTCCATTTCCAGGAAATGATTCCTGGTCTTCCTTGGCTTGCTGGCATGGACATGGTAATATGTCCATGTAACATAGTCTATCTGCAGGTAGCGTCCCTTAACTCTGTACTCAATCATAGTGATCTAATTTCCCTGCATTGAGGATCTCTGGCACTATAAAATGCCATTTTTCATAATCAGCTGCTTGGAAGTGCCAGGGATGCTTTGTTCCTTTTTTCTCTGCTTGTGCATGTGGGTGAAGAGGGAGTAGGTGAAGGCTTGGTGGTTTTCCCACTCGTACATAAGGAAGAGGTGAAGAGGACCAGGAAGATGCTTGTGTGACTTGTTCTGGTTGTCTGGGAATGTGCTCCCAGGGCAATGCATGTCAATAAGCAGTCCTGATGGCTGGATGTGAAGGTCCATGGCCAGCAGTCACGTGGAACTTCCATAATTATTTTGTTACAAATAGCAAGTTGGGTTTGTTTTGGGATTTTTTTTTGTGCTCCAAAGGATTAGTTATTTACTCAGACGTAGTTGTTAAAAATGAGATAAGGCAAGAGGAAGTGTAACTATCATCTAAGAAATCCTACTTGTGGTATCCAGAAGTAGACTTTCAGGCTGAAAATTGTCAGGTCACACTGCTTCTCATAGACGGATAAAATACTTTTAATAGAACAGTGTACTTTTTATCTCTGTAATTTGCTGGCATTCTTTATTTTGCTAACCTAGCGAGTAGCACAGTTTGAACTTGAATAGGAAAATTGTTTAACTGTCTCATTTCCAGCTGAGGATGATATTTAGATACTTACGTGAACCTGAAGTATGTGATGGGACTGGGTTAATGCTCTAAAGTACTTCCCCAAATAGGCAGCTTGGCACAGTAAAATTCCTTTTGATTTCATTAGAATGAAACTTCATAAATCACAATTCTTAATATTGAGCTATTTCTGTGTGTGATTTAGGAGAAAGGTGAGCTATTTTTTTTTCCTCCCTGCCTGTGTAAAAGCAATGGTTCAGTAAGGTATATTTGCACTTAAATGTGTGTTGGAGGTATCTGAGGAGTCCCACTGGTTTGAATGGCACTTTGAGAAATCTCTTGCATAACTGTAATCTAATTTACCTCAATAGATGTTTATTATACACAAGCTGTGTTTAAAAGAATATTATCAAGACCACATAAGCACAGAAGAATTTGGAAATTTAAAGCTTTGAAGTAGTGATGATGTGGCCTGTGGGAACTGTGCCTTGTAGTATTTAGGACCCTTTTTCTCAAAATGCCTTGCATCTCGAATAAGGCGACCAAAATTAGCAAAAATTTCATCTCTTCTGAATTTTCTTCTCCTTGTAGTTTCTAAAGCAAGGCTTGAATTGTGTTGATTAAATGTGACATGGTGACATACAACAATTGTGGAAAAAGCTAGGTTTTGAACACTTGTTCATCTTGGTGAGCAGTGCACCTCCTGGAAGAAGATGGGTTCTGTATGGATAAGTAGTATTTAGTCACATAGTTAAAGCTTGTGTCACAGGGTTTAACTACTACTTCTCAAGTCCTCAGAGCTTGACTTTTGGCTTTTGAACCTTAATTTTTTAACATAGTTTTTGGATATGTAATTTTCTCAGTGCTTTTTTTTGTTTTTTTTTAAATCCCTAAAAGAAATAGAGGCAAAAGGTGTATTTTTTTCTGGGGTATCTTTGCTCATTTCTGATGTCATTAGCAGACTGAGAACCTCAAGATGCCAGCTCAGGGTATAACTGTCTAAAATGTAGTGGTAGGTCATGATCTATAGGTGGATTGACAATGAAGAGAGATAGCAGCCTTTATACATCTGTTATGAAATAACTCACATTACCTCCTGATTTTTATGTCATATAATGTAACTAACTTGAAGCTTTGATGCACAGTTCCCATTCTGTTGGCCACAGGGCGATGCTGTCTGGTGACTTTATGGTAGTTCCCCTGCAATATTCTATTTACCTATCTCTTCCTGGGCTATCTTATTGCCCTGCTGCTTTCTACATTTTTATGCCACATCCTTTTTTTCATTTATTTAATAAATAATTTGTAGTTGCTAGTCAGTTCATTTGGCCAGTGTGACTGTTTTGTCCTAATCTAGTGTGCAGCTCTACAGTTGCATAGGTCAGGTCAGCTGGCCAAGCAGATCAGGTGTAGAAAGTAAAGGGGAAAGTGGCTTTCAGATCCAGTGCTTGGATTTTGCAGACCATAGTGAGGAAATAATCACTGTTATAACCTAGGAGAACTGAGGCTGGGGCACAGAAGTACAGAATAATTGAGATCATAAGAGACCTCTGGAGGCCATGTAGGCCACCTTTCTGCTCAGAGCTGAGTCTGGTTGAAAGCTAGGTGGGGTTGCTCAGGGTCACATCCACTTGAGTTTTGACTATCACAAGGGATGGAAATTACGAGCCTGTGTGAGTAACCTGTTCCAGTGTTTGACCACTGTCACCATGAAGTTTTTTCCCTAAGGCCTAATTGAAGTTACCATACTGCAGCTTGTGTTGATTGCCCTGCTCCTTTGCTGTGAACCTCCAAGAAGAACGATGTTCTTGTGCTCTTAAAAGCAGCAGATATTTTTCTAATGCTTAATAGCACAATTTCTGTTAGGAATATAGATAACTTTTGCCAAGTACATAAAAAAAAATTCTGTTCCAGCCATGGAACAGAATGGTTGCATGCCTTATTCAATAATAGGCTGATCAAATCAGTTGGAGTACTTTTTTTTTTTATGAAGGCAAAATAAAAGTCTTTTGCTAGCCTTGCTTTTAGAAACAGATTAGATGTTTGAAATTTCTCCTTTCTCACACACGATCATGAATTCTATTTTCCGTCAGGTGACTGCCTCATTGTGTGTAGTGAATAGATGCTGGTGGTTTAGGAGGTAAATCTTAGTCCTCAAGCTGGGCTTCTGAAAGCCATCTATGTCATCTTGTGATTTTTTTTTTCCCCCCCACTTTGTTAGGTGTACGGACCCCCTGCATAGCAAATTTAAACCCACTGACTATAGGCTACTTTTGAGGGCTCTGTTAGCAATGATCTGCAGAGTACTACACTGACACTGAGGCAGTCTCAACTAGCCTTTCAGACACAGTCAGTGGGGAGGAAAATAAGACTGTTTAGAAAGTAGTTTATTCTATCTATGGCTGCATTATTTGCTCAGTGTCTCTCTGCTTTGTATCATTACAGTCTCAATGGCTCTTAGCCTTTCTACCCAGCTTTCAGGACAGCTACATTTTGGCAAGGTTAATTCTTAGTGAACACCTTTCCAATCTTTTATTTTCTTGTCATTGCTCAATATATGATCACATGTCTTGCAGCCTTTTCTGAATGGTTAATAATTAACTTCCATATGTATTTCTTTTGTGGTGATGTTCATGTCTGTATCTCAGTTCTTCAGAAAAGTTAAATTATCTTCATTACCCTACTATCTTGTGCAAGTTATCCTCCCTTTTGATAAGGCAAAGAAGTGATGGACAAGGGCAGAAAATTTCACAAACAAAAGGTGTTCAGTTTTGATGACTTTGAGCACAAGGGGAAAACCATGCAACAAAGCAGAAGGAAAAGCGTGTGCTTTCAATGCAAATCATGAAATAATAAAACTGTTTTTCTAAAGCTGCCTTAGAACTTCAAAACCTGATACTACTTAGTAGTGTTTATTGCTACTAATCCTTTCAAAGGATTGTACAAGGTTCATTTTGTACAATGATAGAAAGAGATTGATATCTTGTGAAAAATAGAGGTGACTCTTTTTGTCGAAGGCTTGAAGTGTAACTTGAAAACCCATTATATATCTTGATTAAGTTCTTATTTTCAGTAGATAATACTCCAACAAGCCTTTTATTACTTGATAATTTTGATTTTGACTCTTCTGTCAGTTGTCACTTCTGAATTTTTCTAGACTGTTTTCTTGAGTCTTACATGAGACTTGTGGATGTGTTTAAAAGCATTGAACATAATATACACATGATATTTTGATATTACTAACTGTACATGCATATGCTTTTGCGTTTATAAACTCCAAAGTGCAGATAATTATTTTAAATTCATATCCAAATTTCCTGTTCTTCATCCTATTACCAAAATGACTTTAAGAACCAAAGTAAATCTCCAAACAAAAATCCTAACTTCCCACATCTAGCCAAAGACATGTTATGAAGCGTAGAAGAAATGTGTGTGCTGTGTTTGTGCTTCCATTCTCTCAACAGTGCACACATGCCCATTAGTACCCCAGGCCTTCATATGCTTGAGTACTCTGGCAAAATCGTGTACCCTGGAAAGGAACTACCTCTTTATTTTTGAAACAGAATCAACTGAATTGCAGTGGGGCCTCCCACCACATGCCTTATTTCTGGTTTGAAGGGTTGATGAGTTGGTAGAGCTGAGAAAAGCTAATTCTATCCTTTACATGACTGAATTCATTCAGCATGTCTGCTCAAGCTCCAAGTGTGTCACTTATCATAAGGAGGTGACATTTAAAAGAAATTTGGCAATATTTAATAATGACTCATGAAGGCATGTTGAGAGTATATATAGTATATAAAAGGGAGAAGTTGTACTATGCATTGCTGATGTTGGGACATCTGCATCTGCCATCATAAATTTCCATAGCCTTATTAGGACAATAGGGATGGGGTTGAGTGCATTTGCTGACTGAAGTTAGGAGTGTTTTCCCTCCCCATTTCCTTAATTTTAATAAGAAGGCAATTTCTGACTTCATTCATCTTTTCTGGAGATATCAAATCAAAGCATGAAATCTCAGGTAATAGCACTTAGGCTGTTAAACTGTTAGATCCAAATGAACTGGATTAAATGTGTGTTTTCAAGGCCATCACAAATGATAGACTTGAAAAAGCATCTTCATGGTACAGTGTTGGTGGGATCCTGGCAATCTCCAAAGCACACTGAGCATTCCAGCATCTAAACTCCAGGAAGGGGGGCCCTAGTGAATCACTCCTTGGGGAGGCTGATGTCAGCTGTTGACAGGGCAATTTCTGTAGTTTGCTGAAACTACAGAATTGCAGAATATACCTGTTAAGCATTATGTTGCTCTTACATAGAAGCATGAGTCAGATTTTCAGGCAGATATATGAAGACCATTATAGGTACCCAGAGGTGTTCATACACAGTACTGTTGCAAACCAAGGGAAATAAAATACATGAAATGATTTAGGTGAACTCACTTTCCAGAAATGCATGTTCTATCTGACTGCTGAGTAAGCTTATGTGGTACCTCAAAGCTGTGTTGAAATTAGGTGAGATCAGTCTCAGCCTCAGTAGGAAGTAAGAGGGGGATGGTGTATGTAAAACCAGAGGCTGGTAAGGAAACATAATTCCCTAAGGTCTGAGGTTGGGGGCTTCATACTGATAAGCACTTACCAGTTTTACCAGACATTGCCAAAAGGCCTGCCCAGTTCAATGCTCAGCCTGCTCAAGTCTCTCTTCGTTGCTGTCAGGCAATGTGAACTTTGTGCCACCACTGTACAACTGAGTCATGCAAAGCTATGCAGAACTGAAATGGTTCACTGCATGCAGAGGCATTCTGTGGATTGAAGACTGGCTTGCTGTTGATGAGTCTTTGAGATATAGGCAGTTCTACATACCTAGATATGTAGAATGTCCTTTGCAAGGTTGAAGTTGCCAAATTCATGCAGAACAGGGTATGTTTAAGATGCATTCTGAGATTTCAAGTTGTAGGCATTCATCCTGGTGATAGAAGGTCTGACATTATCCAGTTTCATTGGGAAATTGCTAGTTACTCTCCAGTTCTTCACCTGCATTTTCTGAATATTTTGAACCTGTTATTTTTACACTCTTAATGTTTAAAGTTGCTGTTGTGGACTGGATTTTTAGTTTAGTTTGTGTAGGTGATGTTTATAATTTTAGATGCAAAAAGCTGGAGAGTAAGTACTTTTAAGACAAGTGGCTCTACTTTGTAATGTGATCAACTTTCATCAGGTCTTTTTTGGCTGCTTCCTAGGTCTTGCAAATTACTTATTTTTGAAAAATCTTGAGATATTTTGATTGACCAGGTGCAGTTCTGAAGACCTTTTCAGCTGGACATGGTGAAACAAACATGAAGTTTTTTAATTTCTGAAACTCTTGGTGGGAGATATTCTCGGTATGGGAACCAGCTTTTCAAACTAGAGCAGTGAGAATTTGCGTGTGTGTTTTAAGGACATTATTGCCTTTTCAGATTAATTTATATGCTCAGTAATCACGATGACTGTTTAAAATATAAATGGTTTTGAGCCTATTTCCGGTGTATGGGAGGATATGGTTTGAGAATTTAGCTTTCGGCAGCCAGATGGATTATAGTGTTGCTAAGGAAACAGACTATAAATGAAGTGGCAACTGGGTGTCCCTAGAATATCAGACTGCTTGAAGCTGGTATTTTAAACTCATTTAGGTGGGTAGCTAGATGATGTGATGAGAAGTTAATTTCCTGTATTTTATGGTTTGTTAATTTTCATTGCTTTATTAGTATTTACAAAAGGTGCCTTAACTTCCCACTCAGGCTACCTGGCATGTGGGTCACTGAACAAAAATTGCTATGGAAATTAGAAAATTACAGAAGCTGTGCAGTGAAACAGGTTCTAAAATAGTCATTCAAACTACTGACTAGTGGATAGATAACAGTGTATAAAGACCTGGCAGCAATATGGTCTGAAAAACTGATAGGAGGAAGTGTGCTGAGTTGCTTCAGAGTACTTGGGAAAGAACAGAGCTTCTACAGACCTGGTGAAGTTATGGGTTTTGAACTTCATGTATAAACATCTGTATTATAGCTGTTTGATAGACATACATGAAGTTGCTCAGAGCAAGGGAATTGAATTGCGGTGTTGGTACTTGCTCTGCCCGAGAAGATACCTGCCTCTTTTTTCCTAGTGTTTTTGCTGAAATTGTATCAGGTTTCCAGACCAGAGTTAATGACTGATACAGCAGAGGTGGTGTTTTTGGGGATTTTTCCTTACCAATGAAAAGGGCAAGCATACCTGAACCATTCTAGCTCAGCTTGCAGCTAATAGGAGTAAAGACTTAAGTAAGCTGAGCCTGCAGGACAGACAGCCACCTCTCCTGTTGATAAGATGGACTGCGAGGAGGACAAGTGATGGATCAGTCCGTGGTATTTCTTAGAAGTAACTTGCCTTAGTTACTTCTGTAACAAAAAGGTCTGGAGAGCTCTTTGTAAGACTGAAAATGGTAAGAAATTGCCAAGCAGAGATAGTTTGTAAGCAAACTATGAAGTGGATTGCTAAGGAAGATTTTCAGGTGCATACAGGTGGTTGATAGAATTTCCATTCTATATTGTGAATTGAAATTAAACTGCATCCAGTAAACCATGTTCTGGAAAATGTGCCATTGTTCCAGCAGTGTTAAACCTTCTCAACATGAGGCATTTGAACTGTTTCTGGTCTTTTCTGCCAGAGAACATGGGCATCAGAGGTCTTTGTGGAGATGGCATTAAGGCACTATAACTTTTCCTTCCATCATTGTCAAGTGACTGGATTTATTGTATTTATGTGAGTGCTGTCAGTTTGCATACAAATCAGGATCTGCCACTGTCTTTTCACTGGAGCAGTAGCTAGGCACAGACTAGAACTTCATGGCATGCAAAACATTACTTTTCCTCTGTAATCACTCCTTTGCTGAGGGGATTTGAGCAAGTTTTATTGTCCTGGTGGCTGGTTGCTCCTGATGCCTTGAATCTTTCCTGTAAGCCACTTTCTGTGTGCTCATTGTGTGCTGGAAGGAGCAGTAGGACCCCTGAGAAAGTTGTCAATAAAGAGCATTTTTCTTTTTTTCTCCTGAGTTGGAAATACAGGGGAAGCATCACTTCTGAATTTGTGTGTTGGTTTTAGATGTCTTATGCTGAATAGTGTTCATTTCAGCAGTATCATAAAGAGATTTACAGAGAGCGTAGAGACAAGGGTTTAATTTTCTGATCTCATGGCAGATATCTCTGCACTTGTTTTCCTATAAATTATACGCATGACTTTGAGTTGTTTCTAACTTTTGTGTGTTTCTGTGTTTTAAAAGGTTGATATGAGTCTCTTGGTCTGAATTTTTCAGCTATTACTGAGTAGTTGTAATTGAGTTAGAAGTTATATGTTACGCTTATGCTATTTAGAGTTATTCTGGGTGCAGGATGATAAGTTCCGTACAGTATTTTCTCAGGTTCAATTTCATATCTAAATAGAGACTAAATAAACTTCTCCATAACTGAAGAAACACTGTTATTTTTTGCTAAATTCATTAGTTGAGCATACTTAAACAGCCTTTGGTTGAGTAGGGCGATATGAGCTTTAGCTACCAAAGTGGAAGACAACAGGAATTAATGGATTACACCTTTCTGGTAAGGCAATACTTCTCTTTGTAGATTTGAGGGATTTGGGATTTTTTTTATTTTTATTTTTTTGGTTGGATGGTTCGTAGTTCTTTTTGGGAGTGTGTGTTTTTTCAGATTTTTGGGTTTTTATTTCTCTACTTCTTAAATAGTGTGAAAATCCCTAATTTATTACTGAAGAACCTTTTCTGTGGTAAGAAACCTCTCTTAAATATGAAGTTTGTGAACTCAGAACTGCTGTAACTATCTATGGAAGGCATTTGATTTGGTCTTCTGTTTGCTTAAAAGGTCCCAAGTAGCACAGAACTAATGAGTACAAAATCCCTTCAATTAACTATTAATTTATTTGTAACAAGGAATTATAAGGTACTTTAAAAAAATGTTCCTAAAAAGTATTTTAATTCTTCAGTTGATGCACATATTTGTTTGCTTTGCATTTTTATAATTAAAAAGCCCAAAAAAAGTTGAAGCACTGATCTCTTGTATTACATGAAAAAGAGTGTGCTTTAAAAATCATCAGACTAGCTCATTTAAATGTTTTTGGCTTGCAAATGAAATATTTTTTTTTTTACTTTCTTTGGGATGCATGTTATCAGCCCTGCTAGTTGGGTCAGTACAGAAATGGTTAGTGCCTGTATTGCATGGGGTCTGAACATCTGTGATTTGTCATCTCACCCTGAGAGTTGTCCAGATGGGAACTCTTAATTTAACTGTCTTTTGATCTCTAGCATGAATAGGTTTCTGACTAGGATTGTTTCTCCAAAATAGTTGATGTCGTAAAAGTTTTATTCCAGTTGGCTGACGTGACCCAAAAACAATTCTGAAACTATCAAATCAATTAGATGACACAGATAACCATCAAGAATTCAATAGTTTATTTCTCCTTGGTTTCTGTGTTAGGGAAAATACTCTTGTAACATGTAGCTGATTTCTAATAGACTAATTTGGAGTAAAAGCAAAGTATAGGGTAAATCTGGGGTAAAAAAATCAAAGGAACCTTAGAACAGATTATTTTTTTTATTTTATTCTATATATTATTTATTAAGCATTTTATGTTTGTCTTTGGTTGAATAGAGATGATCGTAAGTATTGGAAATATATGCACATGTTCATACGTGTGTATAAGTATGAGAAGAAAGGCTATAATAAAAATAGGCATATAAAGTAAGTCTTTGGTTAATTCTCAGCTCGATCTTACCATTGCTGCCTTTGAGCACTCTCAGAGCAGGAGTTGCCTCATTTAATTTCCTACCGGCACCTCTTCCATGTGAGCCAAGTGCCAAGAAGTGAGATCTGTAGCACCTGTGTTGCAGCAGCAAGTCCCCTGGGCAGGCACAGAACTTGGCTCTGGCAGGACCTGAATTCCTGAGGGAAAAGCAGAAGCAAGGCTGATTGCTTTTCTCTGGGAGCTAAATCAAATCCCAGGAAATTGTGGGCAGCGCACTGTGTGAAGATTGTACACATTTGGTCATTCTAATCACTTTTTCATTAGCATCTTTTTATAAAGAGATGAATCTTTGTCAAAACAAATTTTGTTTCAAGAAACAGGTGTGTTTCTGTGGGAGAGACAGTTAAAATTCCACCAGTGTAGCATGCTGCTGCTCGCATTACCATTTTTATAAGCTGAGTTTTATAAGCCCTTGCTTACAAAACTAACAGCTGTTGTCCAAACTACTGACAACAAAAAAAATTATCTTCCTCTGTTTTTAGCAGAAGGCAATGCAGTAGTGTACTGGGGCACTACAGAGGAAGTGGAATGATGGCAAGGAGCCTTTAGATCTTTACCTTAAGATACATGAAGGTGGAACATCTTCCCAGAGCTCAGTCCTTCATTCAGAGAATATAGTGGAGAAGTTTTTGTAGTTGAAGAACCAAAATAGCCTTAGGACAACTCTTAAAGCTTTCTGACTTGAAGCAGACTTTTTTATTTGCTTATTATCTTCTGATGGACTGACATTCATGAAGGAAATAAGCTTTCAGTATTTCACTTCATTGTTGCCTGTGGTTTGACCTAGTATCCCAAGAAAATGTTAGAAAACTTGATAAAATATGGCTGTAGACTAGGCATGAGGAGAATTAGAGAATTGTCAGCAATTCTGACAACTTTGTGACTCATTTGAAAAGCAATTTCATAATATTTCTTATCTTCTCTAGACTCTTGCTAAGTCTTTAATGGAATCTGAATATTTGTGGGAAACACCTTTAAACTTAATTATGTTTAAGATCTTTGTGATTTTAGTTCCACTATTTCAGTTCTTTGGAAATGGCATCTCCTGGTTTGGGGAATCAAATAAGATGCAAATTTTTCTATGATCATCAGTAAGTACAGGCTTTGCACCATTCTTGATTGTGGCACAGGACTGACTGTCTTGAATTAAAATACCTCTGACTATGTAGAAGCTAAATCTACACCTTAAGCTTTGATCTGTGTTCCCCAGCGTCTCACAGCTCCAAGCCAGAAATGTGACGCTTTTAAATTTGCTTGTCAGAGTCTGTTTTAGTCCAGTTTATTCCTTCTGCTATTGGACTGGGGAGCTGGGTTCAGGAATGAATGAATGAAGGAGGAAAAGGTAAGGACTACCCTTTCAGTAGCTCTGGCAGGTCGAAATGCTGATATCATCAAGGTTGTTATCCACAAGTAGAGCTCTTTGCAGGATCAGGAATCCTTGCATTCAAATTTCATGAAGGGTTACAAAACTTTTCCTCTATGTTCTTAGAAAAAAGCCTGACTAATCATTTATAATGGAGTGTAAAAAAAGGAATTTAATTATGAAACAGTGTTAACCTTTAATTGTCAACAGAAAACTACCCAAAGCAATCTTGCCCAGCAAACTCTGCAAGGTACTTCAATTTAATAAAATTTTCCAGATTTACTTTGACAAAGGAAAAAGTACTTCTGGTTTTTTCCTTCCTGGAGGCTTGAAATGAAAGAATTTTCTAGTTCATCATGATGTTTCAGATGCTTGTCTAAATTGATTTTAAAGATACTTTTATTTTAGTGAGAGTTGGGATTATCTTCCATGATCGTGTAAGTAGAGATCTGAAACGTCTCTTGCATCAGAGGATACACTTGTCTGGTGGGAAGTTCTTGCAGATTGTTGAGGTATTTAATCTTGTCCAGGTTCCCAGTAGTTTTCTGCCTCCTTACAAACCTATTGACTTCTTTGACACTTCAGAAAGCAGAAGGGGGAAGATTACCAGTTTATATTACTTACTAATTAATTAATTAATTACTCTGATCAGAGGGATTGGTACCTTATGGGCGTTCTCAGACTCTGGCTTGTTGCTACTGCTTCCCTTGCTGAAGGCCATTGTAAACTCATTGTCTGGTTTGTCCTTCAGCCCCTGGGTACATCATTTATTTAGAAACCTGTTCCTGAAATATCCTGATATCTTTTGTTCCAGCATGGAGGTGACTTAGAGATGTTCCTAAAGCTTATTCTTGCAGAAATTGAAAGTTACATAGCCTTTTAAAAACAAGCATGTTAAATGTCTCATATATTTGTCCTCTTGAGATATTGATATATAAGCAATATTTATAAATTAGTTAAGTCACTTGAAACTATTAGTGTGACATAAACTCAGTTTTCAAGGTTCATTGAAATTTTATGGCTTCCTTCTAAGAATATAAGGAAAAGCTACCTTGAAAATTGATATTCTTAGTTAAGAACTGATGATGTCCAATGATAACTGATTCTGTCATGAACTCATGATAGAATATGCAGCTTTTTAGCTGTTTTTAGTGTGTTAGGCCCAGTTTGCAGAAATAATTTAGCTATCTGAGATATATTAGCAATGTGATGATAATTGATTGGTACAAGCACACGTAAAGTGCTGAGATCCTGCATTGAAACTTTTATGATTTATTCTTCCTCTCTTGACGTGTTCTCTTGTCCTTTGTTTTTCCAATGTGGTTATCTTTGCTGTTTGGGGAAAATTTATCTTCTTTATGATGCTCAGTAGTTGATTTAAATGTTACTGTTTTGAGCATGTTTAGGGATATAAAAATCAAGATCCTGATGGTTAAGGGTAAGAATTTATTTTGGTAGATCCAGTAAGACTTACTGCAGCTGGCTGCTGTGTGCTTGTCTACAAATGAAATAAGCATAGCTGAATGAGACCTGAAAGGATGTGTTACTCCAGCCCTGACAGATACTAGTACAAAATGGTGAGATTCTTAGGATCCACAGGTGACACAGCTGAGGATCTCTTTGGTTTGATGAAACTTTGATGCCTGAGTCCTTTCTATACCTTCTGCCAGAAAAGGGGCATGCAATCTACCTTGTGTCAGGAGACACAGCATATTCTACTTTTCCCAATGAAAATAAAGTTTTCTTACAGGTAAAATTTTGTTATTCTGCTCTTGTCCTGCCTTGAGTGTAAATACATCACATTTTACTTTCTTTGGCAGGTTATTTGGGAAGAGAATAATTAGCTGAACAAAACAGCACAAGATGACTTATGATTCCTGCTCTTCATGGGAGCCTGTCTGGATTGGTATGCTTTGGGTTTTTTGTGTTGGGGTTTTTGGGATATTTTTTGCTATATAGTGATATTTTTTGCTATATAGTGATTGCATGTACCACTTAAAATTTAGGATTCCAATCTTTAGGAAGCTTTCTACTTGTTAGTTACCTGTTAGTAACTAAGCAGAGGTTATGAATTTAAATATTATGTTTTCAATAATGTTCAATGTTTACTGTTGCTTAAGGTACTACAATACTCACTCAGCTCTTCGTCATGATTATGGTTCATGTGATCATTGAATTAGTGGGCAAGTTAGAAGTCGGGAAATATGACAGAACTAGAAATGAACTTAGAATGCCCAAGTCCTTTCACATGATCTGCAAACTGAGAACATGATTTTTCCCAGGAGCTAAAAAAATCGAATTTTTTTTTACATTTTGATTATTTGTGGTTTACAGTAGTGATAATGATTACCATGACTGATGTTTCTTGACAGTTAATGGCTCTCTGAACTGAGGTCATAAGGGAATATCATCAAGAGGGCAATTAGTTGTACTAAATGACCCAAAGCAGAGGTGACTGTTTCCCCACAGTGCTTTCCCATGAAAATTGTCACAGCAGTGTTTATAGAGTGGAAAAAAGAACAATTTCTTAAATTAAAGTAATGCTTCTTGTGAATAGTTTTATGGGTCATCTAATTATGCAGTGTAGTTGATTAGTTTCAATTTAGGTTATATGTAAATAGGTATTAAAACTGAAAACTGCTGGTTCCTTTTAGGTGGGTAAGAACATTGTCCCTGCTGCTTTGTGCTCTGACTCATTCTCTTCACTGGTGTTAGAGAAAGGATTCCATTGTAACATGTTCCTACCTCTGCTTAATTACATAGTTAACAATGCTTGATTTGTATTTGGAGGGGTGTAAGTCCTGGGTTTATTTGTACAATAATGTGGTGTCAGAGTGCACATACTCAAGTATTTTCTTGTGACACATAAATTCTTTTGAAAAGAAAATAAGCCCATGTCCTTCATGCTTCTTTTCATTGTTTTCCTCCTAAGAATATTTTGCTTTTTAAATGTTTTTTATGTTGCAAAAATATCATATTTTGCTGAAGTTTGCCTGTAAACTAAAACCATTGATAGTAGCTATAAAGCATGCAGAAGCTTCTGGGACCATTTAAAATATCCCAAAGAAATAGGATACTGAACCAGGCAGTTCTGCTTTCAGGTTTCTGAATGATTTTTGTGTGCTGGGTGAAATCTTAGTGCTGGTCAGTATTGCCAATATATGCTTGCTTTTAGGAGAAAAATTTATTAAGTCATTGAACATGTTGGCAGCTGTTCATTGTGTGTTCTGATCTGCAATGAACTTAACTGTTATTATGGCACTGTTATGTTCCCTCTTTTGTCATTTTTGGAGTTCCTGGCTTTGACTGATGTCAGCTTTGCATATAACATATTATCTTTAATTTCCAGTTGAGCATACTATCCAAATTTTGAACAGGAACCTTTTAGCTTCTAAAGCTGTTAAAAACACACTCTATAGTTCTAGCAATAATTATATTTGATGAATGGAATTCGTGTGTTATTTAGCTTTAAGTATGTACTTCATTGAAATAATTGTGTCTCTTATGTTCCATAAAAAGAAAGTTGTATGTGAGCGAGAACCTCGCTTGAGAGAAAATGTGCATACGCAGGAAATTTTGGCACTGAAATTGAAAAAAGTGATTGTATGAAGCTTTTTTGCATCTGAAAAGAATCTGTGAGAGTACATGTTCCAAAAGTGAGAATGCTGTGACAAAAAGGTACCTCTCTGCCTCTTGCTTGAGTACCTGACCATCAGTAGGCTTACCCATTTAAACTATCAAAGCATGATTGTCTTCTGCAAGCTGCGTGATTACTATTTGGTGAGGACTGGGGCTTTGAAATTACAGGATCTGCCTTTCTCAAAAGGCAAGTGAGGACTGCTGTTGCTGTGAAATTATCTCGTTGGTTTCTTTCATCTTATATTTCTATCTTTACATAATTTTGGAGAAGTTAGGAAGGATAGGAAGAATGGTGGAAGCACGTTTAATAATCATGTGCATGCTCATGGAAGAAGGCCTTTAGGTAGGGAGGAAAAAAAGGAGAAAAATTTATATGTGGTAGCAACAGAAGAGAACCTCTTGAGTTTATTGGCTGAATTGGTCAGTCACTTCCATGAAGGATGACAGCCAAGAAAGAGCATTGCTTGCAGGTTAGATAAGTGTAAACCCAAATCAATATCCGAGCATGCAGATTCTGTGTGCACTGCACACAAATATGTCATGCTCAGAGTGATAAACGGAGCACAGAGAAGGGTGCTGCTGGAAACTATCAGGAAGCAAGGAGCACAGGAGCAGCACGGGATCCAAGGCCTGCAGTCCTCTTACTAGGTTAGGTGTCTTCTTTGCAACAGCTGATCACTACTGACTCTCTCACTCTTCTTGAAAAGATATGGCTGAAAAGTTATACAACAGCCAAAAGGCCAGTGCTCCCTTTCCGCTTTAAGCACTAGACTGGCTTCAGGCAGCAGCTTGGATAAGGTGATTCTCCTCCTCTTCTCTTAATGCTCCACAGAGAAACATGCAAACATCACACAGAGGTAACAAGGCACAAAAGGGGATGTAGCTATTTGCATAGAGAGCTGGGATGTGAGAGAACATATGTGAGATTATTTTTCTTTCTGGGTTTATTCAGAATAAACTATAGACATTTGTGAGTCCTTTGTCCTTTGCTATATACTCAAAGCTATTGACTTGAGAAAGGCAGGCTAGCACAATCTTTTCAACTGAGTTAAGGATGCAGCACACTTTTACTCCTTTTCACCTTGTCTGGTTCCTTCTATTAAGGTGAAAAATCTAGGATATAGCTGTATTTTCTGAAACTTTGATTGTTTATTATAAAGCATTAGCAGTTGTTTTGCTATTTTCTGTTTGATTTTTTTCTCCTTTTTGAAGCTTTTATGATACATCTTATCATCTAAGCCTCTGCTGAACTTCATTATTCAGAGTATGAGATTGTGTGGCATAAAGGATGTAAACGAAATCTGAGTGAGCAAATTCTGTTGTATATGTTTAAAGCTAGTCAAGTAGCTGCATGTCTGTGCTCAGATGCCTGTACTCAAATCCTTTGTAGTCAGTGGAGAGATGGGTGATCCACCTCTTTCTACATGGACATCTGTATAATGATATGAAATATGTCCCAAATGCTGTTTGAATTCACAGAAGCTCTATGACATCCACAACATCCTGTGTCAAGTGTTTTCATAATTATTTGTGAAATAACAATTTCCATGTGTGAGTTTGAGAGAGACATGGACGTCCTGAAGAGAGTAGAGTGAAGGGCTACAATGATGACGAAGAGGCTGGAGCATCCTTCTGTGAGGAAAGGCTGAGAAAGGCAGGACTGTTCAGCCTGAAGCAGAGAAGGTTCAGGGAGGTCTTATCAATGTATTTAAATACTTGAAGAGAAGATACAAAGAGGACAGAGCCAGAATCTTTAAAGTGGTGCCAGGTGATCAAGGCAGTGGGCAGAAACTGAAACAGGAAATTCCCCCTGAGCATCAGGAGAAAATTTTTCTCTACTGTGGCCTGCTTCAGCAGAGGTTGGAGATGGTGATCTCCAGAGGTGTTTCGTGATTTATTTCACTTTTCGTGTTCTTATGTTGTGAGAGACAGTAATCATTCACTTTCCCTGTGTCACTAAAAACTTATGGGACCTCTATGATACCTTTTTTCAGTTGCTTTTTAGTAAAGATCAAGTGGTGCAGAACTGAACATAGTACTGAAGAGATGCTGTAGACATGTATTGTAGCAGATGGTGTATCTAAATATACAGTGTATATAGCTAGCTCCTGGTTTTCTTCTCAGCTCCTTTGCTAACAATTCTGAACACATGGCTGATGTTTTCATAGAGTAAACTATGAAAATTTGAAGATCTTTTTTTCTTCTGGATGGTAATTATTGGTTTAACATCTGTTACTGAGCAGATAACTTTTTTCAGTACAGGCATAACTTTATCTCTAGCACTGAATTTTTTGGGGTAGACGGTTAGCTTGCCACTAAGTCTTGAGAGATCCCTCTGTACCTTTTTATAGTCGACCTTTATTTTTATTAAATTGACCTGAAAAACAGTTCATGTTCATCATCAGCAAATGTCATGAGTTTTCATTTCCCTCTTCTCCTCTTTAGATTAAAGCGCTTGAACTCCAGTAAAGATTTTATTTCTAGAATCATTCTGGTGACCTCTTCTCTCTGCAAAACTAACTGCTCCTTTTTTTTTGTTTCTTATTTGAAGCTGATTATTGTCTGTTGGAGGGTTTTACATCTACTAATGGCAGATAAGTTTCTTTTAGTGCCTAGTTGGAAAGACCTATACAAAGCCAATCAGAAATGCAGAGGTTACCTTTGCTGACTTATTGCTTACACAACTCTGAAAGATGCTACCCTGGGGATCCAATTTTCTTGCTCTAGGATTTTTAATCCATAATTATTTATCGAATTTATTTTCTTTTGCAGTCCCTGCAGAATGCTACAGCTTCCTTTCCTTCATAGTGTTCCCAGCTTGTGGAATCATAAACCTCAGTGGAACTTTGGGTGAGATTTTCTTGTTCGTTGCTAAAATATTTCTTATTTGTTCTGGGAAGTTCTGTTGACCTTTTTCCTGTTGGTTACATATTTTATTCTGAAAAATATTAAAGAAGACTGGTAGAGGAAAAGTTTATTTAGATCAAAGAAAGAAGAGCTTTGGCTAGTGTATTTGCCTTAGCCTGTAATTAATATTGAAGTTTTCTCTAAAGGAGTTAGTGTAAAAATAAAATTTAAAGAGAAAGAATGGAGGGAAACAAAAATCTATAATAAATTCAATGATGTTGGTCATTTTTGAAAAATGTCAATATACATAGCTTTATATACTTTTGCTGAGTTTTACAATCTTTCAAATATAATAGGACAAAATAGAAAATTATAATTTTTATTCAAGAAGTAAGACCTCTATAAAGTGGAACTTTTATGTCTCTTGGGTTTTTCTGGCAAGCTTTAGGTAGCAGAGGGGCTACAGGGGTGGCTTCTGTGAGAAGTTGCCAGAAACTTCCTCTGTGACCAATAGAGCCAGTATCAGTGGAAGGGACCCACACATAAGTGTTCAAGAAAAACTGAAGCCTGTGGAAAGGACTGGTATTGGAGAAGTTCCTGGAGGAATCCATGGTGGAGGAGGGGGGAAGAGTCTTTCTCCTGATGAGGAAGGAGCAGCAGAGACAATTGTGATGAACTGACTGCAACCCCTGTTCCCTGTCCTTCTGCATTTTTGGTGGAGAGGAGATAATTAGGCAGAACATTAAACTCAGGAAGAAGGGAGGGGTGGGGTTAAGGTATTTTTAAGATTTAGCTCTATTTTCTCATTACCCTACTGTGATTTAATTGGTAATAATTTAATCTAATTTCCCCAAGCTGAGATTTTGCCTATCAGAGGATAAGGTGTGTGATCTCTCCCTGTTCTTACTTCAACATAGAAGCCTTTTGTAACACTTCTTCTCCCCTGGCCATTTAAGGAGAGGAGTGAAAGAGCGGCGCTTGTGGACACATTCTGTGTCCCACCAGAATCAGCCCCCTACAAGAGTCAATTAAATTAAGATGTTGATAATAATATCTTTTTGTGATACCATTAAAAATTAAAGGATACAGAGAGATTAATTATTTATCTGAAATAAAAATGCTGATGGTAGTCTGGCCCTGGAAATCATCTAGTGATAGAGCTTGCAGATAATCAGGGAATGAAAGGAGCAGGTTATAGTGATGATGTTATTTGATGTATTCTTGACAGCAGCCTGAGCAGGCTTGCTTTCAGATTGCTACAAGTCCAAACTAGAGGTATAGATCAGGCTTTGTTGTCTTACAGTTAATTTCTTTGTTGGCGAAGTATTATCCAGGTTTTATTTTACACAAAGCTTGTGGTCCTTGTGTAAATTCATAAAAAACATTCCTTCTTCCCTTTATCTTAGCCTGACATTGATACTAAGCAGAACCTGCATAGATACTGTGGGCAGGGTTTGTGCTACCAAGAGCTGCTTGTGTTAGTAACACAAGCTTGTCATCATATGCAGAGGTGGAGGAGAGAGATTGCCCTCTGAAGGTGCCTTTATCTCTTTTCTAATGATAAAAATGAAAACAGCCGGAAGGGACTATTGCAGTCACCCAGAATGAATGAGGTGAAACCCACTTTGTTTCTGGCTGTAGCAATCGTTTCTTGAAAAGGGCATAGAATTCTTCTGGTTTCCAGCTTGATCAGATATCCGTGTGCTCTGAGAGTGTTTAATAGTCCAAGATAGAGGGGAGGAACTAGCCCTGAAAAGGTGAGAGAACTCTCAACTCCTTTGCATTTTATTTGTTACGAATATGTGCATACAAATATATAACAATACAATACTAATGGTAACAATACAATACTAGTGGTAAAAGTGCAACAAGACAGTGCTTGTAAACTATAAAGGAAATGTTGCATTGTGCCAGTACCTACAGGGGGCCTGCAGGAGGGCTGGAGAGTGACTTTCAGCAAGGTCAGGGCAACAGTCTTATGCTGAAGATGAGAGATTCGCATTGGATATTAGGAAAAAATTCCTTACTGTGAGACTACTGAGGCACTGCTATAGGCTGCCCATGGATGTTGTGGATGTCCTGTCCCTGGAAGTCTTCAAGGCCAGGTTGGATGGGGCTCTGAGCAACAACCTGGTCTAGTGGAAAGTGTCGCTGCTAGAGCACAGGAGTCAGAACTGGAAGATCTTCACAGCCCCTTCCATTCCAAACCATTCTATGACTATAAGAACAAGGGAGGAAGTTCAACAGGATGTCTAAGGATTGAATTTATAAGGAAAAGGAGAACACATGTGGTTAAATTATATGGGATACCAAGATGAATTAACAAAAACATGCCCAGACCAGTGGAAGCAGGAAAGCTCACTGCCGGGGGAAGAATTGTAGTGACCAAAGAAGTGATGATTTCCTGCACCTTAATGTGAGTCAGCCCCTAAATGGAAGAAATAGAGAAATCCTTTTATCCTGTGGTTATTTCATAATAACAGGTTAGGATGTTTAGCATGTTTTTCCTGACACGTCTGATGTGGATGACTGGCATGGAACCAAGAACTCTGTATTATATGCAATAACTTGGATAAATAGGCTTTCAGTACTTACCAAATAGGCAATATAGTGATACTGTTTAAGCTCTTTGGAAATGTTATTAAAATTTTCATCTGTAGGCAATTTCAAAACAGAATAATGAAGTTCTAAAATTATGAGATATAAATAAAAATACTTGTTTGATTTACTCACTCTTAATCAGTAAAGTTTGTTTTCAAACACAAAAGTTTTCCAGCCTTGGTAATGGTAGAAGAAAAGCGTTGTGAGTTGAGAGTATTGTAGAGTATTAGCAGGACTGCAGGAGTAGGACCTATGAGAGGAAGGCCAAATACTACAAGACAATACTACTACACTTCAGCTGTCAACCTGAAGTGTAAACCTGTATTAAGGATACTATTCTCATTAAGGAAAGCTGAGCAATCATTAGGTTCCCACTGGTTTCAGAGAGTTTTACTTGGTGTATTTACATTTTTTTCTTCTTTTTCAGATGGAAATACTGACATGAACTTAAGAACTTTGATACTTTCAAACCTTGAATTTTGATTGTTAAATGATCAGTTCAAAATACTGCCTGAACAAGATGAAATGCCTTGAAGACTTTTGGTTCTGCTTTCATTTTTCCTGAAGCAATGGTTTTCTCAGCAATGTTGACGCTGGCCCACTCTGGGACCTCAAATGCTACTTTCATTGTTTATGAAAATGCCTATACGAATTTTACCACTCCCCAGTTCTTGCTTCATAGTGGCACAACACAGCCATTGAGATATAGTTCAGGTGCTGTGCTCACCACTGAGAAAAGTACTTTCCTGGTTAACACCACAGCTATCCTGCCATCACAAGAAGTTTTCAGGAGCTTGAGTTTGCCACTCCAGATCATTCTTTCTGCTGCTATGATATTTATCCTATTGGTTTCTTTCCTTGGGAACTTCGTTGTCTGCCTGATGGTCTACCAGAAGGCAGCTATGCGATCTGCAATTAATATCCTCCTAGCAAGCCTGGCTTTTGCAGACCTGCTGCTGGCAGTGCTGAACATGCCATTTGCTCTGATAACAATCATTACCACTCAGTGGATTTTTGGGGATATATTTTGCAGAGTTTCTGCCATGCTCTTTTGGCTTTTTGTCATAGAGGGGGTAGCCATTCTTCTCATTATTAGTATTGACCGATTTCTTATCATAGTTCAGAGGCAAGATAAACTGAACCCCTACCGTGCAAAGATTCTTATTGTGATTTCCTGGGCTGCATCCTTTGTTGTTGCTTTTCCGTTATCAGTAGGGAATCCTAATCTGCAGATACCCTCGAGAGCACCTCAGTGTGTTTTTGGCTACTCTACAAGCCCAGGTTACCGAGCCTACGTGATAGTTATCTTGCTAATTTCTTTTTTTATTCCATTCCTGGTAATGCTGTATTCTTTTATGGGCATACTCAACACCGTCCGCCACAACGCAGTTCGTATCCATAGCCACCCTGATAGCATATGTCTCAGCCAGGCCAGCAAACTTGGTCTCATGAGCTTACAGAGACCTTTTCAGATGAATATTGATATGAGCTTTAAAACTCGTGCCTTCACAACCATCTTGATTTTGTTCCTTGTCTTCATAGTCTGTTGGGCACCATTCACCACTTACAGCCTTATTGCCACGTTCAACAGCCACTTCTACTACAAGCACAACTTCTTTGAGATAAGCACTTGGCTCCTTTGGCTCTGCTACCTCAAGTCTGCACTGAACCCACTGATTTACTACTGGAGGATTAAGAAGTTTCATGATGCATGCTTAGACTTGATGCCCAGGTTCTTCAAGTTCTTGCCACAGCTCCCTGGCCATACAAGGCGGCGCATCCGGCCCAGTGCCATCTACGTGTGTGGGGAGCATCGGTCGGTAGTTTGAAACTGCAGTTCTTTGACAATGATTGTTTGTTTGTTTGCTGGGGTCATTTGTTTTTAGGCTTCAGGTTGGGTTTTGTTTTGTGTCATATGGCTTTTT
This sequence comes from Thryothorus ludovicianus, assembly GCA_013397245.1. NCBI lineage: Eukaryota > Metazoa > Chordata > Aves > Passeriformes > Certhiidae > Thryothorus > Thryothorus ludovicianus. Next base: position 526,185 of record VZTB01009926.1, read on the forward strand.
TCAGTGTGGCCATATCTTATAACTTGATTAAATTTTTAGTACTCCGTGCAATTTTGGGAAGATAGAGGGAAGGGAACGTGATCGGCTGTAGTTGGGTTTACTACCAGAATACAATGTAAACAGAATAACAAATGTTACCTCTGGGATTCCATGGAAATCCATTCTTTTAATGAAAACTATATTTGGAACATCTTGTCAGATTTATGCTTACTAGGCCTGCAATTTAACTAATTGTAGGGACTTTTTTATGCTGCTAAGATACGGTGTATTAAGTTGGTGTAATTTTTTTGAAAACTGTTGCTGCTGTCTGCCGATATATTAGAGCCAAAAAGTCTTATTAGATTGTTTCTATCTAATTTAATGATATTTCAGAAGTTTTCATGGTAACATTAAAAACCTTTTTTAAAAATATTTCCATTAATATTTTCGTGCACTTTACAGAATTTACTATATAGTTTGTTCATTTTAATATTTTGTTCTGCATTGAAGGTGTATTATTATTGCTGTTATTATTATTTGTTATATTGGTGAATTTCAGTGAAAGACCCATGTAAGCTCTAGGAGGGCGATTTATGTTTGTATAGCTACATGTGCAGTCTTAGATTTTCTGGGTTTCTAACAATTGATCAAAATTACCTGCTCAGTTATCAGGAGAGTTAGAAGGAGAAAACAGAGGAATGAAAGAGAAAGCAACAAAAATACCATGACCTGAGATTTAAGGCTAACGCAGGGTTTAGAAGAATAGTGTTCATGTTAAAATTGTTACAGGGTAAAGGGTGGCTGTAGTTGTTACTTGAGGCTGTTACAAGTTATCCAGACCTGATGATGTGCCTGAAAACCTATCTGAAATAGTGATTTTTGGGCCTGCAATTTATACTGAGTTGGCGTAATGTTGTTTCTGCTTGGAGCTCATATAAGGCTAGGTGTGCTCTACACTGCTGAAATTGTGCTGTCAGGCATTTTTTGGGATAGGATTAGAAACAGTAGGGTAAACCAGCACACAGATAGCAAATGAACCATAGTTGAGGTTAGGATTTAGTCTATATAGTAATTACAGGAAGAAAAAGAGTCCTGGACTTGTTTTACAATTTAAATATTGGATCAAAACTATAAACAGTCACAGAATCATAAAATGGCTTGTTTTTGGAAGGAACCATAAATACCACCTTGCTCCAACCCTCCTGCCATGGACAAGGACACCTTCCCCTATACTAGGCTAATCAGAGCCCCATTCAGCTTGGCCTTGAACTCTTCCAGGGATGAAACATCTACAGCTTCTTTGGGAAACCTGTCCCAGTGCTTCACCACCCTCACATGGAAGAATTTCTTCCGTTATCTTTTCTAAATCTACTCTCTTTCAGCCATTATAACAGTCAGCCAGCAGAGTTTGCTGGGCATGTAAGTTAAATTCCCCTTTTCCCTCCGATGCTACTTCGCATGGATTTTTTCATTACCTCTTTGTCTCCGTAGAGGCTGCTGCCTCAAGGGTTTACTCACTGTTCTCATCTATTAAGCATCAGCTTCTCTCCCTAAAATGCCAAACTACCTTTCTGATTAATGTCAGACTGTGGTGGTATCCTCCTGGAAAGCAGAAAGACAAAGATTTTCCTAGATGATAGCAAATCAAACTCAAATACTTTTTTTTCCAATCAGCTAAATAAATACTTATTGTGAGACAAGTAGAATTAAGACTTAGTTTGGGCTTTGAAGCCAGATCCCCAGTTGCTCTGAGGCTGGGAAGGATGCCTGCAGAATCAGCTTTTTGGGGCTGTGACCAAGAACAGAGGGATTGATGAACAACAAACAACAACCAGAGCTAGGCTTTTGGCTTCTCTTGGTTCCTTCTGTCCTTCAGTGCCCCAAAGCACAGGGACCTCTCTGTTGCTTTTGTTCCAGAGGAGCAAAAATAATAACAATTTTACCTACATCTATGTATTCACACAGTACCCATGTTCATGAGGAAAATGCCTTGTCCTGTGTACAGGGACTGTTTGCTTCCTGAGGGCAACAAAACATTCACACCACAGAGTTTTTTTAAAGGTTTTCAATAAAGAACTAATTTAAGTTAGCTCTTCTCATTAATGGCTATCAGTAAAACCTTTGTCATTATTTAAATTTTAAGAATATTGGAGGAACGATTTTGAATTCAGTAATTTCATTTAAAAAAAAAAAGCTGCCAGCTGAGACGATGTAAAGGCACCTGGCTGTGGTGATGTTATCAATGTCCATGCTTTGCCTTCCTTGTCAGTTTTACGGATGATGGTATAGATTTTTCTGATCTAAAGGAGTTCCACTATAAAGCAGAGTGTTTTAGTGTGTCTTTGCAGTAAGGCTTTTATTTTTCAATTACATTTACATTGATAGCACAAGTTTATGACCTGGTTAGTATGGATTTTCTGTTTCAAAGCTGTCATACCTGTTTATCTCTGACAGCAGCAAAATTGTACTTAGAGTTAATGTAACAGAGTGAGAGTGTACATTGTCTAAATGGCAGGAACAGGTATTTTTGCTGTCTTCCAGCTCTACGATGCGAGAAATTTGAATGTTGGAAAACACAGTTATTCAAGAAGGAAAGAAGATGAGCAATACAGGAAAATTAATGAAATAACGTTTCTGAAGGAGGAGGGAAAACCATTTTGTGGGATTTTCATGATCTCTGATATGTACTGGCTGTGAAGTATAAATTGCAAACATCAAAGACAGTTAATTTGTCTTGATAATTAAGCGTTTGTTTACACTGGCTGTAACAAGGTTTCTGGTCAAAGCTGCATCTACTGGAGAAAAGAAACCCAAATTGTGTGGCCCTAATTCAGAGGTGATTTCCATAGTGATACAGTATTCACACTTACCAGGTTTTCTGAGGTGATCAGAGCATATAGTGAACAAAAGGGTGTTCAAAAAAAAGAAACAAGATGCTGTAGGAATATCCCCAGGGTAATTATGTGTTTACAGAACCATTTAACTATTGTGTCTATGTACTGTCTTGAGAGCAGTGCCTTGATAATTACAGCTGAAGTCCTAGGACCAAGTTGAAGACCTCTGAACTGCTCAAGTCTTGCTGTCTGTGATCCTGCCAAGAATCCTGCACAACCTCGCTGAGATTTGTAATGTTTGAACACATACATATTGGCAGAAGTGGGTCTCCTGAGGCAATTTAATGGTCTTGACCAAGATCAAGGATTTTAAAAACTCAGACTTATCCTTCTTGACTTTACTGGGGAATTATAATTTTCTTCCTCTCCAGAGATGATAGTCATTACTAATCTGTATTCCCTCATGTTCTATTTTCAGACATTCTTTAGTATGGAGGATTTAAATGAATGTATTTTGAAGTGTGTTGCAGTTTCGTTCATTCAATCAAAGCATGCTGCTTACACAGTTCTCAATTGTACCAATTCATTGCTGAAATGATTCTTTTGTACTCAAAATTGTGTATTTTTGACATTTCTTGTTACTTATGTAAAAATATTTCTGTATATATAGAAGAAAATTGTTTTGCCTCTTATTGCTTTCTGTCACTATTTCTTTTCACTTGTGTGTTTAATGCTTTCATATTTTATTTTGGGTATATGCATAAATAACTGTAAGTGATCTTTCTGAAACCATTTGAGATTTTTAATTCTTAAATCATTCAACAGCACCCTTCCTGAAGGAGATTTTAATTTATTTTAGTGTGAAAACTAAAAATTCAGAGCACAGTTTGTTGTGGTTGGAATGGTGAGGAATAACAGAAGTCCAGTTTTCCAGGAGCCACTACTTTGAACTGGTTTAATTTTTTTTTATTTTTTTTTTTTTATTTTAGGACTAGTCATTTTCTGATGTGGAGAAACCTTGAATTATTGTTTTAAAACAAGCTGTTAAGTAGAATGGCATTATTGTCTTTTCTGTACATAATACACCCATGAAAATACCTGGGAAACAACAACAAAAAAAAAGAGAAAATAAACATAAACATTCTTTAGAAATATAGCAGAAGTCTTTAGAACTGACTCTTGTTTGTATGTGTGCTTGTTTCTTGTATTTAATACGCACTTCCATAGTTTCAAATACATCTTTTATCTGTTTATGAAATAACCAGGGTTGCCTGATTTAGGGGGTTTTGTTTAAGCCAAAATGTTTCTTGTATAAAGCATTTTCTGAGACTCTGGGGTAGAGACATATCAAGATACCTAGAACAACTGGAATAGTAACCAGAGAGAGCGAGCCTAATAAGAAAGTAACTTTCCTAAAATACTACCTGAACTGAATGTCCTACCTTTTAGCTTGCACTTTAATAAGTAATTAAGATCATCTTGCTGTGCAATAAATAAAGCAGGCAGTAGTACCACAGGGCATGATTCATATCAACACAAGACAGTGACCTTTATGATTCAAGTGCTGCATGTTTGTTTGTGATGAATTATTCCCCATACTAGTAGAGTGAAAAAAGTTCAGCATCTCGGCTGCTTTGGGGAAAACTTTCAGCTTGGTGATGATTTAGCAGAAATGCTGCTGGGGTAATTTCTCTAATTGATGAAGACATGTCCCCAAAGAGTGCCTGAGAGAGGATAGATATTTCTGGTTGCTTGAAAATGGCTGTGCTCAGCTGCTGAAATGCCTCGTTCTGAGACTCTTCCTCTGCAACAGCCACTTCTTCCTCCCTCATCCTCTCCTGGTGCTCTCCCCCTTCTCCCCAAGGCACCTCCCTCTGCACCACTATGTTGCTGCAGGTACAGTGGTGGCAGGAGGAGGTGGAGGTCCCTGGGCAAGCTGTGGGGGCAGCAAACCTCTCACCCCATGCCACCCTTTCCTGTCTTGAGTTCGGGTTGGACCATCAATGACTGGCTAAGGATGAGTTTTACCACCTCTGGTTTTACATTAGTGCCATCATAGGAGAGGTGTTACAGGAGCACATGTTTGCCTCTAGTGCTAGTGCAAGATCCCCAGTAGTGTTAGAAATTTTATTCTACCTCATCTTTCAGCAGCTGAGCTTCATCCATCTCCAGCCAATTCATGACTGAATAAGAATCCCCAAGCTGACCTATGTCTCTGTGAGTGTTTCTGGGCACAGGATCTGCCAGTGAGCTTCCAGCATAACAAAAATTCCTACAGCTTGCCCTCAAAACAAAATGGCATACATGGAAACAACCACAACTCTGCTCAGACGTAAGTGGTAAAGCAACCATGTTTGCACTGTGTGGTGGAGGAGAATGTGAGTTGTAATGGGACTTCTTAAGTCACTCTTACAGAGACAATGTTCATTTTTAAGATTGATGTATAGATATTTATGCACAGATTATTGGGTTCTGTTGTTCTGCCTTATTGCATGACAGTGAATGCAGCTTGATGCCAAATCATAACAGTACTGCTGGTTAAGTAACACAGTGTTCATAAATACCAAAGTAGAACTTTTTCCTGCCTTACATTATTATCCTGTCTACATAACCAGCTTTGCCAATGTGCAGGCACAGAACATAGCAATAATGAGATATACTCCGCGTTTAATTGGTGCTCTGCCTTCAATAGGTGACTGCAGTCCAAACCTCTGAATTAAGAAGTAAGCCTTTTTGCTGTCATGGGTAGAAATTCCAGTACATTTTCCTGTCATTTGTAAGAAGTCTAGTGAAATAAATGACAGTTCTTCCAAGAGTCAGTTAATCTGCTCTCCAGAGGGGATGTAATCACATCTGTAATAAATTTAACAATATCTTTCTTTGATTTACTGGGCTTAGGTTCTGTGTCAAAGAGGGAAGGTTTTGGTGGCTGAGGGTATTGCCTGAACACCCAGGATGGCAAGAGGGAGCCACTGAAGCCTATGGGAAAATCTCAGTGCTATAGTTTGAGCTCTGCTGTTCTTTCAGGTGTCAGAGCTGTAAAGGTAATTCCTTTCAAAGGAAGAGAGATGAAATGACACCTCTTCCATCGTCTCTTGCTTCTTTATTGACGCTTTAGCTGTGAGAATAGTAATTCTGAATTTGGTTCCCTGGACTTGGTTTTTTTCCCTTCTCACTGAAGGGGAACTGAAGCTGTCATTTATCAGCCTGTGTTCTGTGTCTGACCTAGAGGAGATGAGCAGTACCATCAGCCCTTCCTGTGAGCTCTTTCACACTTAACTCTCCTTGGACTGGAGAGAAAGGATGAGTGTGGGAAGAAAGTGGGAGGATGTGCTCCAGGCACTGTTTGGTACCAGATGATGTAGAGTTTCACAGTTTGGCTGTTGAGAGAGCAGCAGTGGAAGCCAGGCTGTCCATCAGTGCAGGTGTCTCCCTTCTGCTGAACATTTAATTAGTCTTTAAAAATGAAACAGCTTTTACAGTGGCAAAGAAGAGTTCCCTTTCTGTTCCTAACTGAGGTTAGGTAATAATCCACCAATTCAAGAGGTGAGGAGAGGCTGTTGAAAATCCTCTGGGATCCTGAGAACAACTGAAACCACATCTCCTTCCTAATATTTTCACTACTGAATTTTTAGGCTAAGGGAGTGGTCTACCAAGATTTTCTGTTTCATTTATGGGCTTTTTTTTGCAGCCTCAGCTGTTGGTTGAGCTCTGAAAACGCCTACAGCTGGATCCTCTCTGTGGCATAGATAATGTAAAGACTGTTTTGCAAATTCTAGTTTGGGATATGCAGGGCTTACTGCCATCAGTGCTGCAGCACATTTGGGCATATGCAGAAACAAGTGTATATGATGAGATACATCTCTGATACTTTAGCTATCTATAGCAGAGACAGCTCCACCAATCACTTGAGACTCTTTTACAGCCAGTGGAGATAAATGGATGCTTTCAAGGTTTTAGGAGTTCTTCTGGAAGGTTACCTTCCAAAAAGAGTGAAAGAAAGAGCATGAAAAAACCCCAAACAATTTTTTTTTATTTCTGGTGATGACTCCACTGGAAGAAAGATTGGACATTGTAGAACTTGATTCACTTTCTCTAGTGTTTCTTTATAGATGACACACAAATGCATGCACTTTTAATCACGATGGGGATTTTCTTCTGAAATATTAAATTTGGCTCAGTTTGGTTAAATTTTTCAGAAGAAATTGGAGTCCTTTGCTTCTATGTGGAAAAACCTACAATAAGAGTATTGTTAAACTCGAACACATTGCCCTTGTAGCTTTAATTACTCGGTCTTTGATTTCTCATGCTCCAATGTAGACAAGACCTTATAAAGTCACTTCTAAAATTACCCAGCCTTCTAATATGAGTTTTTAAAGTTCTGTTAATTATACCATTTCTGTTGTGTCTAATTTAGAAATCCAGAAGACATCACCACATTGGCTGAGCTGCCCTCATATTTTGTTAGATTAGATAGAGGGAGCAATGGGAGATCTGTCAGACTAAATTTAAGTAATAACAAAGCCAAGGGATGCTCTTGAGGGGACCTGGCTTTGCAGCCTACTAATTTGGGCAAGTCAGAATCCTTGAAGATGGCCCTAACTGCCCATTTGATTTCAGATTTTGTTTGGGTATTACCTGCTGTGAAGTGCAGGAACAATCCTGTAAATGTTGGTGGGAGCTGAAGTTTTACATGTCCTGATCGCCAGCACCAGCATCTCATTGATTCCTGTTCCCCTCATTCTGTCCCCACCAAGTTTTGTGGCCTCTTGCACTGTGCTGTGCCTCGCAGGTAAGTGGTGGGAGAGGCACTCGGATCTCACTTTGCCTCTTCAGCAGCACGTGCTGAACCACCCTGCTCAGAGATAAGTCCTTTTCCAGGCATCTGTGTTTTAAAGGAGATGAGTTCCCTATAATTATATCCCTGCCTTCTTCCACATGAACTGGAAATGTAGAGGTGGGTGATGTGGGGGATGGAAAAGAGGATTTCAGCAGGAAGGTGTCAGTCTGTCCAAGCATTTCTACTGTACAGCTGCTTTTCTGTCCTCTGGATAACCTGAGACAAGCTGCAGAGGTGGCTGACTTCTTCACTTGCAGGGCAGCAGGTGTAGGTCCCTGCCTCTGAGCCTCTCACTAGGAGTCTGCATCAATTGTGGTGCCTTTCTAGTCCTTAATGCCTCATCTTTATCACACAACAGAGATGTTTTTCTAACTAAAGCAGGTCTTCAAGAAAAAAAAATTTCCAAAAGAATTTATATCGAGATGATTTGAGAGGTGCTTTTGTTAGCACAATAATGAATTCAAGTAATTTATATTACACAGGAGGACAGACTGCATGGCTGTAGTAACTTTTTCTGGCTGTATTCTATGTGAGTTCCTGATTCCACTTACATGAAACTTAATTCTGTTAGAGCCATTTTCAAGGTAAGCCTGACTACTGATAGAAACAAATGTAATTTAAAGAGAAAAAAGAAATGGCATTTTCAAGGTAATTTATCCTAGGTCAACATTGGTGGCACTAGATTCTGGAAAGTTTGCTTTTCTAATCAACTTTCTCAGAGGAATTCATTAACTGAAAACCTGTGACTAATGAAAGATATTTTGTTCTTTTGAAGTTCAAGCTAATTTCCATGAAGGTTACTATTACTAAGCAACTGATTCTGCAAAATGTCTCCTGGGGACCTGAAACTATAATATGTACAAAGTGTAAAGCAAAACACAGCACAAAAAAAATGATGAAATACTATCTCCAGACACAGAGGCCACAAATAGTACCATGGCCAGGCCTGTTTTGGAGTCTCCTTCCTTGAAAGCTGTTTTTTGACCAATGGGAAAGCTCCTGCAGGAGCAAAAGATCAGCACGAACCATATCACTGTCTGTGGTGAAAGTAATGCAAGGTTCAGCCTCTCTACTCAAATGTAGAGGTACACCAGAACATGACCAATGGGGAAAAAAAAACTAGTCCCAAATATATTTCAGCATCCATAATTCCTCAGAGAAAATCAACCACCTGTAATATACTTTAGTGATATTAAAAGAAGAATAGTTGTTCCAGCTGTGAGAGCAGAAGGACATTAAGTACAGGAGTGCTTTCTTGAGTCACAAAAGATGCAGCTTTTTGTCAGAATAGGAATAGGTATTTGCATCTTGCTTAAATAAAAGAGTACACCTGGATATTCAGCTTTTTGAGGATAGAAATTTCATTCTGTCCTCTTAATTTGCCTTTATCTGCTGGCTTAGCCAAATACAAAGTACAAATGATAGAGGGGAGAAAAACCCCAAATCCCTCAATTACTTCCAATAACGCTTTAAATGTTTGAGTGAGCTCCTTTGGTCTTCTTGTTTTCTCTCTTGTGTTCAAGAGTGTGGTGTAAGTGGTGTAGTTTTCTAGTGTAGAATTCTAGTGTAGAATTACATGAGGTGAATTTCAATATTTGTTCAATAGAGTTCATAAACCTTACAATATCATGCAATTTAACCCACTAATCATGGTATGTGTAGGATATGTACAACCTGGAAATAAATAAAATATTCTAAATATTTGAGTTTAAAATATCTCCCCAAGGGTAAGAAGGGAATATACAAAGCAGTTGTTAGCAGACAAATTCAAATATTTTCTAACTGCTCTGATCTTTACATTCACAGTTTCTTTTAAAAATATATCTTCTGACACCATGAAAGAAATATTTATTGTTATAGTTTATATAAGTTTGTTGAAATGACCAGTGAGGCACAAGGTACACACATTTTTAGAGAAATTAAGTAAACATAACCTCTAGTTAGATGCTTCCTTGTCCCTGGAGGTACTGAGGGTCAGCAGGTGTCTACACTTCCAAGCTATGTGAAGTAGGTTCTTCAGACATGTCTAGGAGAAGCTGTGTCCTCACCTGGCTGTAAGGGAGGTGCTTAAGTCACACCAAAGCCCTGCCAGTGTCCAGGCATTTAATGCAACTCCTGCCTACAGAGGTGGTACAGTTATCTTATGCCTACTCTTTTTCTCAAGAACCCAGGACTTTAATAAAATACATGTGTTCATTACATAAGGACTTAAATTCAGGTCTCTCTTCTTCCACAGAAAGCCCTTGAAGCCATCACACCTTGTAGCAATAACTGGTTTTGGGCTTAATGAGTATCTCAACACAGTTTAGTGTTGTCCCAGGAATACTCTGCAGCTCGTTTGGCTGGCTGTTCTGGGAGATGCCTTATCACATGAGAATGATGATACCACCATGAAGCACTATCTCAATACTCAGGTAAATAAATTGAAAATAGAATTGGGCTGACCTGAAGCTGCAGATAACGGTTATGTTCAAACTTCTTGTCTGTTCTCATTTCAGACCTGAAATGGCTCACACCTTTTCTAGAGTGTTCTATATCTTGTACATAACTGATGGATTTTTTTCCACATGACTGATTCTGAATGTTAAACCTTACCCAATTTAAAGGGATTGAGACCTTAGAAAGGGCAATCTGTCTCCCCATGACTTCTCTGTGAGAGTATATGAAGTAAAAATAATCAGGGACAAAACACCTGGAAATCTGAACCCTTTATATCTCTCCCAACCTGATCTATGTAGAAATTTAGCAGCTCAGTTTAGAGATCATCACTGTCTCTGCTTCTATTGTGTGTATCAAGTGACTGGATGACTTTTAAATATGAATGTGCAATTAAAAATAGGTTCTCTTCTTTAATTATATCTTCATTTTAAATTGTAGGCTGTAAATCATTTAGGCGAGACTTTGGAACAAATAAGTTGTCAAAAGTCTGATTAATTGAATACAGTAAGTATAGCTTTCAGTCTTACAGCAATAAAGATTTTGCAGTGTTGCCACAGGTCAATTGCATATCTGGAATAATATTTTATAAAAATGTTGAGGAAAATTAATGGTTTTCAAAATCTTGATACTAGCACTAGTTTAAAATTGGTGTTAGAGTGACATAGAGCAGTTGTTGTTTGTATTGGCTTTACTACATTTTGTTATATCCAAAACTATAAAGAACAAAGAGAAATATGTAGTTAATGTAGGGGAAGTGGATAAGTATACATAATCTGTAAAATGGGAAACCAGAATTCCTCAGTTCTGCTGCTAATGTAGTAATTATCATCAAGAATAACTTGACATGGATAATTTGGGGTTATATTTCTGCAGTAGGTCCTAGTTTTCTGAGCTTAGGCAGACTCCAGTATAAAAAGTATGACACTCTCCAGAGCTAAATAACTTTTTGGGTGAGTGTATTTTGAGCATGGTGCTAATAACACCAAGGTGGTGGGCTCAGTTGTTGTGTCAGCCATTCACTTAAGAGCTCGACTTGATGATCCTTGTGGATCCCTTTCAAATCAGAATATTCTGTGATCCATGGTTGTGTGTGTTTGTGTACTAACATATTGTTGTCCTCAGTGTCATCACTGTCATTTTTGTTTACAGACTTATCCACACTAGGCTCCATAAAATGAATCCTACAATGTAGAGTTGGTCTTCAAAGATAGATACAGCCACAGTGGAAATGGGAAGACTCTACTGCTCCACATTTCTTGCAGCATTTTGAATATGTAAAAATAATGAGATTACTATTGTTCTCTGTACTGGCCTTCTTCCGAGGTGGAGTGGAAAATGACAAAGCTGTCATTCAAAGTGATGTAAAATGCATGTCTTGCCCAAGGAAGGTGGTACCATTTTCAAGTTACCTGGTTTGCAAAACCCAAGCTATTTTGGGGTAGAAGGTAAAGAGCCTGAATCATCATATCATATCAATTGCTGTCACATAATATCATGATACAGCTCCACTCTGGCCCCCTAGAGACAATCTTCTGATTGAGGCCTGCCCTAGACAGAGGGACTAAAAGCTAGCATGCTGAAAGTATAAACCTTTAAGAGTAAATATTTCTGACATGGAAGTATAATGGCTCTTGCAGAGTGAAAAACCCTGGTATTTGTAATGCCTTGATGACCTATATATCACTTTTCTTATCCAGATTTCATAAAAATTTCCTAGTGAACAAGTCTCAAGAAATCAAATTTTGACATTTTTTTCCAATGAACCAGTGATATTTTAATTTAACTAATTTCCAGTCAAGGATATTTGGTAATAGGCTTCTATATGAAGTGCCTCCAAACAATAAGATACTCTGCTGAGCTCTGAGTGCAATGGAAAATTTTGATTTACAAGTGTGTAAAATAGTAAAATATATATAGTAAAGTCAGAGATTTTATTGCTTTCATTCAATATCGATAATGCAACCATTCCTTGGTTGCAGAGGAAGTGCAATTATGGCTTAGGTAGTAATGTGCTTGAACTTCTGGAAAAATAAACTTTTTTCTAAATGTGCCTATCAGAACATGCAGTTGCCCAGAGTTTCCTGCTGTTCCCTGATATTCCCCTGCATATGAGGAATTAGTTTAAACATGTTTGCCAGAAATTAGGATTATTGTCATTCGAGGGAATATTAAAAATAACAAATGCATGACTTTTTAATGTCTCTGATGTTTCCTGCCACCAGGACCAATATAACACAAGGACTGTGGCAGTCTCTTGGTGCCAATTCATTCCTGTCCCACAAAAGTTATATATGGAATAAAACCTCTTCCTGCTGAAGAAATAATTCAAGACATAAATTGCTATGAAATATCCTCGTGTGAAACTAATACAGATGATGTTTCATTTTGAGAATAAGGGCCTATTACTTCTAGTTTCTGTTCATTATATGCTCAGATATTTTATTTAAAGAAAGGCCCTCTAGCTCCAGTAGGGATTAGTAACAGGGAAACATCCACCGCTGTTAAACCTGCAGGGGGTATATATCCAGTTCTACCACTTTGAAACATTCATTTGACAAGGCAGTGAATTAAACATAGATTTTTTTTTTCTTCAGTCAATGTAGGGTGGTGGATTTTAAAGACAGGCTGGACTTTTCTTGAAGGTCTTGGTGCCATTGTCTTGGAGCACCATGATTTTGTTCCAGTTTTTCTGTCTTACAGTGAAATGTACATTGCTTTAAGAGGTTTGTATGTGAAAGCTGATAATGGGACTCATTATGGTTTCCTGAACTGTGTGTCTCCTTTCCATAATAGCAATGTAAGAAATAAAAGAAACAGTAAAATGTTACATTGTTACTGCATTTACCTGCTCAGTACATCTTTTAACAGCATTTGCTTTGAATTTTGTCAAGAATAAGCTGTAACTATTTGCCAGCTCTGAAAGGCAATGTACAATGTAAGTCTAAGGAGAGTGAGGCAAATTAATGCATCTTCTTTTGTATTTTCTTTTTTTTAAATTTTATTTTTCTATTTCTGGATTCTGGGAAATACCAGATAGTTATTGTATTATGGATTCATTTTATCTAGTTTTCACCACTAAAAGATTAGGCATCTAATCTAAACTACTCCCATGTGCACTCTAGGTATCTTCAGGTGGTGAATCATCCCTTCTATCCAAGAAACTTATTTTAGGAGGCTGAGTCATCATTCAGAAATGCCCACCTGCTTCCAGTGACTCCAGAGGAGGGTGAGCTTAAAATGAGGGGCTTAACTTTTGCATCTCCAAAGTGTGGTAAGATGACATTAAGAGTTTGCTTCCCTTCATCTGTGACTTATTTATTACCATGTTCATGTTTGCTGCAAAAAGAGAGAAGCACAGACTTACACTGTGATTATCCCATGGTACTTTTTTAATAGTTTTACTGAATCAAGTCCTATGTGAGCAGGCAAATGAGGTACCTGATATGGCATTCCCACTGTTTTTTGAATATATACAATGATCTCCTCTACTCAGAGGTATAAAGAGGCAGTAGATTGCTTTAGTTCCAATTTTGACTGGCCAGTGTTGTCTCATCATTGTTTTTTCTTGCTTCTGTGTCAGCAGCAGAAATAATGAGCACCTTATTTTTCTCCTGTATGACGTTACTTAAAGCTTGCAAATGACCTGCAAATTTTGAGGTGAGTGTTCTCAGACTCCAGTGTGATTCTTATGACTGGCCTTGCACTCACTCTCAGTCTTTTTTCAGGAGTCATCATATTTTACTTTCTTACAGTAACTCAATCCATTAATTTTACCTGTAGCTAACTTACTGTATCTTTGCAACATTAACTTAAAATTTTGACTTTCAGTTGCTAAAAAAATAAGTCAAAGCTTCTGTTATGGCAAATATTTCAGCATTATAATAATAATAAAGATGTTGAAACTGTCATATCCTGTACATAAATAACGGTATTGTTAGTAACCTTTAGTTAGATTGTTTTATACCAGTCTCTGTTATGGTACAGTTATATGATATTTCTTTAAATATGTGAAGAAAAAAATTAACATAAAATACAACACAGAGGAAAACTTGTCTAAAAGTTTCTCTCTTAGCTCCAGCAGCATTTCTCTCTTTCATGCACTCTCTCTGATGATATTTTTAATACCTTCAGCAAATCAGTCTTTCAATTCCACCTACAGAGAGCTGTCCTCACAATGCAGGACCTAAATATAGCTCTGACACAGCTTGTGATGTGCTGTGGTACAAGAGTACTGTGACAGTTACCGTGATCTACTCTGGGACCGTGGTGCAGAGCCCAGGTTGCTTTAACCTAGTGCTGCCTTAAATAGGAAGAAGGAACACTGGCCAGTGTCATTGCAGAGAGTGTTATTCCCAGCAAGCTGTAACAGGGTAAGCAAGATGAGTTTCTAAGAACTCCTTCTTGAAAATGAGTTTTCCAAGAACTTTAACAAGCTGCTATCAACACGTTTGCAGACACTCCAGAAGGGTTTCCTGCAAGGTCTGTCCAGGGCACTGAATAGTTCTTCATCTCTTGAATAGAGATCAAAATGGGGGTCAGTAACTAGGCAGGAACATCTTCCTTGCTAGAGATGCTAAAGGCCCAACTGGTTTTAGCCCTTGCAAGAACTGGTGCATTTATTTGAAAAGTGTGGGAGCTGCAAAAAGTAAATTCTTTGGAAAGCTACTGGTGCACAAGGAGGCAGTTTCTGATCTGTCAATGTAGCTTTACTGTCTGAGCAAAGAAAATGGACAGAAATATAGATTTTATTATGGTTACCCTGCTATATGGGAGAATCATAATAAAGTAGGATAATAGATGTTTCTGTGGGCACAATCCTATTAGTGAATGCCAGCCGTGGGAATGTGTAGACAAACCCATTTGCCAGATATTGCTGCATGACTCCCACTAAAGCCAACAAATTCACACAGCTGAATTCATACCCCCACTGCAGGAATGCAGTGAGGAAAGTTTCTAAATTCCAGACATTGCCATTTTAACCTCACTTATTACTCTGTCTCATGGCATACATTTCTATTGATCATAGTCTCATCAAGAAATGGTGATTTTCCTTTTAATACACAGGCTGAAGAGAGTTTAACAAATTTTTAATAAATTGGATTGGGTATGTTTTGTAATTTCAAAGTAAAATTCTGAAGTTATCAAATAATAGGTGGTCCTTCTAAACATAACATCAATTTATTTTTAATAGTCATTTCATATGTAGATTCTGTAGCCAAGTAGAAAGCACAGCAGTGAAATTGAGATGCACTCATTTGCTACAAATGCAATAATTGTATTTTTTAGCATTTAGAAATTCCTTTGCCTTTGAAAGGGCTTGAAAGTTGCAGAAGTGAAAGAAAACTCTAATTAGAATTATAGATTTGAACACTTACGAATAATTTAGAAGTATCAAAGACCAAGATTAGGAGGCCTTTCAGCAACCACTAGGGTTCTCAGAAACTGATAGTGAGTTCCAACAACTCTTCTCAGAAAAACCCTAAAATGAATTTTTCATAGGGTTTTTCCCAGACCTTGATATGGGCAACAGAATCAACTCAGCTTATTTCCACCTTTTAATATGTTTCTACTAAGAAACATACTGTTAAGAAAAAGGCTTTTTCTGGAGAGTGAGAATGATCACAGATTCTTTAGTTGCACTCTAAGTTCTCTCAACTTTATTTCACTGGTGATCTCCATTGAGCATGAGAGTGCTGATGTGAGATTTCATATGCTTATGAAGCTGTTTGAGACACAGAGTGGATTGATTGGAAGATTGTTGTAACCTTAACCCTCTGTAGCTTTGCTCCATGCAGGGTGAAACTGGATGTTTGAAGAACACTCAAAACTTCCTACAACATCCCACAGATATTTTTTAATTAGACAACCTGATATTGAAAGAGTTTTGTTTGGAGTTTTTTTCCTACATATTCAAGATACTGTGGCATTATAGGATGCTTTTCTAAAATATGATGCCTTAAAGCAGATTGCTCAGCAGTTAAACAATGGTCAGAGTGTGTACACTGATCTGCCAACGACTTAAACACTATTGTAGATAAGAAGCATTATTTTTTCCAGAAGTATTAGGTAGATCTCTAGGGAGATTTTTTTCAGAAGAAATATTATGTAGGGCTCCAAGGAGGCTTTCTAGTCTTTAGAGAGCTGCCAAACAGGAAACACATTTTATTCTATATTAAACCTGAATACATTACTGTCAAAGTGGTTATTACTGGTTTACCTCAGTGTAATTCTGAATAGAAATTGGCACTATAGATTCTGTCTGGGTGGGTGCTAAAGATGAACAGATGGGTGCTTTTGGCCACATTTTATCTTAAGCAGTGAATGAAATGGTAATGACGTATTTAAGTACGGCAATTTCTGTAACTGAAAGTCTCAGAAGCAAAAAATGTTAAATCAGTGCATATGCCTTCCTAATTTATAAACTATTCTGGTCTGCTCCAGGATGACTGAACTTTTCTGCTTTGCATGCTAGTCTAAATCTACTTGTTTTTTATATCCCTACCTAGATTAGACTTGGAAAGCAATAATTTTTCCTTTGCTTGAAACCACAGGCAGTGTTTGGCATTATGCTGGGGTGATTTATCTCCTTAGATTAAACTGGATATTTTGGGTGAAGACTGGATTGTCCAAATCAAATAAGAAGCAATCACATAGTTCTGAAATTTGGTGGGAGGGGTTGTGCCGTTTTTGTTTGTTTAGTTGGTTGGTTGAATTTTCATTTTTTGTTGGGATTTTTTAAACATTAAGTGAGAGTACAGGATTTCCCAGTGTAGGAATAAGAAATGCAAATGCTGCTTTGGTAGTGAAACACTAAGTAAAATTTACAGAATGGCTCTACAACTTTGAAGTGGAAGGAACTTTTTGCTGTTAAGATTAGAAGATTCATTAAAATATTCATTTTTGTTCTCATAAAAGGTTTCAATGCCTTATTGGTTTATTTAATTTTAGAGTTGTATTTGAATAAACCAAATTAATGATAAAACTACAAATTTACAGTCTGTTATACTTTTTCCTTAAAATTGAGTTCATTATCAAGTATGGCTGCCGTCAGTTTCTCAAGATGTCTATTAATGTATTTTTTTACAATAATATTCATACAATAACCTTTAATTGTTGGTGCTCTGGATTGCTGGTAAAGGCTCTGGGTGTAACTGTCTAAGTGACAGACTTTGTTATATAGACCTATCTATATAACAGATATAGATGATGCAAATTGTGCAAAACTGGTGAGGTTACTAAATTGACTAATCTCTGCTTTTGGTATTTTTATCTCCCACGTGTTTCAGTTCTTAAAGAGGTTATTAGTTTTGTTGGAATTGGCAATGACAGAGGGTGACACCATCACCGAAATAGCAGTGGTGAAAAATATCTCCTTATTTTAGCTATCTGACTGTGTGGCATTTTTTTCTTGAGGTCCATCTGCTAGCACTGGCTCAGAAATCTTATTTAGATGCATCACAATGCCCTTCCATTCCAGAAACTGCATAAATGCAGTACTGAATCACAGTCTTAAATCTAAGTGGGTGGAAAACGCATTTCATTATATTACAGCTTGAATTCTTCTATTTCCTTTCTCTATCTTCTGGGAAGTCTGAGTCCTTTGCTATTCCAGCAGTGGAATTAGAACTAAACCTTAAAAAGCCTTTTTTTCCTTGAAGGGAGCACTGCAGGCTGTCTGGCTTTTGCTCTGGTCTCCACTTGCTTTAGACATAGCCATTTATCTCCAGGTTGCTTCAGCTGCATGCAAAGCTTGGCAGAAATAAATCCCATCTCACTGTTTCATGGACTTCTCATGTCTCCCCAACACTGGTTTCTCTACCCACACTTCTCTCTCAGCTTGTCTGCATCACCTCTCCAGCATCACTCATACCAGCTCTGCCTACTCTTAATGGCAAGGGTTCAAGGGTTGCAAAATTCTCTCTTCCTTGACTCACTGCTCAAGGTGCAGACACCCATCTGCAATGGAAAAAGGCTGTGCCTAAACTTGGGACATCTGTTCAAACTTTGAGCAGCCTGCCCTTGTTGTCTGGAGCTCAGTGTCTGTCCCCTCAGGGCAAGGGAAAGAGTTGTTCAGGGTTTCTGTAGACCAAGAGTCACAAACCAGTCTGCTCCAGTGGATGAATGCCTCAGTTAGGCAAGCAGAAACATCAGGATCAGCTTGCTCATGAGCACTAACATTGGCAAAACATGAGTCCTATTTTTACAGATTCAGTACCAGACCCATAACCTCCTCCTTCTAGTGGAGTAGCACCGATAAAGCCAGGCTGGCAGCTTGTGATGTAGCAAATGACACGTACTACTTTGTCTTTTTTCCCTGGTTTCTTGTTGTGACAATAGAGGCTTTCCACGTTCTCTTGCTGTATAGAACATGCATTTGAATGTTTACTTGACATTTGATAGATTTTCCTAAATGACCTTGATTCCTGGATGGTCTGAACATTACATTGAACACCACAGAACCAGCACCTATGGGGCTTCTATCCCATGAGTGTCCACTGTCTGTTACATCCAAGGGCAAGAATCTTGTCCTTGCCCCCAGAACTGATAATGACTGTTATCACTGCCATGTTATCCTGGGGCAGAGCCAGCCTCTTCACAGCCTCTTCACTTCTTTGCTCCCTGGCTGCCACATATAGCCACAGAAATATCCTTTCAGAACCTATAGTTTGGGTCACAGCAGAAGTCTATGCAGGAGGCTGGTTGAAACCAACACCTAAATATCTCTTGCTGTTGTCTTTTATCTGTTTCAGGTCTGGTTGGGAGAGGGAGCTTTGGTAGTGTCCAGAAGGGCTATAGTGACCAAAATTTGGCTCTACAGTTAAAGTTTAACAGGGATCTTTAAAAAAAAACCCTTGACATAAGCCAGCATTGTGAGCTTGCAGCCCAGAAAGCCAACTGAATCCTGGGCTGCATCCAAAGAAGCATGGCCAGAAACATGAAGTGTGGCAGAAGCATGATCCTCCCCCTCTGCTCACATGAGATCCCACATGGAATGCTGTGTACAGCATTCTGAGTTCTGATGTCCTCAGTACAAGAAGGATATGGAGCAGTTGGAACAAGTCCAGAGGAGGCCTTGAAGTTGCTAAGAAGACTAGAGCACCTTCCTTACGAAGACAAGCAGAGAAAGTTGGGA
>VZTB01009926.1:545418-624862 GCA_013397245.1 Thryothorus ludovicianus
GTTGGGATTGTTCAGCATGGAGAAGAGAAGGTTGTTTGGAAACCTCATGGCAACCTCCAGTATCTGAAAGGGCCTACAGGGAGGCTGGAGAGGCACTCTGCATCAGGAACTGTTGTGATAGGACAAGGAGGAATGGGTACAAACTGAAAGAGGGGAAATTTAGGTTAGATATTAGGAAGAAATTTTTGAGGGTGGAACAGATTGTCTGAGGAGGTTGTGGATGTTCCATACCTGGCAATGTTAAAGGCCAGGTTGGATAAGATATTGAGCAACCTGTTGAATGGGGGTTTGAACAAGGTGAACTTTAATGTCCCTTACAATCCTTAACATTCTATGATATTGTAACTTAGACAAGCAGATTTCCTGTCAGACTTCTCAAGTGGCTTCACTGGGAGAATAGGATACAGTGTCCAAACTCAGAATGGGAAATGTAATCCTAGCCCTTGGGATCAGAGCTATTGTTTTTTTTTACCATTTAAATCTCCTTTGTCACTCTGTCCTAGTGTGCCCTACTTCAGTTTATCCAAGATGTAACTTCATACTCTTTTCCAGACACTTTCTGAGTAGAAAAAATAAAGTGTTCTTGATGGGTTTCTTCTTGGCAACTTGTATAGTACTGGAGAAGAAATGGCTCTCCCCAAGTAGCAAGGAGCTGAAACCAATCACGTGTGGAACTATGAAGCTTGCTGGAGCTAGCTCAAGCTTTTTGGGTGCTGGAGCCTCCCCTTAGCATCTAAATAACAGCCAGAATAGACCTTGAGTAACCTAGAACTGTGCATGTGCTGTTTGGGCAGGTGGCTACTGCCAGCCCTTATAACATACCATGTCTGACCTCTTCTCATTCTCTTTTCAGTGAGGTGTTTTTTTTTTTCCCTGGGTTTCTCTCTAGCATATCTAGAGAGAATTTGCGTTAATTTGAGTGCTTCTTCCTCAAAACCTCGAACAGTGAATGTAATCTGACAGACCATGTTACAGAATTGCTAAAATAAAATGTTGATGCTGATTAAGGCAGCCTTATAATTCCCAGTGCAAGTATTATTAACAAGATTTACCCCAAAGAAAGGGTGCTTGCCCAGCTGCTCTTTCAGTCCACGTAGTTAACTGATTTCATTAGAAACCAGAGGATCTCAGATCTTCCAAAAACCATTTAGAAACACTGAACTAAGACCGTTGTGATTGAAAATAAAAACTACAATTATTTCTTCATGGAAGAAGTCAGACAGACAGACAGACAGACAGACAGACAGACAGACAGACAGACAGACAGATAGATAGATAGATAGATAGATAGATAGATAGATAGATAGATAGATAGATAGATAGATAGATGAACTGTCTAAAGGGTTAGTCAATTAAAGTTTGAAAGCAATTGGAAAAATCTCTTAAATTTGTGCCTCTGTGCATCCACCTTCCCAGAGAAGCAGAAGAGAGTGATTGTGACAAAGGGCCACCAAAGTAGTTATGTGAATTTCCCCTGGGTGCTCCTGAAAGTCAGAGATATGTGCCCATGCCTCCTTCAACTTATCTCCAGCCCTGTCTTTTTTTCTGCACCTTGTCTTCCTGCAAAATGAGAATAGGTGAAATTACAGATGCTGTACAGTAAATCCAAAGATAAAATGGGAATTGCCTTCTGTTCTAAGTCTAATTCTGGCTGCTTCATCCTCATACAATCAACAAATGATTATCTCTTTTCTTGTCGTTCTTTTTTAAAATTATTTTCCATCTAAAATTGCCAGGTAGAGTGGAACTGTGGCCAGAGGTACATTTTTTCTGGGAAAGTTTCAACATAATTAGACAATGCCTATTTTGCAGAGAAGGGCCTATAAAAAAAGGAGGTGTTTCATTTTTTGAACTGCCTTATAATATATTCTATAAAAACCTTATCTCCTAGAAATGACAGCATATTGAACACCCTTACTAGTGTGGATTTTGGCAGTCCAGAGTGTCTCAGCATGCTATAACAACATTGCCAAAAGTCCTGTAGAGAAAATTAATCTCTAGCAGAGCCAAGCTGCTAGAATTGGGAAATAAGCCAGGGGCTTAGTTGATTTGCCATTGTGAAGCAACTTCAATATGAATAATCTGCCTTCCTCCCCTCTCTCTCACAGTCTTTCTGCACTTGACTCAAAATAATTTCTTTTGTCTGGAAACCCATGGGACCATCACCTCCCTTGTATGGTTGAGCAAGTGCAGGAGTTAAGGCTGTGATGATTTTTGGTAAAGGCAGGACAAATGTCACTGGAGAAAGGTTACAAAATTGAGCAGGCAGTTTTTGTCATTTTGTTATCTTGCTACATCAAAAGTAGGAAGGAATCGAGGTCCCATTTGACACCACTGGGCTTGCAAAATAAGGTTGAGCAAGTCAGTAGTAAATAAATGGAGAACACAGCAAGACAACAGGTGGCTGTGTCAGCAAGAATATACATGACTTTCAATGTTCCTCCAAGTTTCTGTTTCATGGAAAGCTCTAATCATTTTAAGTAAATAGAACTGTAAGCTATAGAGAGACAAAAAGGCATATGAAAGAAATAATTCAGCGGACAGAAAAAACAAGCCTGCTCTCTTCAGCTTTTTTCCATCTGTTGGTGTCCATTAAGAAACTAAAAAGGCAGCTGCTGGTGAGTCCTGATCTTCTGGCAATCCAAAGTGATTATTTGATTTGCTTCCTCACTGTTGCAGTGCTGAATCTGTGTTCCAGCAGGAGGCGGGTTTATTATTTCAAGGCTTTTTTAGCCTTCACAGCCATTGGTTTTATCCTGAGGCTTTAGTTTCCAAAATATGTTGTAATCAAACATTATGTAAATCTAAAAATTATCCAAATTTAGACAACTTTAAACTCTGATGGGGGGGGAGAATGATATAGCCATTTTCATTTGTGCTAGTTTTTTGTACCTTTGAGTTACAGAAATAATAACAGCTTTTGAAGGAGTCAGCAAGGGGCTATATTAAGAAAAATGCCTTTCCTGGCTATGAACACACTGTGTACAGTTGTGTGTGATTCATTCAAACTCACCATGTGATGCATTTTTTTTTTCTTGTTATGTTTGTTACAGTTTGCAACTGTTCTTTTTGTCAGAGAAACCCACATATTTACTTTCCTGAGGCACTCCTTTCCGTGGACCTTTAATACTAAACTGAAATAGATCAAGCTGGTCTGACTGATCTTTATTTTCTCTGCTCATTTAATGAACTTTCTTTTCTCATTTCTTACCCTGTAATAGTTACAGCACAATCCCATCCCACACACCAAACAAAGATACATTTAAAGAGAACCGCTTGGAAGAAAAATGTTGCCTTTCTCTCTAAACAACATCTTATCTCCTGGATTCATACTTCTAAAAATAAAGAAGATAAGCATACGGTGGCCACATTTTCACTTATAATATGAGCACACTTTGGCCTCTTTAGGGATCTGCTTAGTAGAGCATGGGACAAAACCCTGGAAGAAGAAGGGCCCAAGAAAGCTGGTTGAAGTATCAGGATCATCTCTTCCAAGTTCAGGACTGATGCATCCCAAATATGCATCCCAAAGAGAAGAACAAGAGGCTTCTAGACAAACTCAAACACTAAAAGGAAGCCCACAGAGGATGGAAGCAAGGAAAGATGGCTTGGGAGGAATATAGAGAAATTCTCTGAGGAGACAGAGATCAGGTCAGGAAAGCTAAAACTGTAATAGAATTAATTCTGGCCAGGGTCATCAAGGGCAACAAGAAAAGCTTCTAAAGGTATGTCAATAATAAAAGGAAGACAAGGGAAAATTTGAGCCCTCATTGTAAGGAAAGAGGGCAACTGGTTGTCTGGGACATAGAGAAGGCTGAGATACTTAACAGGATTTTGGCTCAGTCTTCACCAGCAACTGCTTCAGCCATGCCACCTAAGTTGCAGAAGGCAAAGTCAGGGACTGGGAGAATGAAGGACTGTGTGTTGGAGGGGAGGATCAGATTTGAGATCATCTAAGGTGCAAAAGTCCATGAGACTAATGAGGTGCACCCATCAGGTCCTGAGGGATCTAGCAGATGAAGGGACTAATATGTTATTCATCATGTTGGAGAGGCTGTGGCAGTCCAGTGACTGGCAAAGGGGAAACATAAACCTCATTTTTGAAAGGGCAAAAAGAAAAACCTGGGGAATTATAGGCCAGTCTCACCTCTGTGCCTGGCATGATCATGGAGCAAGTTCTCCTGGAAAATATGGTAAGGCACATGGAAAATAAGGAGGTAATTTGTGACAGCAAATATTACTTCAGTAAGGACAAATTTGGTGTCCTTCTGTGTCAGGATAACATCATCAATGAATACTGTCAGAGCAATTAACATCATCTCCTTGGAAGTGTGCAAAACATTTGACACTGCCCTGCATGACATCCTTGTCTCTAAATCGGAGAAACATAGATTTGATAGGTGAACTACTCAGTGATACTTACCAAAAGATTATTTTCATGTTTCAAACAGGAAAATATTTAAAATTC
Organism: Thryothorus ludovicianus; assembly: GCA_013397245.1. NCBI lineage: Eukaryota > Metazoa > Chordata > Aves > Passeriformes > Certhiidae > Thryothorus > Thryothorus ludovicianus. The sequence continues at coordinate 549,887 of VZTB01009926.1, forward strand.
TCCATCCCTATCTGAATTATAAAGTTCTGTGATATTTGACAATCATCTAAGAAATTCAGGATGAAAATACGTATTTCAGTTATGAAGAATAAAACTGAGAAAAAATTATGGATGACTCTTATGTCAAGGTCTGGGATAAAAAGAGGGAAATGGAACAGAGATTAACTCCTGGCAGTACTGACAGTAGCATCCTCTTAACTCAGAATGCCTGAACAAGAGCCTTGTGTTGCATGGAGGGCTTTGCAAGTGTTCACTCTTCACATACGCAGTCTTCCTCAGCGGAACTCAAGTTGTGTGTTGAGATGCTGATCTGAAACTTAGAAAATCACAGGCAGCTAGCTTGAGATATCCATCTGAAGTGGCCAAAGTCTTCTTGTGAAGGTCAGGCATTGTTGAATTTTGCTGTTCCCATGGCCAAGGACTTAATAAATTGTCACTGTCTGTGCAGTAAAGATTTTTTTGTAAGAAGGGAAGTGCTTTTCTGAATGATGCCAGATATGCAGGTGATGTGGCCAGGACCCTTGAGAACAGCCTGTGCCTAAACCCAGCATCGAGAAGCCCAAATTAGAAGCATAATCACACAGCCTGCCAATTTAATCAGTGTAGAGAGACAGACGCCTCCAGAGAATGGTATAAATCTTAGTGCAAGCGTATCCTAAAAATAGTTGTGAAGAGTCACATCTGAGCCTGATGTATGTAAGAGTGGCTTTTCTAAACTGGACAAAAGGAAATGTAGTGAGGAATTTAAAAACACAAGAAATTGAAATGACAAAATGTTACTGCATATGTTGAGAACAAAGTAGTAGCATATTCAGAACATTTCCCCCCCTTGCCAATTTTTATCTCTTAAGAAAATTCATGCATGTATAATATTTGGGGAATTTAAATTTCAAAAATAAATGGTAACTGCAGAGTGGTATAATACATTCAATAGAATAAATAGAAACAAATTAACAAATATGCAGACCAGAACAAAGGAATAATAATTTACTTATTTTGAATTTAAGAATTAATGAAGTATGACAGCCTTCATAAAAATGGGCAAACACCAGAGAATAACTAGGATATATATACACCAATGATAAGTTTCTGTGTGAGGATTTATATGTGTGTATGAATGTACAATCCTTCCTCTCTTCCTCACAAGATAATAAAGCAATGAGGTAACTTTGAATACTGAACATACCCAGAGGAAGGCAGAATATAACTGTACAGGTGGCTGCAGAACCTTGTAAGCTTATGGCCGTATTTCAGATACCTTACCCAGGTAAAGTCATCCTTTGCTGCCATAGCCTTTGAGTTCCAAGAGGAAGTTTGGATGGATTTTTTTTCCATAAAGCTTTCAGAATTTAGCACATTTTTCTTCTATTAAGTGTACAAGAATATTTTTATGTGCAGACATGCAAAGGCACTTAGAAGGGAATGACAGCAAGGTGCAATGAGCCTCAGGAAATCAGTGGTTTCATGTACACAATTTTTGTGTTTTTGCAACCTTTCTGTTTCATTTCCAGTCCTGGATTTCTTTTGTGTTATGCCAGTTAATAAGCTGTTCTCGATCCATTACCTCTGTGCAGCCTTGAAAAGCAATGTTTTAAATTAGGATAGGGAAGGGGGGAGGGCATAAATGTCATCTGGTAGTGCAAATCTCCTGCTAATAAAGCGAATCTTTTCAAGTAAAAAAGGCACAGTGCTTTGCTTTTTTTATTCTGAGTGAGATGTCAAGTCTGTAGCTGACAATAATGCAGGAAGTTTCTTAAGGCTTATGTGGGCTTCACAGCATTCAGGGAATTACGAAAGAGGAAGAAAAAATGCCATGTCATTAGTGATGCATCTGACATTTGTTTATGCATTCCTATGTCCAGTTTGCATGCAGCAAAGCTCAATATTCACTAAATAGCTCTTCATCTTACTGTCACTATTTCATCAGAGGCAATTTTTATGACATATACATGTGTATGTATTTTTATTGTACATAAGGAAATTATATAAACTTCTCTGACATGTTTTATAAATTCTTGACATTTTAACACCTGAAGGAATTGAATAAAGCTGACTGAAGCTCTTCTATTTATCCTGAACTTCAGCAGCGTTGCAAAAGCTCTTGAAATACTCAGATATGCAAGGAAACTTAAGGGAGTCAGAAAGAAAAGTGTCACCTTGTTTTCCTCCAAAATGAAGATTTTATATCTTTTTCTTGTCTTCAAAATGGAAAATTATACTAACTAGGAGCTAATGAATTGCACCTGGACATCAGGAAGATGAGGGTGATGCAGAACAAGTACCATTGCCCTGGAAAAGCACTTTCAGGGCTTATAAAACAAGCACAATCTAAAGCCAGGTGGCAGTATGGTGAGAGTGCAGCAGGGGAAATCCAGCTATGGTTTGGGGATGTGGTGAGTCTGGCCAAGCCCCAGTAAAGCCTTGCCCATATTGGTACATAGCCTGGAACTGCTGTCAAAGGCATTGGCTGTTATTGTAAGACCCTCATAAGAAGAATCCACTCAGTGGATTCCTTGCACAGGTACCTATGAACCCCAAGGACACAGGAAAAACACAAAAATGGCACAAGAAAAGGAGAGAGGAAAGATGGGGCCAAACTTTTATGATCCTAAGTGGTGTTACCCTTTTCTGTTGGCACTGTGTTGAGTAGAGTCATTTGTATCCTCTCAGTTGTGTCCTTCCAACTAAAGTACCCTAATTTAGTCAGTATTTTCTTGTCAGGAGTCTATTCTTAGGAAACTATTTCTTATCTTCCATTGTTTCAGTCATCCTTTCCCCTACCTTGCCTGTTATCTTCAAGATGAAATGACAAAAACTATGTGCAGTGCTCAGGAGGAATTTAAGAGATTTTTCCTCCTTTTCTTCTCAATTATTTCTACAATAATTCCTCATGTTCTATTTCCAGAATGTTGCATTGTTTGAGGAACATATCTCAAATGATAGATTTCCCTGATCAACAACAGTAATTTATTAGAGATCATTATGGTATGTTTATATTTAAAGCTACAGAGAAACCATTCCAGTCTGTCTGAATTTTTGTCAAATCCTTAACACTCTTGATCATCCCTCCCAGACATGGTCTTCTTTACATAGTTTAAAGCAGTCTTCTTTACATAGTTTAAGACTTGGATTTAAATAGCTGATGCACATTATCTTTGGACAGATACATTTACTTTGTAGTAAGGTTATAAGACAGGATTAATAGAATGCCAATGCTGTCTCAGTACCCTCAGGTAATTCCACAGAAAAGGGAAAATTAATTTCCCAGTCCTCTCAAAAACAGTCTAGAGCATCTTAATACACAGAACCAATGCCTAATCTGTCAGACTCTCATTTACTAATGCAAGAAAAAAAAGGACACAGTTATTAGACAGGATTTTGCAATATGTCCATGTGAGCTTAGATGGATACTTAGATTTGTGTGCCAAATACAGATCTTGCAATTTAACAGCTCAACATATTAAAGAGTATTTTAAGCTACCTTGGTAACTGTCTAGATGTCTAAATGTAATTCATTGAATGCCTGGTATCGTGGGGTTAATTTGGTCTTTCCCGGCCAATGTACCAATTAATGTTGTGGGCTTATTTTCTGTTGCGAGATAGGATTAAAAGGAAAAAAAGAAAAGCAGATTCAAACTTGAAAACATACAAAAAAAACTTTATTAACAGAAATAAAGGGGAAAATAATATTAATAAGACAATCAGAGTAAAATTTCAGACAACCTTTTTTTCTTTTTCACTGACAATGCAAAGATAAAGCCTATGACTTTCAGTCAGTTTACTACTTTTAAAATGGTCTTTTTCCCAATTCACTTGGGGAGAAGAGTTTCTCTTGTTATGCTATGGACATTTTTCCACAAGAAAAAAGGTTTTCTTATAGCTTTGTCACAAATGAAAATAAGTGCCTGGAAATAAAATTATTTCACAGTGTCAAAGCATTTCTATTGTTTTACAGCTTTTACACAGCTGTTTTCATAGACTGTATTAACTATTGGGGTGTTTTTTTTAAGAATGAGCTACTTTAGTCGACAATAGTTTTTTCTTCATCTATCTTTGGAAACAAAAGGTTTCTTTACTATCTTTTTCATCTCTCTCATTTCTCTTTAAGTTTCTCATTACATCACAGCAATATCTATTTGTTTTAACAACTAATATTTCAGCTCACAGTTGTACTAAAATTGCTACTTTTCCCCAATACATTTCTATAAGTTGCAGAGAAAAGAAACCATCTGATATATCAAATATATATCTTTACCATAGCTTTACAAAAGAATTTAAATCTAAGCTCAAAGCATTCTCTTAATCCCTTCATCTAGAATCACACTTCTTCCTTACTGACTTCAAGAGTTAAGTTTTATCATTGACTGAAACAGTTTTTTTAAAGTCTTACGATGTCGAAAGGTTAATCTGATCCGAGCTCTGCAAGGAGAACGTAGCTCACTGTGTTTCTCTGCTGACCACGTTGTCTCTGTTAGCATCATGCAAACTGTGTTGACCTGGTTCTGCTGAGGTGCTGAGACTAAGAAAAAGAACTGCAGCTGAAGTTTTTGTTCTTTTTTACTTGCAGTAAAGCTGGTTTAAAGTAGCTGAGCAGACAGAGTTCGTTGTGAGCCGTGCTGGAGTAGCTGTGGCTGTTTGGCACTGTCCTGCCTGCTGTGATCATTGACCACGTGGCTGCTCTCCCTCTTGGGGCTACTCCTGGCCTCAGAGCCCCTCCTGGCCTTGGGACCTGGCAGGCTCCCCAGTGAGAGGCTTGGCCATCCCTCTCACCACCCCTCCGGGAACAGGAAAATCTCAGCTGGGCCAGGGAGATTGGATCAGCCCAGGCCCGGCCAGCCCGGCCCCCACTCAGCCCAGGCCTGTTGCCTCCTCCCAAGGTGGGAAAGTGAAGAGAGTCACCCTCCACATTCTTTTGTCTTAAGAATGTGTGTTCACCAAAATGTGGCAACTTCTCATTGGCTCTATTGAAACAATGCCAACATACGACACCTGGTGTCTTTATCTTTTATTTAGAGAGTTTCAGTCTGGATAAACATATCTCAGTGATCTATAATTTTCAATTCAGGCACACCATCCAATGATACGTGCCTTTTTGTTTTGTTTTGTTTTTTTGAGGAAGAAGTTGTTTTTCCCTTTATAGACCTTACCAGAGGTTTACTTTGACTTTATGCAGAACTCCTGTTTGTGTGTCACCTTTAAAATGTGGTGTCACCCTTAAAACAAGGCTGAGCATTGCTTTGACCATGGACTTGTGTCTTGCTTTAGATTTTATGATGATGTCTAAAATTTTTAAAGTGAACTGAAGCCCAGGCTAAGGAATCAAATGATGAAATTTTTACAGTGATGTCATGAGGCATACTTGGAAGATTTTCTTGATGCAACTCCCTGTGGAATATTGGACTATCATTATTGCAGGTGCATCAGTGAGCAGATACTAACTCTGCATTTCTGTTCCACTCCAGGTGGGAAGAAGAGCAGGGCATCAGCCTGGCAACTCAGGACAAGTTTTACAGGCATTCATGTGGCAACAGGTGCAGACAATCATCTGCCATGATGCCTAGGAGGAGTCAAGCACTTAACACCTTGACTTAAAAATGCAGACTTTGGCACCTACTGATTTTTCCAGATATGCCTATCTTTGGCACCTACTGATCTTTCCAGATATGCCTTGCTTGGTGTGTTTCACCCATATCTGTGCACTGGGGTGGTAACACCTGCCCACCTCAGAAGAGAGGCTTGAGAGGCCCTTTCAGTCTTTAAACTGGCTAGACAGTGGAGCATGGCACTGCAATACAAGATCAGCTCTCACATGTGTCTGACTGCAGCAGGTTTTTATCAATGTCTGTTTCCTCTACTAAGATTTATGAGCAATCACTGACACTTAAACTGAAATTATGAATTTTGTGAAGACTTCAGCATAAAATATAGCATTTTCCTTTGTGCTTTATACAATTATATCTACACGTCTTCTGGCAGCTAACCACAATCCCCCTTACAAAAACCTTTTAACATAAAACATGCACTATTCTTCTTCTCACTAGATGGAGGTCCAGTGCCACTTAAACTGTAGCTTTCTTGGTTTTTCCTGTTCTTGGTGAGATTGAAAAAATTGCCTCCGTGATCTAGACAAAGCCTTACAGTGTAACTGTGTTCTCAATATAGGACACAGATAAAGGAATGCATATTTGTAAATACCTTAAAGTATAGAATATCCTCAATATATAAAACATTTAGAAAAGAGAATGTAAGAAATGCCATAAAGTTGTGAAGATTTAAATGTAGATGTTTAGATGCAATGAAGATTTTATAAAATCCAATTGTACTGAATTAATTCCTTTTGGCAAAAGCAGAACTATTTGATAGATCACATCTGCCTGGCTGCTGCTGAATTAATCGTGACAGTAAATTGCTCTAACGAAACTGTTTTAATTAGGGAAAGTAAGTGCTGCCATTTATTTTGCTTTTCAGTTCTTTTATCAATCATTCTGCAGTGCCAGTGCATTTAACACTCATCAGTTCTGGTACTAGAACTAAAAGACCTTTCTTGAGTAGTACTTTCCAATTGCACTCCCATTTAATCTACTCCAATCTTCTTTTCAAGCTTTGTCTTTCACTTCCCAGAAAGTCTGTATCCCTTTTGTTCTCTTTGAATCTCTTTAATATAATGTTGGACTTCTCTGAGAATCATTTCCAAGACAGAAAATATAAAATCAAAATTAAGAATCAAACAAGTAGGGATTGGGTTGGTATTGTTACGATACTGTTTTTCAGGCTAGTATGCTGTAAGGTTGGAAAGGCCAGTGCTTTAGGTTGTGGGAGAGAGAGGTCCAATTTCTTCCTTTCCTCCAGATATTCTTTATGACAAATCAAATAATTTTGGCTCAAGTGTACAGATATTCCTTAGCCTATCAGTGGTAAAGCAAATTCTTATAAAATTCTTCATGTCTGCAGCTCAGTGTGGGCAGTACCTTCTTGGTGAACGCTGGATGAAAAATGCCCACTTCATGCCCAAACCCTAAAAAATTTCACAAATTTGGAGTCCGTCAGTACTCTTTTCAATGCCTCCGGACTTAATTTTTAAAAAAAGATGTTTTAATCTCATCTATGCAGAGATTCCTGGTTCTTGTGAATTCCCACATCTGTGGTGGGAATAAACATAAGTGCCAAGTTCCAGTGGAGATGGCTCTGTTTACCAAGATGTCAATGTGGAGCAGACAGATACAGCGCAGTAGGTTTGGAGGTGTGTGTCTTCCTGGAGGGGCATCTGGAGTCAAGGTGGGGTACCCTAACACATTTAAATGCACCCTGGGCACTTCAATTGCTCAGCTTTGCAGAAGAAAGAAATCAAGGACCTACTGAAGACTCATGTCTCTTTAGGCACATGGCATCTGAAAATTTTGCTGCAAGAGTGATAAAGGATTTTTCAGTGATCTGCCCTGGTGGAGATAACTTTAATAAGTATCTTGTGTGTAAACTAGGAGCGTCTGTGCTCCACAGAGATGAAAATAAAGAACTTGCAGTTTATGAGGTGCTGAGCTACCAAAGAAATATTGGCTGAGTAAATATTGTCATTAAAGCAACCTAGGTAGGCAGTTCCACATTTCTATCCAAGACATTTCAATCCCACTGAGTCCTGTGGGGCTTGCAATAGACACAGCACTCACTGCAAGTCAAGGTTCAAGTTAGGAGGTGTGAAAACTTGTTTACTTTAGAAATTAAACAACATCTCATTTTTTTGCATTTGATGGGTAAAATACAAATAATAATAAACCAGATCATGAATGCTTCAATTTATAATCCTTTTAGACCTGAATTCATTTAAAAAAAAACAAACTTTTATATAATTTTCACACTGATCCCTTTGCCAAGTCCTTTCCCCTCATTATTTTTGGTGTTGGATAGTTTTAACTGGCTTTGAAAAATGGTGGAGTACCCAAAGGTGTTTTCCTACTAGTCTAATGGAAACAAATATCAGGATAAAGGAGAAATTTATGACTCCTCTGAGGAAGGCACAGTTCAGTCATTGTATTCCTATTTCATAGCAACTTCCTGGCTATGAAACCTGGTAACAGGTTGGCCTATCCACATGGACCTTGCTCCAGATAAGTCAGATTAACTGATATCTGTTTCCCAGAGCATGTGGAAGAGCTGGGGTGAGAAGCAGGACAGATGGAGGAGACACAATACAGATTGATATTTCCAGGCCTTCTGTGTCTCTCTATTCACTTAGCATTTTCTTCTGTTATTGCTTCAGCAATTGCTCTCATAAATTTTCTCTCTTGCTGATTATACTGTATTCACTTATAAACTGTGATTTTTTCAATGATTTAAAATGTAAATTTACTCTCAGAAATGCAGATGATGAGGCAGCTACTTGATTATGAAGGCAGGCTTGGAGTTTTTCTGGATAGTACCATGGTTATCCATTGTGTTATATGAATTTATTTTACCTGACATATACTACACCCATGCCTTTAAAATAGAAAAAATCTGAAGTTTTTTACAAATAGTCAAGGTATATTAGTTTTTATGACCCATTTCCTGTTGTGAATATTTTTTTCAAAATTTTCCTGAACCCATTATGTCCTTTTCCCAGATTTATACTGTAGCCAATGAATATGAATTACAGCATCATTTTTATTAAATAAATTAGTCATATCTTGCCAGTCATTAATTAAAAATAAGCAATATTTATGCAAATCAAAGCCTTCATTGTATTTGACTCAGCTTAACAAATCAGTTATTCAAATATGAGAACTACTAAGTGGAGTAGGACATTATTAGAACTAATATGTAAAGGATCACCTTACAAACAAAAGTGAAAAAAAACATCTGTGCAGTGGAGCAAATGCTGATTACTCCAAATATGAGAGTACAAGATTATTAATTTTAAAGATAAATTTTCAAAATCTCTTTAGAATATGCACCTAATCTGAGATGCCGAAAAATTATTAAAACCATCCCAAAACTCAGATAAAATGAATGATAATGAAGGGAGTTATTCCATCAAAAACCATCTGAGACAAATACACCCACCTCCATGAAACATTCTGTATGTATAGAGTTAATAATAACAACCTCAGAAGGTTTTTTTTAACACAAGAAGAAGTCATTGCAGGACACATATGTGGAACTTACACCACCATCTTCTATTGAGATCTGATGGCCAACAGAGAAAAAGAAAGGATGTAACTCATATTTCTGGAAAGCAAGGGAATTTTCTGTCTGGCTTTTTTATGGCAAAGTTCAGGAGAGTGTTATGAAGCCAGAGGGAATTGCCAGAACGGTGAGTGGAATCCAGTCCTGAAACCCACACAGTAATAATGGAGAAAAGGGAGAAGTTTTTCTTCAGATAGATAGCGCTTTTTTTTTTGGCATAATCTTTGTCACATAAAGGGCAAATCTAGAGTTTGCTGCCTAGTTCCAGACAGTTTTGGAAATCAGATATTGGAGTAGCCTTTAGCACATTCTTTGACAGACTAAATTTTCTTCATTGAACATTGTAGATTTAAATCTATAAAAGAATGAAAGAAGAAAAAATTATTGGGGCTTTAGCATACAAAAATTGTCATACTGTGAAGTAAAACTCCATATCCTGTGCTCCTTCAAACACCTACCAGGGAAATATTAAAGCTGGAAAACTTGAAAAAAATTGGCACTCAGATCTCCCTTATGCCTCTTACAATGTGATGAGAGTAAAAAAACTAGGAAACACTTCATTACAAAAAAGAATCTATATGATTTACATTGAAAGAATGTTTTCATTATACATTCTGTCATGCTGCTTCCTACTCTTCTTCAGTTCACTTTAGGCCAGAAAGGTTTAATTTTCTCTGTTGACACAGAAAAGGAGCTAGCCTGTCAACGAATGTGCAAGGTGAATCTCCAGGGAAGCAAATGCAATCATGCTGAGTAACACTGGTTTACTTTATTTGTAATAAATAGGAAGGTTTATAATGCCAAAGGACTGTGTAACAGTTGTGTAAAGATTGACTGTGAATGATAAAAGAAACAGAAAATATAGCTGAGTTATATTCTGAGCCTCTGTTTTTCTCCAGTTGCTATAGTAATGTTTAGCACCTTAGTTAGCTATTCCAACACTTTATGTCCCTGGGAGATTTGTCAGTTCAGGAGGACTGAAAATGATGAGCCTGCCTTGAATCTGCAGATAGACCTCATTAATGTGGAGGACTAGACACAATACCTAATGCTGGCACAGGTAGTCAGCACATAAACGTAGAGAGGAATCCCAGGATGCTTTTAATGAGGCCACCTGGCCTGGATATTGGATTGCTCAGGGCACTCCAAAGACAGGTGGTTGTAAGGCTGGTGGGTGACTCTGCTGAAGCTGCCACCCTAATAATAGCTGTTCATTTGTATGCCCAGACAAACCAGCTCAAAGCCTCCTACAGCTCAAGGGAGATTGACTTGTCAGTCAGAGGACAACAAAAAACTTAAGTACCAAAAGGTTGCAGTTTGGTGCCAAGTCAAGTCTTTGGGACATTTTTGCTCTGACAAGTGTAACTTGCAGAGGAGTTTAAAAGGAGCAGCTCTTTGCAGCTGTTTGTCCTTTCCTTTTGTCTTTTCGCTGTCAACTAAACCGTCAGTGTTTCCACGCCTTTCTGGGAAGGATGAGAGAAATGGCATCATTTTGTACTGCCACAATTCTCCATTTTCCTACCTGGCTTGTGGTGTATATTTTTTTTTCCTTAATAACCAATTTTTTTGTTGATTCAGTCAGAATGTCAGATATTTTACAAAAGATAAGACACATTTCAGTTCCTCTGTGCTATAGACAAGTGTTGTCCCAACTGGAATCAAACTGCTGGAGACTTTGAAAGCTGAATACTAGCAAAAGCTACAGTAGTAGCAAAAAAGATATTTTAGTTCTTCCTGTTGTTTTTAACTCTTTTTAAACTCATGACTGAAGTCTTACAATTTTTGACTCCCTGACATTGACCATACTTTATAGATTTATATTTTTTTAAGTTCCTTGGGAAATTGACAGGAAGTTCAGCAAGGAAAAAGGCACTTTGAAACCTCTGCTGCCAAAGCTGGCTGCAGTTCACTCCTTTTCCCAAAAAATTTCATCTGCTTTTAAAATTATTTGTGTGTACACAAAACTGTCTGGAGTCCTGGTAAATTTCTTGAGAAAAGCTGAAATGTGGGGAAGTAGAACTCCATAATCAGACACAAGTTATTAAGTTATTAAGCACTCAGTCACTCATAACCCTGAACTTGAAAACCAATGCACCTTTACAAACCAACTTCCAGAACCCAATTTCTTGTTGCATGGCCTGTTGAAAAGAGAAACCTATTTGGCAACTGACTGCTTCACATGTGTTGGATTCTGCTAACTTTGAAGAGTCTTAACACCCATTTAGAAACCAGGTTCTACATGGCTTGGAGGGCATTGCAAGAAGATGCAGGAGGAATGAGGGATGGTTAGAAATGGAAAGATAAAGGAAGCTTAAGAACGTCTGGGGGCAATTCTGTTGAGGCTGGAGGAAGATGTTGGAGGAGGGACAGAGAACTTTGGTGGATAATCGGAGCTGTCAAGGCTTTAGGATGAAAGTATCCAGTGTAGTCTCCTGCATTTGGTGTAATTAAACTGTATTGCTCTTCAGTTTGTCTGAATTTTTTAGCAAGCCCTTCCATTCTGGAAGGGTATGCATTTGTTCAGTAGAGCTGAATAAGGTACAGAATATCTTGTTTGACTGAAACGAGGTTTTATGTTCTATTTAGATGTCTCCCTAGAAAAATGGTGACATCAAAAGCCTCATTTTTTTGTTCCAAACTAATACTGTTTGGAAATGGGTTGTAATATTATCCCAATTCCAGAATTAGAATCCAGTTAAGAAACTAGGAAACACTTACTCATAGGAACAAATGTTCTCACATATAGAAAAGAACATGAAGAATTATTTTTCATTTTATTTCAGGTGTATTTCAAATATCTTTTTATTAAGGCATTTTGTTTCATCTTTTATCAGGAGCTTTATAATAGAACTCCTTTATTAAATTAGGAGAAATGTCATTGTAGGTTAAAGGTAAAATTCTTTGATTAAATGACTTTAAAATGGTTTTCATTAATTTTAGTGTGAACTGAACATCAATTGCCTCTGTGAGTCCTGCCTGGAGCTTGGTTATTCCTGTCTTACACCTTTTTCTCCTTGATTGTATTAAACTTCCTGTAAAATTTTCAGGCAGTAGTCACCATTTTTTAATTGTTATTATTTTCTCATTGTAGAAATTATCTGGATTTTTTCGTTGGATTTTTTGTTGTTTTTTTTTATTGTTGTTTTTGTTGTTGCTTCTCTGTATGCTGGAAAAGACTTAATTACATGAGGCTTTAAAGGGGGAAAACATAGACCTCATGTTTGAAGACAAATATACTATTGCATTGCAACAGGTTTTTTTTCTTTAGTTAACCTTTCTTCTTCTTGATGAAAATGTCAGATTTCTAGATACCAAATTATGGGATGGTTGTATTGGCTCTAAGAGGAGGCCTTTCCCACTGTGTTAACAATAAACTGACTGCTTTCAGCTAGGACATGTTCTATTGCCTGCTTTAGAGCTTTTCTACTTTTTGTCAAAACATCTGGGCTGTTGGCTTAGTGAGACAGACACTGGACTTAACTGTCCTAATAAACACAGGATTAACCACAGGACACTTATTTTGGTGATGGGGTAGTCACCTTCCCTTTAGTGAGTGCTCGGGTCCAACAAGAATCCATTTTTCTTATCTATTCTTCCAGTACATTGTTTTTTTGGCTAAGTATAGGTACTTAGTGTTAGTTCCATCATCCACCAGGCCTCAGATGTTTATTTCCCTGCAGTTTTACATGGGATATAGCAGTGGCTCCAGGCTGTGGTTTAAGCAGTAGGATCCAGCCAGACAATGGGAATTTTCTTTTGCTTTAGTGAATACATGGGTTTGTTTACTCAATACCACATAAACTGCATCCAAGCAAAACCTAATTAGATGTTCTGCCAGGAAACAACTATAAGAGAGGAATGAAGAACAGCTGTTTTTGTCATCTGCTTCAGTCCTCAGACCTACAAAGGTAAGAGAAGTGTGACTGGCTTATTTCCACCAAGAGAGTAAGTAGGTGAACAAGCATGGGTCTTCCACTCATGTTATCTTATCTAGTACAACAGGAAGACAAGCTTATTTGCTGGTAAGCCAAATTGAAGTTCATGTGCTGGACCTTAATCCCTTGCAGTGTTATTGTATCAACAAATTTCTTATCACAGAATTTTTCCTATGCCTAGGACATTTCTTTTTAAAATAAAATGTGTTAACATGAATATATTTACTATAGATTTTTATTATTTTGGGTGTTGTTATTGTTATTTGTACAGGCCTAAGATGCATTGTATTCTGGGGTGCTCATTTCTGCTACTTCTACTTAACATATTTTTATTCTATTTAGATCCTGATGACTGTTTAAAAGAGCTGTTTATGTTTCAAACTTCTCTTTCCTCTTCTTCCCCAAAACTTACAATGGCAGCTGCTACTCTGACTCGTTTTTCGTTTGGGTACACATTTTTACTGCCACCCCACCCATTGTTACTGCCACGGGTAGCTGTCATTTGGCTCCTGGTATGTCATAATGATGTTTTAGGTTTTATCTTTTATATTTTTTAGACTTTTACATTCTGTGCTATTTTTGTGTGTAGTTTTAGGTTTCATATTAAATGCCACTGAGTTCTGTTCACAGAGTAGATAGACAAAACAATTCCTTCTCTAGTTTGGTACCAAGGACAGCTTTCAGGCCCAAGAAGGAAAATAGCAGTGAAGTGAGAAGAAAAAACAAGGAGGATGGAGCTTCATAACCTGAAGCTATGGTTGCACAATTGTTTCTAATATGCTAATGGACCAGAATTTATAAAAGTGTGAGACCTCATGATCAGGTGTCCATTTTGTGACCATTTTGGGGCATCTTGAGTGTGGTCCAGCTGGGCTCTTGTGCGGCCCAGATGTACCTATTAAGGCCTTTTAATAAATCCCTACTTCATCCTCTTGCTCTGTCTAGTCTCTGTTCCAGATCAGCCTCTAGAAGACATCAGTTTCAGGTTTGTGATGTTGTGTGAACCAGAGGATCACCAGCTGAGAGCCAGCTGGGCTTTGTCTCAAAGGCAATCTATCACCTGTGAAATACTACAGCTTTCTATCCCTTCACAATTTACCGCTACCTCACACATGAACATTTTTTGTCACCCAAAGTCACCTAAAGGAAGGTGTTGTATGCTGAGCTTTCTTCAGCCAGTTCCTTCATCACAGTAGAAAGGGAATGGCTAAACTGGGGAGAAACCATATGAAGAGCAGCTTGAGGTCACTTGTCCGTTCAGCCTAGAGAAGAAACTGAGGTGAGATCTCACTGCAGTGAGAAGGAGGGGCAGGCACTGATCTTTTCTCTGGTGGTGGTGGTGACCAGTGACAGGACCCAAAGGAACGGCCTGAAACTGCGTCAGAGGAGGTTTGGGTTGGATACTAGGAAAGTTTTCTTCATCCAGAGAGTATTTGGGCACTGGCACAGGCTCCCCAGGGAAGTGATCACAGCACCAGCCTGACAGAGTTCAAGAGGTGTTTGGACAATTCTCTTCAGGCACATGGTATGATTCTTGTGGCTGTCGTGTGCAGAACCAAGGGATGGACTTTGATAATCCCTGTGAGTCCCTTCCAATTCAGGTTATTCTGTGATTATATGATTCTATGAACTGTTTTCTCCTTGTAAAAACTATTTTTTTATTACTACAGAATTAGCATTAATAAGTGCTATTCAGCAATGAGAAAAAAAGTGGTAAAAACTCCATAATTTCTGGTGCAGTAGTGTCAGTGCATTATTGACATTCTGGGCTTGTGCAGATCAGCCTCTAAGACTGGCATAGCTGCAAAGCAAACGTCTCATATTGACAGACTGGCTACAACTGAGATTATCCTGAGGATGGCAGCTGAGAACATTCAATGTAAACATGCTACAGTTGTCCAAAATTATTTACTTTATGGCTTGCCCTATTCTTCAGTCAATCCTTTCGTACTTCTGTCCCATTTTGATTTTCACATGCAGCCTCTTGACTGAAGTTTAAGCCTTTGGTAATACATTGATTTCTCCCACATGCTTGTGCAACTGACTCACCCGACAGTGAGGTCTTACATTATTCTGCAATGTGACAAATATGTTAATGTATGCAGAACAATGATTCTAATTCTGGCAGACATTTGCTGTGCTCACATCAATAAAGACAAATTCTTTTCATGCTATAAAATACTCTGATATGACTATAATGCTGCAGCTCACTGAAATTGCTTTAAATTGACTTTTAGCCTACTGACCAGATTATCAAAACCCAAAGAGCTGCTACCTTTGCTTTCTTGTAACAATAATTTAAGAAGGCAAAATACCAGTAAGTTCAATGATGCATGCTTAACACTCAAACACACAGAAGTGAGAAGTCCATAAAAATGTGATCTTGCACTTAGTTATTATGTCTCACTGGTATTTAGGTAGTTTGGAGAAAATTATTTGTGAGGCAGAAATTGGTCATTCTTCAGCTTTTCTAAAAAAACTCTAGCAGACATTCTATTTTACAGCCAAATGCTGTATTCACATATAGTAGCAGTTTAACTTTCTGAGATTTTCTATTTATGGCCATATATGTTTATCATGCCAAGAATAATTTATATCCTTGCATTTTGCATATTTAAGACAAAATCAGTTTGACAAAGCTGATGGGAAAAAACTCAATCAAATTGTTTTTCTATGTTGGTAGAATAGCCCTTGAGGAGACAGAATGTTCCCAGAAGATGCTAAAACAAACATGCAAACAGAACTCTAAAATAGGACCAAGGCAAGAGTTCAAGTGCTTTATTTTCTTTCTGAGACAGGCAGTTTAACTGTTTGCTCCAAAGATACAGATCAAATAAATCCAGAAAGTTTCATTGCCTTGCTGAATCACTGTCTGAAAAGTTATTTTAAAAATGTCAGAACATAAGCTTGAGGTCCCATTCAGGGTAAGATTTTCATTGTATGGATGAATGGCAAGGATAAGCCTTATACATCAGTAGAAATTAACTAGAAAATTTTAATCACAGAAGAAAGGAATGTCCATATTAATGGGCACCAAATAGCATTGCTTCATCTTTATCAATGGTGTTAAGGAAATTTTTGTTGTAAAAGGATGCAAATATGGTGTTAGAAGATGTTGAGTGATTTAGCTTTGCAGCAGTGGCTCTTGAAAACACAGGAACTCTACATTTTGCATATTGAAGTATTTTTTAGTGAGAGATTGTAGATTATGTTCAGCACAGAAGCAGTTTTCATGGTCTTGTTCAGAAGTCATAGATATACAAGAAACTTTAACCCAGTGAATTTCAGTGTATGTTTGTTCTGAATGGCACCTGACAAGCTTCACCAACATCTATGGGAGCATTATATTTCAAAAAATAAGGGAGTGTAATGCATGAGGCTGTAAGGGCTAATATCATGTGCCAAAGAGGGTCATCAGACAGCTGCTGCATATTTACACTTGCTGTGCATGACCACATGCACATGCACAGTGATTAATCTGGGTCAGAGTCAGGCTGTCTGGCAGCAAACTGAATGGAGCAGGGCTGACAACACAGAAGCCATTTCTCTAAGCCTGGGCCTTGTTCTCAGCTTGTTGAGGGCCATGTACTGCTCCTGCCTCTCTCAGTGCATTCCCATGAAAGAATCAGCCCCAAGCTGACCTAATTAAATGTCAGTGGTGGGAGAATGCTGCCTCTGAGCTGTGTCTGGAATGAGCTACTGGAGGAAATGATTAATCCTGTCTGTAAGCAGAATGTTGTGTGACAGTCATTGGTTTGTCAAAGCTTTCCTATAGCAACTTGAGATTAAGAAACAGCAGAGTATATAAAGAGAAGGTTCTGGAGAACACTGATTAAAATGACATTTTCTTCTATGCTTTCTCCCTTAGACTAATAATTCCATTATGTGACATAGAAATTTTTTGCTTTATACACACACACCCACACCCACACTCACTCACCCACAGTTACCCACACACACACACAGAATCACTAGGTTGGAAGAAACCTCCAAGGTCATCCAGTCCAAGCCATACCCTAACACCTCAACTAAACCATAGCACCGAGTGCCATAGCCACTCTTTTTTTAAACACATCCAGGGATAGTTACTCTACCATCTCCCTGGGCAGACTATTCCAGTACTTGATCACTCCATAAAAATCTTTTTCCTGATATCCAATCTATATTTCCATTGACACAGTTTAAGACTGTGTAGAGAGAAGAAATTGAAGGAATTTTTCCATGCTGTTTCAAGTGTCTTCATTTCTAGTGTGTGTTTCAAAAATAAGAATGGGATAGAGACACATTCATTCCAGATTAGCATGGTCTCTCTTAGATTGGGAAACCCAAAATTGGGCACAGGTTTGTGGATGCAGCATCACCAGTGCTGCAGTGAGGGCAAATATCACCTCTCATGACCTGCTGTGTTCTTCCTGGTGCAGGCCAAGGTGTGTTTGGCCTCCCATTCTGCAAGCATATATTGATGGCTCATGTTCAGCTTGATGTCTGCCAGGCCCCCGGATCTTTTTCTACAAACCACAGTTTGGAGTCCAGACTGTACTGGTGCATGGGATTGTTCTGGTCTATTTTGCATTCCCATTGTTTGATTTCATCAGGTTCCTGTGGGTCCACATCTCCAGCTTCTATGGATTCTCTGAATGGCAATCCAGCCCTCTAGCATGTGAATTGCTCCCTCCAATTGCATGTGGTCCTGAGCTTCCTGGGATACTTTCTTATTGCTTGGGTCATTAACAAAGTTAAGCAATACCACTTCTAGTAAATGTTTCAAAATGTGTCTTCATGGTTAAATGAATGGTATTTTTACAAGTTGCTTTATTCCCATGGTGCTTCTAAAGTTTTTGGTTTTATCTTGCTTGCTAAGATTTTTTATGAAGGTGAGATTTCTGTTTTATCACAGAATAAAGAATTGCAGTTAAAAGCCCATTTTCCCCCGCTTCCCAACTGCCCATGACTATAAATACATCAATCATTTTATTTAGCTGCTATTCTATACCTTTAAAATGTAGTTAATGTTTCTAAAACACTGTGAAGTGCTGTAGTGAAAAATCGCCAAATATCATTAAATAAAATCTGTGCTTCTGGAATTTAAAAATAAAAGCCTAATGTTTTAGATATGAAAAGAAGAAAAATCAGAGTTAAATAATTTTATGAGTATAACTTCAATTCTAAATGCATCAATGTCAGAAAAGCCTTCATCTTCTCTCTTATGATGGTCCCAATAAAGCATTTTCTCTGCTATCCTGGGTGTAAAACTGATTCATGAGCATTTGCTGCTGCTGACCTTCAGAAACAACCTCAGATCAGCTAGCCAGTACTGACAAGCCTAATGTAGAAATCCTCTTGATCTTGAGTAGTTCTCATCACATGGCCAAAAATCTGCAGCTTTTGAAGACAATCTCCACCTGTATTTTTTCCTTTACAAGAAGAACACAAAACTAGATCTTAGGTGTGCCGACAGACTGTCAGTGAGAGTTCATAGTTGAAGAGGAGATGTACTCCCAGTCAGTATTAGCAAGACCTTACCTCCAGGCAAAGCCAGAGCTCCTGACTCAGGATAGATTTATCTTTGGTTTTGTCACTAGAGATGGTGACAAACCAGTTATTTACCAATTACTCACCAAATATTGACACCTATCATGAACCACTGGCTTAACTGACGGTAGGGAAGTGAGAAATACTGTAGTTTTTCTCTTTTACACAATGTTATGCAGCAAACCTGTCAAGTCATTGCTCTGACTAATTAGAGATGCTCTTGGGGTGATGAATTCTCTCTGACAGGCTTTTTGCCAAGGAACGTGTAGCAGCACTAAGCAACTGTGTTTTGCAAGGGATGACTTTCAACCAAATGTAGAAACTCCAAAATTATGTCACATTGAGCTTCTTGTTTCTAAGGAAGTGGAGTGTGTGTTATGACTAACTTTGTGAGGGTTTCTTGCAGTTGTCTGGGTTTAAATGATGACTGCTCTGTGAGTAGTACCATAGCTGATCTGACTGACACAAGAATGGCAGATTCCTATGCTGGGATAGAAAAGTACTGCACTGCAGGTGATGTTTAACCAATTCTGATAGACCATTCCTTCAACAACTTTCTTTAGAAAGTTTTGCTTTTGTAAAGGATAATAGCAAATGAGCTGCATTTCTGCTTCTTCATGCTGAAAGTTGAGTTTCTGGTCATTCCTGAGGACTGAGTGTAAAAGACACTTGCTCTGTTTTTTCATTAAGCCTGTCAGAACTGCTACCTCTCTTTCCTGACCTGACAGCTCAGGGTTTTGAGCTTGCTGGAGAATGCACTCTGGAAGGCTTGTTCAGCACCAGTCTGATGTGCAGGACAGCGGGGGGCTGCTGTGTGAGCTTGATCTGAGCAGGTCAGGGTGGGTGTGCTTATCTCTGAGCCATCTCGCGTGGCTGGCACATGCTGTGTGACAGACTACATCTGTCACTGCAGCAGTAAATAATTTATTATTGACTTGTTTGAGCACAGTAGAAGATGGATTGCAAAGGTGGATTAAAAGTAGCTGTCCTACTAACTTTCATGCTTCTCTGTGTGCTGTGTAACAGCAGAGAAGCTGCTCAAGCTGCTTGTGTCCTGATGAGCCTTTCTTATGTGCAGTGAGGTAAGGCAGGCTTATTGCTGTCTGACTGAGATCTACCATATGGGAATGAAGAAACCAGCTCTTCAAAACTCTGTGAGTCCAAAACCAACTTTTCTGCTGTTTTCCGTGTCACACAGGACTGAGTTTGTAAATGTGAGAGTGGCCATAAGGTAGGGTAGCCAAACTATCTTTAAAATTATGTCCTATTTGTGCTGGACAAGACTAAAATAATTGAAGAATTTGCTTTTCATAGATTCAATTGAACAAAGAAAACTCTCTTTTTATGTTTATGAATTCTAAAGATCACGCAGGAAGTAAATATGTGCACACATTTGCTGTTTCTCCAGTTAATAAGATGAGGAAGTCTGTGCAGTCACACAAAATGTTTTCATCAAGTGAAAATATCTCAGCTATCACGGATTATAATAATAGGCTTTTATACAAACTCAACTACATGTGGCCTAAGTGGCAAAAATACTAAGTATGCAGAAAACATAAATTATTTATAAGGAGAAATGCATTTAAAATTGTCATGGCACTTTATTAACTTTTTGCCCAGGTGGGGATGGTTGTGACAATACAATAGACTATTCTTGGGTTTTTTAAATTTTTTTTGTCTTGTTTAGGTTTTTTTTTTCTAAAGATCACTGAATCATGTGGAAAGACTTCAGATTTGACATCATCTTTCCGTGACTAAATTGCTACATAATTTTAAAATAAGAAAGTTCTGCTGTCAATACTGATTAATGCATTACTATTATTTTCCCTATATTTTGTTTGCTTCCTTTCACTTTTCTGTTACTATGCTTGTCACTCTTAGAACATGTTCTGCATGTTTAATGTTTTATATTCAGAGAAATTGCACATATGCTTTTGATTCAGTACTTAAAAGCATTATTCTCATAAATAAACCTGTAGCTAGCTGCAACAGATCTATTTATTTATTTTCTATCTCTTCCTGATAGCTATTGCTACATTTATTTTTTCATTAATACCCTTCTTTTGTTGTTTACACCACACCCTTGTATTTGGGAAGTTTTCATTCAACTATTACTAGTTCTATCCCCTTTAGTATCCATCAGAGACTTTAGTAAAGACAGTCTCTTTAGAGACAGAAAATCATTCATCAGTGTAAAAATAATCCTTTTTAACCCATCAGTTCCTCCTGGAATAGGCCAATTGAGAGTTTTTCTTGGGATTTTTCATATAATTTTTAAATTCCCATCTGGCTGTGTAGAGTAAGAAGCAGAAAGTACATATGTTTGAAATGTTTCCCAGTTACCTGATAAAAAGTATGATTCTCTCCCTCCAAAACGCACATGGGAACCTGGTCTAAAAGGAGCTCTAAGTTCTTTTTGTCACAGGTAGGTCATGACAACCTTCTATGCCTTTCAAGGGACCCACCACCCCTTGTCTTGTCATTGTCCCAGCTTTTGGGAGTCCAGCGGCATCTCTGCAAACCCCCTTCATTCCTGCTGCCCAGGAGAGAGACAGTTCCCATCAGGACCAGTATTTGAAGTCATGGTATTATTGATAATATCTATGAGTGAGCTAAATTTCTTGCTTCCCGTGTTTACTGTTCTGAGAAAATAAAGTAAATTGCTCAGTTTGGTTTTGACTGAAATTTTCTGAGAATTAGAAGTAAAAATATGAAGAAGAAAGTGGAAACTGGCCTGAAAAAGTCTGGCACAGGGCTCAGCACAAAGCGTTTAACTTTGGCAGTGTTTTATGTGCAAGTGGAAACACACCCCGAAATCAAAGATCTTGGTAATCAATAACAGACATTGCCTCCCCTGTCAATCAGGGGGGGTTTACTTTCCAGTGAGTTGAGAGTTAAGATTACAATACGAATTCTGTAGCAATTAAAAAAGAATCAAGCTAACAGGGAATAAGATGGCTATTGTGAGAAATTCTTCGTATTAGTAGCCTTTTACGGTTGTCTGCATTCATAGCCATAAATTTCTTCTCAGATTGCTGTCCTTCCAAGAAAATGTTTGACTAAGAGCTTGATTTGCTTTTTTTATAAGTAAAGATCTTGTTCTCAAGAAATATGTAGTAATTTTTTTTCCTCTGGGAAACCAACAAAAAACATAACTCAGCAGAACTGGATAAACTGTTTGCATTACTTTACTATGTATTTTTACTTTTTTAATCCAGGCAAGTTGGGTTTGGATGGAAGAGATTTTATTTATTTATTTGATACTAAGTCTAGCAAAAGCTATTCCAAAATCCAAGGTGAAAACAGAGATGTTAAATGGGGATTTTTATCCAGGAACAATGTGGATATATCTACCTGAAGTACATCTTTGCCATAAAAATTCTCTTAAGATGAGCACTGGCATTTAAATGTGAGCAATTATCTAAGGCTGCTGAGACTTTTGATACCTCTAGCTGGGCCTATCCTCTATTGAATAAGTCACCCATGAGATTCCTGAGGTTGAGTCATTGTGCCAAACTGAAATCCTTTTGCAGTGGTCTGTTGTCCTGGAAATGATGAGAATGCCCTCGAGGACAGCTAGGACCTGATGTGCTGGGTGTGAGCTAAGAAGTGACTTGTGAGAGTGCTGGATACTGGAGTGAAACATCTCAACCCCCAAAATCTTACTCAGTTGTTTCCTGATTTTGCTAGGTAATCTTCTGCCTGACAGCTCCTGAAATATCTGAGGCCATGCTCCTTTGTTTGCCCTATAAGTCATCTTATCTGAGTATTTTTGTGCCTTTTTGTCGGTGCTCAGGCTACAGAAAGGAGCTCAGTGGGGACTTTTTGTTTGTTTTAATGTGATTTGTTCTCAAAGTCTCACACACAGTACACACGAAAGGGATTCATGGCCCCTGTTTTTCAGGAATGTGATGGTAGTGCAGATTCTTGTATTCAATGACTTACAATTCAGTTGCTGTTGTGAAAAATCTGCAGTGAATCAAGTGAGTGCCTACAGTCTTGAATACCTTACTGGAGAGGACAGTAAAAGATGTACAGCAGAGGCTCAAGTTAATAAAACTCGATATTGAATTGTATTCAAAACAGAGATAAGATTTATTAGCTCACATGTAATGTGCAATGGTTCTTCTGACATGAAATTATTTTACACTGAGAAAATCTAGGTTCTTATGGGCATTGTGCAGGTCTGTGTGACTGTGTTTATGTCTGGACTCATCTTCAAGAAGCTCCAGTAAGGATTTGGGTGAAAAATGCAGATGAAAGTCTACAGAAATGTTTAAGTGGATACTATTGGACAAAAGTTCTTGCTTAAAAATTAAGAGAATGATAATAAGAGAATGATATCAAGCCAAGGCTGATATCTCTAGATCCTCCACTGCAGCTGTGTGTTGCCATTTGATAACAGACCTGTGCAATGTCCCTGAGTGCAAACATGTCTGTACTCCAAGGCACTTATCTCTTGCATTGAACTACTTGTACCTGGTACTTTTATCTCTTGTATTGAGCTACTTGTACCTGGTACTTCTGAGCAAAATAATGGTATTTTTGAATAGGATGAGCTGAAACTTTGTGGTTATAGTAATCTATAAACATGCTAGGTGTTTGGTACTTTGGTTTAAATTTCCAAGTTTCCCATGACTCACTCCATTCAAGCTTTGGCAGTTCCAGGGTGAATGAGCATGCATGCAGAAACTCATGTTTTCTTTGAGATATTATTAACAAGAATGTAGAGGATTTATTGTAGCTTTCCTGCTTTATTGGTAAACAAGTTTGTTCTGGCTATACATTTGGATCCCATCCAAGTTTTATGTTTACAGAAATTATCTCAGTTTCCACTTAGGCAGTCATTTAATATTACTTTCCTTCACCTATTGTTATCTGTCATTGTATAAAAATCACTGGGTTTACTTCCTAAAATACAATACACTGCTTTACATCCATTCTGAGGAATCAAGTGACATTCATAAAACCTTGGTGCAGGTGCTGAAATTGCTGGTCAATTCATTGGGGTTGAACACGTACACACCCACAGACACCCCCCTTCTTGTGACAGGCCTGGCCCAGGAAGTGTTTGAAACCACAAGTTTAGAATTCTTTTCAAAACCTTATCACCCTCTTCATAAAGCTCCTCTGGTAGCACTGAGCCATGGCTAGCATGAAGAAAACCTGGTACCTGTCCACTGGTAGAGTACAAGAGCCAGCTGAACTTGCATGTGCTGACACTGACATGGTCAGGCTATGTCCTAGCTCTTCCCCAGTCTAGGCTCACAGATTTTCTCTCTGGAGAACTAGGGCACAAGAATAGAGAATGAAGAATGTCTGGGTTTCATCACAGACGTACGCTGTGACACTGGAGTGAATGCCTTTATTTGGGAAATGCAGAAGTGGTCCTGGATTCTAATATTACTACTGCTCTGTGCTGCCTGCTACAACATTTACCAAAAACTTGCCTGGATTTTGAAAGTAATTGTCCAGGAAAAGGCTGATACCTTGTTCTCATAAAATGACTCTGCCTCAGAGTAAAAAATGTGCCATTCAGAAATGTGGATGGAGAAGGGCACTAGGTGACAATACCTCAGGGCTTGTCTCTGTATTTTAAGCATATTTGTCTTGGCGAGTTCTCTGACAATTAGGCAATGGTTGAGGAGCTTAAACTTTAGCCTGAAATATTGAGGGAGGTAATAAGCCACCTATTCACTCTTAGTTAGTCCCAAAGGGCAGCCTCCCTCCTGGTTGTCCCTTGGGATAACTGAGTGCAGCAGAGATATGACCATGGCATTAGAGACGTCACTTCACCACAGGGCAATTTAACTTGATTGTAACAAAAGCAATGTGATTATCTTACAGCTGGGCTGCTACATACACAGGGAAGAATTAGATATATTTTAAGATTAAACAGTACAATGTTAAAGAAAAACACATGTCATTAAAAAATTGACTTGAAAATAAATCTCTTGAATTTTCCATCCTCTGAAGTTTATTAAAGAAAATTAAATTGTGCTGGAGTCTGTATCCTGGTCATCCTGCAGTAAATGCAATGTTAGCAACACAGATTGAAGCTGGTCACCAGGCTGATTTTTTCTCATTGTTCTTCTATACCAGGCAATCACGTTCTATATGACATTTAACACACAGATCAGGCAACACTTTAAAACTGCCCACATGGCTGTTTCCCTCTTTGCTCTGGGAAGAGACTCTCCTGGAGCACTGCTGCTCAGCAGCAGACATCACCTTCTAATTTCCAGTTTCCAGTGCTGAGGAGTTTGTTTGCCTTTGAACCAAATGCAGTCTCTTCACTTGTAGTAGCCACCTATCCCCTCATGATCTACAGTCTTCCACAGAGACACCCTGTTCCTCCTGCTGCCCTTCTCTGCACCTGTTCGAGTTGGTTTCATCCACAAAAAGCGTAAAAGACCCAAACTGTGCAGAGTTCCCTTGCGTTTGTGTGACCAGGCTTTGGTAGCAAGGGGTTCCAGGACAGCCTTCTGTGAGAAGGTGCCAGCAGCTTCCCCCCTGTCTGACAGAGCCAATGCCAGCTGGCTGCAGGCTGGACCCACGGCTGGCCACAGCTGAGCCCATCAGGGGTGGTGGTAGAGCCTCTGGGATAACAGACTGGAAAAGGGTGGGGAGGAGAGGAAGGAGAATGGCTGTGGAAACAGCAGCTAAAGAGGACTGTGAGAACATGTGAGAGAAACAGCTCTGCAGACATCAAAGTCAGTGAAGATGGAAGGGGAGAAGGTGCTCCATGTGCCAGAGCAGATTCTCTTGCAACATGTGGAGGTGCATGGTGGAGCTGGTATCCACTTTCTGCTCCAGGGGATCCCATGCCAGAGACACAGTGCCCAAAGGAGACTGTGACCCTGTGGGCAGCCTGTGCTGGAGCAGGCTCCTGGCAGGACCTGTGTACCCATGGAGAGAGGAGCCCACACTGGAGCAGATTGGCTGGCAGGACTTGTGACCCCACTGGAGCAGCCTCTTCCTGAAGGGATGCACTCCATGTGAGGGACTCCACACAAGAGCAATGTTTGAAGAACTTCATCCTGTGGGAGGCACTCAGATTGGAGCAGTTCATGGAGGACTGTCTCCCATGGGAGAGACCCCATGCTGGAGCAGGCAAAGAGTGTGAGAAGGAAGGAAAAACAGTGAAGATGGATGATGAACTGACCACAGCCTCCATTTCCTGTCCCCCTGCATCACTGTGGGAGAAGCGGGTAGAGAATTCAGGAGTAAAGCCCAAAAAGAAAGGAGGGGTGGGGAAAAGGTGTTTTTGAAATGTTTTATTTCTCATTATTCACTCTGATCTGATTGGTAGTAAATTATTTTTCCCCAAGCCAAGACTGTTTTTCCTGTCACAGTAATTGCTGAGGGATGTCTCACTCTCTTTATCTACACCCACAAACCTTGAGTCGTATTTCTTCTCCCCTGTCCAGCTGCAGAGAGGAGTGATAGAGGGGCTTTTGTGAGCAGCTGGTGTCCAGCCAGGGTCAGCCCACCACCAGAGTATCACTGTACTCATACTCAGACATTGGTAGCTGGTGACAGAGGCTAGGAAATAGCAACTTGCTATCTAACTTTTATTCAGACTATTTATAGCAATCACATTTATTTCTTACTATTATTCTGAAGTGAAAATGCTCAGTGTCAGATTTGACTGCACTGTATTTACTGCAGAAGAAATAAATAATTCAGTTGGTATTTCTAAAAATATGATTAGTTGATGAGTCAGAGCAGAATTTAATTTTCATAAATGTTAAGGCTGGAAGACTGGGATTATCATGATCAGTATGTCTGACCTGTGACTCCGTCATGTCTTCAGAGTCTGCCTGGTAATTCCTGCATCAATTTGTAATTAAGATATGTGATTCTTCAGAGGAGACTGAATAAAGGGCCCAAACCACATTGCTGAGATGTACTGAATGTTATTTCATACAAAAAACCAAAAATCACACTCCCCAGACAAGCCCAAATATGGTGATTCATCATTTTAATTAAAAAAAAATTAAGACCATCAACATTTACTAATTTCTGATAGCTCAGTGCAAATTTTAGAAAATCATACATAACTGTGAAACGATATGTCTGTGTAAATAAATATATATTTATACGTTTAAGGCAACGAAACGTATTTCTATTTATGGGAATCTAAGCCTTACTAAGAACCTGTGTCAGCCATGGGAGATGTGCAAATAGAAAAGGAAGCAGCTGGGATAAAATGAAAAACATAAACTAATCAAACTCTAGAATGCAATAAAAGCTGCCATGAAAGAAGAAAATGAAAATCAAAATTAACACCACATAGAGCAAAAGATCAATATTTTATTGACTGATAAGAGACTGCTATGTACTCACTGGTCAGTTATTATTTGGTCAGCCAAATAACTCTATGCACTCAAGGTCAGAGTCTAAATAAGGATGACTTTAAGACATGGACTCAAACTCTGCTGGACAGCGCAGAACCTGCCATTCCTAACATCACTGCCCCATCCACAATGGCCCAGTACACGAACCAGGCCACTGTAACACACACTGTGGAAGAAGGAAGAAGATTGATGTTTGTAACTCAGCTCTGGATGACCTTTAACAGCAGACATTTGAGTGCTGGACCTCAGTAAGCAGATACACAGGCTGGCTACCTAGAAACTAAGGCCTTGTACGACAAGCAAGAGCTGCCTAGATTGCAAAGACAATTACTAATTCTTGGCCTACTGTTAAAAAACACATGTGGCTAATGGTGAAACGAATCAAGAATTAGTTCTGGAGAGTTTACGGCCTCAAGCAGGAATTTACAAGCAGAAGAATGAACTGAGAATCAAAGACCAAGCAGGTGACGTCTTTAACAGGGCTTCAATTGCTGGCAAAGTGGTTTGAATGAAGGAAAGTACAAGGTTAAAGAGACCAGTATGAGTTGGCTCTTGTGTCAACTAACAAAAAAATACATTTTAGGCCTATATTTGAAGGTATAGAAAAGACAGTAGAAGCAGAATCTTAAGGCATATTGGTTATGGGAAAACGTATGTCAGTACTATTCAGTCTTGGGAAATCCTTACCTCTTGCAGTAGCTGAAAATATGGGTTTCTTTATGTTCTAGCGCAGCTATGCCTAAAAGATTAAGTACAGTGACCTAGTTTTGGGGAAGGATCTGTGCTATAGTGTTTTGGGTGATTTTTTTGGCTAGAAAAACAAGTAAGGGAAGGAAAGTGACCTTTTATCCACTGAACTGGCCCTTGGGATGGTCTTCTTTGACTTTGTGGTCCACAGTGTGAAAGTATCTCCTACTCACAATTTCTGCCTGCTTTGTCAGCATCTTTTTTGCCCAAAGTATGGAAGAAAATAATATTTTCAAGGTGTTCTCTTCAATGTTATGATCCAATAGAAAAATGTTTGTGCCTATCTTTCCATGCCAAGATCTGCAAATCAGTGCTAATGCCTCATCATTATTCATATGCCAAACAGACTTTTCGCAATCCTCCTTGGTTCAGAGGTGATAAAAGATAAATTTTTAAGCTTCTAACAGCAGAGTGCAGTGTGTTACAAGGAAAGCATACTGGAGTTAGGCTTAAAATATATACAATTTTTTTCTGCATCGTTTTATTAACTAGTATAGGGCGGTTGTTTAATTTTTGTTTGTAAGTGTTGAGAACTATGACAGAGTTAAACTGCTGTTGGAAAGGTACTTGAATGACTAAATAACTGTCGTACCTTTCATCTGGTTTTCTTACAGCAGACCAATGGAACTACTGCATTGTTACAGAGAGAGAAAAATGCAGCTGTACAACTTCCCACAGAACTATGAAGCAGAGCCACATTTGTGGCAAAGGATGCCATCCTGCCGAGTGAGGAATTCCTGGCCCACCAGGGATTCAGAGCATTTCACACAGTTAAAGCATTCCCCGT
The DNA here is from genome assembly GCA_013397245.1 of Thryothorus ludovicianus. Taxonomy (NCBI): domain Eukaryota; kingdom Metazoa; phylum Chordata; class Aves; order Passeriformes; family Certhiidae; genus Thryothorus; species Thryothorus ludovicianus. Next base: position 578,407 of record VZTB01009926.1, read on the forward strand.
GCCACTGGTGCTCCTCAAATGAGATGTATTTGGCACCTCCGAGAGCTGAAAGAGAGTATGAAAAAAAGAAAGATCTGAATTCAGTATTTCTGAACATGGTTCAGTAATGCAACAGATGACTTTCTGATGTGTGATCATGTTGTCATTCATATAGTGAATGGAAAAATGAACAAAAATCCATAGTGTGAAATATTTTTTATTGGCTGAATTGAAAAATAGCTTTAAAATTGAAGCAGTTGGAAATATTTCAAGCAAAGCCACAAGTCGTTTGCATACCCCATTATGTGATCTGAACACAATGAGTTTATCAGGATGCCCATTCAGATTTGCTGATCTTCCTAACAAACTCTCATGAAATTTATTTGCAATATATTAAAACATATAGTTTCTATAAACTCTGAATGAAATTTCATAATTAAGTTTCTTCAAGATGGATTCTTTTGGAATAATGGGATTCCAGAATTATCTGAAATAAAATTTTGAGGATTGGAGGAATTTTGAATTGTTTTGATGTTGTTTTTTTGTTGTTGTTGTTGTTTTTATCATGCATGTCTGATTGGCTATTCATCGATTTCCAATGACATATGCAGGACGCATTTATAAGAATCAGGCAGCACTTTTCAACTGTTGACTCCACACGATAGGATTAAAATGCAGAACACCAGCAAATGCTCTCAGAAAACTTGAGCTCTCATAGACCAGTGACATGCATGTCTAATTATGAATCAAATATAAGTACACAAGGATGCATGAAATAGAGTCCTGCTGCATTTGGCAAGCTTTTTAATTTGACAGGTGTGCCTTACCAGAAGGCAGTTCATCTGTATTCAGTTTGATCACATTTGCATTTAAAAACAAAGAAGTTTGTTCTTAAAAAATCAGAAAGGGGCTTGTGTGTACTTGTCCTGGGAAGAGCAAAAAAACCCACCTTTTTTAAGGAGAAATTTTACTACAGGAAACACTACATCAAACAACTGAGGAACTTCTTTGGGCACATAAAACAACTCCTCATCAATTGGGGAACATGTGATCAATACATCCTAGCGAGATACAGGATGTGTGACACAGAGAGTGTCTCCCTGATAGTTAACTCCTTCAGTCTTTCATTATGATGGGAGTATTTTTACTGATTTTTTTCTAAAGTGAAAGTCTTCTTTGAGAGGAAACTGATGATTCATTTCTGTCTGGTCCCCTCTAGAAGGCAAGACTCACCTGTAATAGGTTTCTTGCAAGCAGCACACTTCTTGGCATAAAATTTGCTGAAACAGTCTACACAGTATGAGTACTCATCTTTGGAAATGAATTTTTGTCTAGATAGCTGAGTTTTACACAGAGCACACACAAAGCATTCTTTATGCCAAGGCTGGTCATGGTAGGTCACTCCTCCAGAAGTTATAACCTAATGTATTGACAAACAAGGACAGAGCAAAGAAACAAAGATGTGGATCATGAAGAGTTGTTCAGTCCTTCATAAGTACTTCCACTTGTTTTCTCTCTTTCAATATGCACAATAGAGGGTGCTCACATTAACTTTTTTCCATCTGGATTATCCATTTAACTAATCTGCAGTTGTACTTCACATGCTAGTGCTTTGATATTCAATTTTCTGCCACATATATAAACTCATAAGTTGTAATAAATATGTTGTCTTTAAATGAAATTTTTCTATTATACTGTAGATAAGTGTTTAGAATCAGGCATGCTCTCAGAAGAGAAATTCTCAGTGATAGACAGTGGGTGAGAGAACTGATGCTGAGATAATAGTTAATCTCTAACCTGGATTTTGCAGAGTCTCAACTGCAACATTATTTTAAATAGGAAGAAAGTAAAGAAGCAGAATTAAAACAGCAAGGAGATCTACATGGTTAGAACAATAAAAAAATCATGTTTATCTGTGCCATCAACATTTCTTTGCCAGCAATACACTCACAGCCCTGCACTGTTTATTTCTGAAGAGGGAAGTTTCCAATTGTTGTGGTAAAGAGCTGGTTTCACAGAATTTGTGAGAGACTGTATGGAGAAATTTCTATAAAGATAAAGATGACCTGTAAGATATGCTTCTACTATCAAGTTACATGCATGACAGGGAATGAATGAGTGAATGAATGAATGAATGAATTAATACTGTTGGAACAGGAGGCGAAAATGTTGAAGAAACTTAAATAAAAATAATGGTTCCATCACATTTCCCTGGGGAATGCAGTTAGAGGAAAATGAAGAATAATTTTGGGTCATGCCAAGCAATAAGAGATTTATATAGTTTCCTATCCCTCCCTTTAACATTCCAGTTTTGGGTTACTTTGCAGTTACGTTTGCTTTTCCATTAAAATCTAAAAATTGCTGACAAAAATTGAAGATTCCATTTGGCAATTTAATCACTTTGGGCTCAGTTATCATGTATGGGAATTGATGCAAGTTTCAGAAATAAAATGATTTTAGCTATTATGTAGGGGAACTATTTGTATTCCTAGAATTTTTAAGAAGGTTTATTTCATGTAGGAGGTGCTAACATCAATGCCTGTAATAAACAATGAGCATAATTACTATAACTGTCATGTGTTCATTTAATGTAAATTAAAGGCTGGATGAAGATACATAGGAATATTTAAAAGTACTTTCTAAATTTTAACTACTGAAGTAAAAAATAGGTAACATATTTTCCTGAAATTAAAAACTTTTGTTAGAGGTAGAGATTTACAGGTAATCATTACATAACTACAGGAAATTATAAGTTATTCAATGAAGTGAAAAAAAAAAAAAGCTTCCAGAGTGATGCAGGCACTAAAGAATAAGTGAAATTCTGCCATAAAAAGCAGCTTAAAACATTTCCCTAGAGAAAAGTATCACACTAGAATAGTATGATTAGTTATTAGTTAGAATAGTATGAATAGTTATTTTCATCAAAAGACAATCTTAAAACACAAGAAATCGAGGGAGGGAAGAATTGATTTATCTATACTTTTTAAGGAAAAAGAAATCAAATCAAGCTTTCTGGTACCCATGAACCTATAATCACATGGGATTCCTGACGAGTGTTAACACAATTGAATGTTACTTGATCTCCTAATTGCCTGATACGTTTAATGAAAAATGGCCCAGAGTGTAGATGACTTGCTCAGTTCAGGTGGCTAATTATGTATATGAATACACCTGAAAAGTGAAGGAAAGAGAAGCATTTTGACCAAGGCAAAATCAGATATTTTCAGGAAAGAAAGGTTTTCTATAACTTTCTGTATAATCTTTGCTAAAAATCACAATCAATAAGTAAAGAAGCCCAAAGCATTTGTTTTGGCAAATAAGTTTATCTCAGATTTAATCAGTCTTAGATTAACAAGACTGGACTGCAGACACTGTTGCAGTTGGCTTTCAGTGTCCAATGTCAATGGGAAGACTCTGATCTTACTCTCAGTTCACCACACATTTCACATGATCCAGCCCTTTCTCCCACGAGCAGTATTGTCTCATTAGGGCAACTTTTGCATTGTATGTTTAATTACCTTTTTGCAAGCGTAGCAATGGTGAGCAAATTGCTTCTCAAAACAGGGCACACAGTAATTCTCATTGTCTTTGGTGATTAATGGTTTTGTTCCCAATGGTTGCTGACAATGCTGGCACACGAAGCATGATTCATGCCATGAACTTCCCTTAAATTCCATTTTACGTGAACCTGAAAAGAGCCAAAGTGAACAATCCTCTCAGAGATAGCCTTGTAATACAAGTTTTAAATGTTGGGAATGCTCTTGTTTTGGACCTTCTACCTCAGCATTGGATTACCCAAGAAAACAGTTATCTTCAGTTTAATAGAGCTTCTAAGAATGCCCTTGAAATTTCAAGCACACATTGAGTGCCATATAATCATCTGGCAAAAGGTGTGCCAAATTTCCTAAGCTGTGATTTTTAGAATCTGTTCTTATATGAACCTTTTGGCGTTTCTTTTTTGTGATTATGCCTGAATTGCTCAGTTTCTCAGCCAACTCAGTGATAATGTGCAGGTACATATAAGTTTTTTAAATCAGAGTTGGTTTTTTTTAATGTTTAGTACATTTATTATTGTCCTGTGTTTTGTCTTTCTTAAACTAAGGCTCCTTCACTTATAAATGCAGTATTTATCATAATCAGCTTAAATTGGCAACTTTCTAAAAGTAAATATTTTTTCTGTAATACAGCACATTACACTGCCTTCTCTATAGCTTACCATTTCTCTCCTACACCAACAATTTCCTTTATCATGTTTAACCAGATGCCGTTGATACAGTTCAAGGACAGAAAGTTGTCCAGTTAAATGTTTGTCAGAGGAGTTTCAGAGCTTTTATCTCTGTGTACAGGTGTCCTATCTTGATGTAGAAACATAAGTCTAAGATTTGCACATATATCTGGGAGCAATTTTTCCAGTGGATCTCCACCCTTAACTTCCTAGCTGTGGTTAACATCAGACTGCACGGAGAGGTGCAAGGTGCTTTACCATCCTTTCCACATGAGGAAGAGGATTGCTGCTATAACTGAATAATCCCACTGTACCTGTTTCCTGAACTGTGGGGACAGTGGAGAAACTACTGGTTGTATTTAGACACAAAAGGCTTGTAGCTTCATCCCAGTGACCAGAAAGTAAATTTCACTGTCTTTCACAACCAGGTCATTTCAACACAGAGCTAGCAAGCTGATGAGAAAGAAGTTGATATAGAGAATGGCTGGCATTCCCATGCAGTTGCACTGTTTCTCACCCCTTCAGGCACTTGCTGCAAGGATGTAGACTTGTGACAAAACAAGCAGCATGGATACCCCAGAAACTGATAATGCGAACCTGAGTGTATTCTGGCACTTTTTTGATCACATCTAGTGAGGTGTGACTATTTGACAACATTTTTGTAAACTATATTTAAGCTGTTTATAATCCTTAAAATGAACTCAACAATATTGTTACAATATTTGTTTCCACTAATGCAGATTTTACTTGCAATGAAAAGGAAACAAATTGTAAAAATACAAAGTAATGTTATACGTTGAATACAACATGAGTAATCAAGAATTAGAATGTTCTCTGTTCCAAAAGTTAGGGATGGACTTTCCTAAGCAAGCAGCTTCCTTTGCAACAAATGGTGCTGTGGCTTCTCTCAGATGCCTGTGAAGAGGCAGCTTTTGGGTAATCATTTTGCTGTATGAATTTTATTTATGTGGCAGAAATGAAAAGTCTAAAGCATGTTCTGAACAGACACAATCAAAAGCTGAGCAGCAGTTAATTGGAAAGTGCATTATTTTCAAGGTTGCTAACAGCAGTAAGTAAGCCTATTGTAAACATGGACAATATTGTAAAATGGACTTGTATTCATTTTAGTAAAAACACTGCTAATGATTTGAAGACAAATTGTCATGTTTTGACAATTTAAATAAAAAAAAATTTCTGAGTGAAAGCACTAGTACAAAGAACACAAGCACAGGGTTTGGTCAATGTGGAAAACATGCAGATGACTTGTCTGATGTGGCACTCCTGCTCACAATAGCTCAGTTTGTCTACCTATACTAACAGCAGGATATGCTTCCCAAGAACTGCAATAGGATCAAGGACATCACATGAACACATTTTACCCTGCATTGAACTCTTAATATTTTCATAAGGATTCATAAGAACTGTCAGTGATAGACCAGAAGTGTCTGCCTGCCTTCTCACTTCTGGGAGAGTGCTACACACAAAGGAAGAGCAGTCACCTCAAAGCTGTTCTGAAAGTCGAGGACCTTGCAGCTTGGTTATTCCAAGAGGTTCTTATTATTAAAAATGCGGTTCCATTTCTCAGCAAAGGGCCCCTATTGTCTTACCGGGCATAATGGTCTTCTGGCAGTGAAAACACTTGGATGAATACTCATCAGAGTAGCACTCGGTGCACAGCAAAACCTCGTCCTTGGCAGCAAATGGTTTCTCCACAAGTGAGCGACTGCACTTGGCACACCTGAAGCACCCCTCGTGCCAGTGGCGGCCTTTGTAGGCCAGATCCTTGGAGAAAGTAAGTTCACGTTAATGAAAACATTTATTTGCAGTGTTTTTATCCTTCAGGTCCTTCCAGAACTAAATTGAAAAACGAAGAGCATTGCAGTGGTGGATCCAACCAGAAGTGTGCTCAGAAAAGGTGTAGGTACTCAATGTCACACTGTTGTGCAGACCTCTTTCAGAGGCCATTGCCAGCTGCTTTCCAGGCAGAATGTCCTTCCTTGTGTAACACAGAGGTATGTTTTTATTGGAAGAATCATGTTACATGTTACAGTTGTCTTTCAAGAAGAAACAAGTGATCAACACTTTTAATGTGCACAGAACACTGGAGAGGAAGCCCATATTTGATAGAATTTGAAATTAACCATATGCATTTTCCATGTTACTTCTTCTTCCAACTGACATGACACAATGTTGTGTCAGAAAACAAGCAACTAAAATCTCATTGAGAACAAAATGATTATTAGTAAGATTAAAAAAAATCATTGCTTTTGTTTACATCTGATCTAAACCCCCTGAGAACTTGCCAGAAAAATCTGTTTAAGACTCAGTGGGCTTAAGGGATTAAAGAGCTAACCATACATGTATGAGATCTTGACTAAAATTTCAAAAAAAAGATCAAATAACAGATTCAATTTTTCAACAGTTAGAAAAGCCAAGGCATATACACCTCCAAAAAACTCTCCCAGCTTAAAAAAAAGACAACTTTCCAGAGTTATTTTATAAGAAACATAAAAGGGAACAAATCCAATCTCATTGCTCTCCTTTATCATATTCCTGCCTTTTAACGAGCTGAAAATGAAAGAAATACCATGCTTTGTTTCAGGAAGTGCTGAGCACTTACGACTTTCATTTGCTTTAGTTAGCACACTGAACCTTGCAGGAACTAGGCTGCCAGCCCAGAGCAGCCCGAGGCAAGGACTGGGGGAGGAGGAGAGGAAGAAAATCAAGCTCTAGACCCTAGGCAGGGGAGAGACAATCAGCTGTAGATCTGTGTGTGCTGCTTTTCTAGATATCTCTCTCCAGGCGCACTCCTTTCTTACCATGTCTGCTTTTTTCCCCCATTTTTTCCTTCCACTCAGTCCAAAGACATGCCTTTTCCTTTATGATCTTCAAGAATAGCAATCCTGTCACTTATTTAATTTTTGATTTTAAAGGTGAAGTTAAGTGAACTCAAAGCATATATTCTCCTGGTGAATCTGACTGGTGCTACGTGTTCAACGTTGCTGTGGGTAAAATACTGATGAGAGTTTGAGGAATGTCTTCACCCAAATCAGCATTTTCCTTGGATGATTCCTGTACTCAGACAATGTGCTTTGAAGTGCTTGGGCAGGGAAAGGCTTCCAAGAGGTTTATTTTAATAACTTTCTGTCCTTTCATTTCTAGGGAACATCGGTAAAGAGAGCATGGGGAGAAGGTGACCAGTACACACTGAACTTGGCAAAACAAATGTTTTTTGATAGGTTTCATTTGACCTTAAAATTCAAAGTCAAGTAGACGTGCTCTAAATTGAAGTATGGAGTACTAGAAACCCTGTCAAAGACCACAGAGGAACTTGAATTATTAATTAATACTGTAAAAAATGGAAAGGTGAAAGGAAAGACAAGGTCAGAAACACTTCCACTAATACACCGTCTGTGAGATGAGCAAGGTAAGAAGGGAATTAAGCAGAAATTAAAAAATACTTAATTTCCAAAAGAGAGAGAATATGCAAATTATAAATATGTTGTCTTCTCAGCTTGGCATCTGCTTGTCAACACCTACAGTAAAATAAATTTATTCAATGCTGAAAATATTTTTTTTTTAATGAACAGAAATTCCAAGGTGACAATCAACCTGATACACTGAATTACACCACCCACCCTATCACTCCTCCAGCACCGTGCAGCCTCTGCAGCCAGTAAGTGAATTGAGGTGAAGGATGGAGCCTAGCTGAGGTCCACACACACACCATAGCCTTGCTGTATGCTTGGGGTACATGCATGTGCACATTTCCTCATCTTTGATCCCATTCCTATTCAGGGAAAATACACTGTTTCACTCTGCTGTGTGTAGATGTACAACAGCTGTGCTTAGGTCTCTTCAGCAATACAGGGATATGCAAAGGGGTGGATCTAGAATCTGCCATTAAAGAAATTTGATTTGTGTATAATTTGCACAAAAAGTGCAAGCTAAATCTTTACCTTGGAGCTGCACTCGATGGGTTGCTTGCACTCTTCGCAGGGGTTGGCGTACAGGCTGTCATAGCACGGAACACAATAAGCATTTTCTTCTCTCTGTACATATTTCCTGCCACGGAGAGACTGCAGGCAGAAATGGCAATCTGTGTGACTGCTGGCCATCCTGCTGGGGCCCTCCACGTGGTCTGCAAAAGATGGACAGGTCGTGTCATTCGTGTCAGGCATGATCATCTGCTTGCTCAAATATCGAGTAATGCTGCATTACCTGTTGAAGTTAGACAGGCATTTCCTGCTCATTTACAGTGCCCTGGATTTCTTAATGCTGGGCTGTTCTACAATAAAATGATAGCCTTTAACAACATATACTGTGAATTGTACTACCTATATGATGGGGAGCAAGAGGGCTGCTTCAGCTTCTAACACTGTTTCAGGTCAGACACCTGAAGCTACCTCCACATTCTCTATGTGCAACTTCTGGCATTATGAGCATTATGTACTGGATTCTGTGATGTGGTTCATCCACAAATCAGGTAATGGAGATAGAAGCAATAATTCAGAAATGAAACCAACTGTGAAGTTAAAAGATCAAAGGGAAGAGGCAGGCACTTTGTAGTGTGCTCCCAACTTTCTCTTGATACTCCTGTCTTTCTGCTGATTCCTTTCTTTTCAAAATATCCCCACATCTACCTGAGCCAACAAAAGGAAGACAAGGGACTCAAGGGTATATGACCGTCTTTTGCATTATCTCAACTGTGCTGCTAATATTTGGTGGCATTATAAAGTCACACAAATACCTCTGGAGAGCAAAAGAGTAAAATATAAAAAAAAATAAACTAAATCATAAGTCAAACTAAATCAGAACTCAAAGGGTTTCCCTTGTTGTTATTGGAATAGATTGTTTTTTCTTACATATTTCTTTATTGCTGGATTCCATGTTGGCAGTATATAATATAAGTAAATAATGTGAGATAGTTTATATTTCTATGCCAGACATGCAGGAAATACCACAAATCTATTGAGAGCCAGTTGTATGAGTTTCCCATCCTTCAGTTTTTCAGGCTAAAGAGACTAAAGAGGCTTGGACAAGCATCCAAATCTCAGCTGCTTCTAGATCTGCAATAGTGAATGTTTTAAGGATTATAGAGATGAAGACTGATTTCAGTCTTATTGCTGGTTGGATCATCATCACTTTGCTAAAATTGGGTCTTGATTCTTGGAAATGAAGGAAAAAGAAACCAGAAATTTCACAGTGAAGCAACCCCAAAAACATCTGCTGGGCTCATTGGATTGCACTCTTCATTAAATTCAATGGGTGTAGCTGCAGCCAGCACCAGCAATCATGAATTTTAGAGGAGCTGAAAACAACTGGGGAAGGTCTCCTAAAATACTTACATGTCAGTGACTTTGGGCAGCTGAAATTTTTACACTTTGAATAACAGGGCAAATTAGTTTCTCTTAATCAGGTGTGGAGTCTGACAATAAGGAAGAATACATAAAAGACAAGATTTGAGGGAGTTCTTATCCATAACAAAGCTACACCTAGTCCACTTAAGAGTTACACCCTCATACTTTGTTTTTATACACTCACTGACTGTCTTATACCCCTGGTTAAGTTTTAAAAGGGCATAAAATCTTTTTCTGGGTTTCTGCTTTGGTAAGCACTAAATCAAAATGGCTGTTTGAGCTCTGAAAAAAAAACCAATTACTGCAGGGTTCTACTGGCACCAATGTGCAATGTCATTTATTAATCTGTTCTGGGAGGTGCAGTGTAAAACAGTGGAAAGGACACAGGGAGAGAGGTTGTCATACTTATTTCAGACCAAAAGTAATGACTTGATTGGAAAACTTGTTGCTCCTGTAAACTGAAAATCTTTGATAGAGTTGAATTGATATACAGTGTTTCTTACTGCCCTTAATATTTGTGTCAGCCAAGACAGGGTGTGGTAAGGAAATAAAATAATCTGGAACAGAGATCAGTGGGAAACCTGCTTTCTTAAAAATATGTCTGATGTGTTTTATGTGATATCCTTGGAAAAATATTATAACAGGGCTTGAATCTGGACTTACATTTCCTTAAGATCAATCAGAGATTTGAATGTGTAACAAATAAACCCATTTACATGAGAAAATTACATCCATCGACTTGTACATTTGCATGACATAAAAGCCAGGCAGAGCTCAATGCATTTAAAGCCCAATCACAGTCATGACCAAGGTCAATGTTGTTTTGCACATTTTGCTCTGTATTGAGGAAGAAGTATAAACTGGTGTCTAAGGACACAGTCAAGGGATGTTTATGGTTAACTGTGCTCCATAGTCAAGTCACAGGACAGGCTTATAACTCAGTTTCAAAGGATTTTAATTTCTCTTTTTTGGTGGGAATTAAAGTTATGAACTGCCTCTGAGGATAACCATGAGTGAACCACTTTTCTGATCCCCTCCTTGAAGTACTCCTACTTCCTGACAGAGTTCCATCTCAGCCAAAAAGTGGAACAGCAAAATCCAAACAGGGCTTCCATGAAAGATTGTTACTTGTAACGCATTTTTGTTGCACAAATCTCACCAACAAAGTTTCCCATATCTGTAGAGACATCTCTGGTCTTTCATTCTAATGAATGTCAATCAGGTTTGTAAGTTATCAAAAACTGTATATCAAGTAATTTTCTTTAACAAGTGATTCTCTTGATTATTTTTTTTTTTCACTGGGAAGTCAGTTCCAGGAAGCCCAGGTTGTGTGCACAAACAGAACCTACTACGTCAATATGCTTCAATACTTCAGAACAACTGAATTTGTAATGTATTTATCCTCTTAAACTCCAAACCCCCAAAACCTCCAAAATCCCATATGGATATGGGAGCAAAGTGCTATTAATCCTGTTCTACAGATGAGAGTTGTTGCTTGAGAACTTTAAAAAAGTACCCCCAAGAACAGAGTCAAAGCCTGAGGGTTGTCCTTGGGCTGCTCCTCTACTAAAATGCTCAAGTTGTCCAAGACTTTTCTTCAGAAAATCTTCAGAGTTTGACCATAAAAGACCAAGTTTAGGACTGAAGCAGCAGTGGCATGCAAAAGAATGAAGATTTTTACAAACACTTTGGCAAAGGTCTGGGTAACCTTTGAGAAGTACTTTTGCCATTAGAAAATGCAACAAAAAGGTGAATCTGGTCTCTCCCAGCACCACTTATCCTTGCTCCAATAAATAAGTAATGGTAAGAGTGCCACACAGTTAAGTGGAATGTTTTTCTTGCGCTTTGATCCTAATCTCTAGAGAAATATGTTTACTTTAAGTTTGCTGGAAGCTAGACCTTGTGTTTTGAAGGTCAGTTAAGAAATCTCTGGGGATCTGATGTTATTCACTCTCATGGAATGAAACGCTGACTCCAGCATTCCAGCTGCTAACTCAAGTCCTAGGCACAGAGAAAGATTGCCATGTTGCCATTCCTTGGGAAAAGATAGTTTTACTACTTAAATTGGAAAATTTTAAATTGGAACCTAAATACCCTTGATTTTTATGTACCTGGTAGGAAGGGATACGTGGTATCATTTTTAGCGTTAAGAATATTCCAAGGAGATGCAGAGAGATGCTGCCAAGGATGTGAAGATATTGTAACTCCCTGGGGTCAGATTTGAGAATGCAGCAGTTTCATGGACTGAATGATAAAAGAGATGAAAATAAAAAAAATAAAACAGATCTATCTGGTCAGCCTGCTGTTAAAGCAGATTGAGATAGAGTTTAGGTACAACAAACCAGGACAGGGACTTTGTGGAAAGCCAAATGATTTCCTATAAAATGCAGAGCACTAGAAGACTATAAGAACATGGCTGTGAAGCTGTGAATCCTGATAAATATGGAGTCATCTGGAAAAGAATGCTTGTTCTCTCACTGGAGCTAAAAGGGAGAGACAGAAGGTTAATATACCTCTCAAAAATTTACCTGTGTTTACCTATATGTTAATCTCCCTCACATTATAGAAGAATAAAACCCCCAGAAACATTCATACTACTCAGAAAGGTATTAATATATACATATGGATGCAGATATATACATACAGGTAAAAATATTATATCTTTCACTTTGTGGCAGTCCTATTGGACTAATTCCCAATCTAAATATACCTGCCATTGAACTTCATCATATTTTTTTTAAGAACATACAATTATTGGAATATGTTTTTCCTAAGAGAGGCATAAAGAAAGAAAAGTGATGGGGAAAAAAATCCTTTGAACAACTCTGAAGGATAGGAAAAAAAATTTGGTATCTTAAGAGAAGGATACCCCTGCAAGCTGCCCCAGGCACTTGTTCATTTTGAAGTAAATGCATGTTCTTTCTTATCTTCTAATGCAATTTGCCTTATTTGCATTAATTTTCTGACTTCTTTTTCCCTATTTCTATTTTTGTCTCATGCATTTACATACATTAAAGTTTCTGTAATATTTGCTTTTCTAAAAATGGCTAGAGAGGCAATAGGAACAGGAGGCATATATTACAGATTGAGAGAAAGCAAGAACCTACAGGAAAGAAGACACAGATATTAACTCTGAACTATCTTATCTCCGTGGCACAGGACAGTAATACAGCATCAGGTCCTGGAAGCACCTGAGTGAGTACAGAGCTCTCACTGACAAAATTCTTCTTTAAACAGCCAGGACAGATGCCAAATGGGATGCAAACCTATCCTGCTAAATCCAACTATCCTGTTTCTTTGTGGTCCACAAGTGACATTGTTTTGATGGAGTGTCAAGGCAAAGCAGATATTCTAGAAGTTGGTCTGGTATTTTATACTGAATTGTACCGTGTTTACACACCCCATGACTACAAGCAAAAAGGGCAAGAGCTGTGGCTTAACTAGGGAATCAAGCATCTCAGGAATTTTGTAATTTTTTCCTTAATTGGTATTGCTGTCTGCTTTGTTTACACCATATGAAATCAAATAGTGTAGTCATCTAATTTTTCTTTTTTTTTTTTTTCTGAAATAATTCTTACCCACATTTTTTACAGTTTTTCACATAGTCTGGTAGAGCTAGAGTTTTTTTTCTGTGTCATTATGGAGCTTGTTCTTTTCTGACTACTGTCAAATATATGGAATAAAAGGAAGTGATGAAATAAGTCACTGTTGTAACTTTTAACGTAAAATCCTGTTAGTATTCTTAGTAGCACTTCCTGTATAGAACCATAAAACGGGTTTGAGGATTGCATCTCTTACAAAAGCCTCATCTGATAAAGAATACTCAAATTAACTGGTGAGTTAGAGTGGCAGCCACAGCAAACTGGCAGATGATATCCCAGTGGGAGGAGAGGCTGATACACCACATGGATGTGCTGTTATCCAGAGGGACCCACCTGTGAGTGGAGAAGTGGGGTGACAAAAGGCTCATGAAGTTCAGCAGGGAGAAATGCAAGATGATTCTGTGATGGACCACAGAAAATTTATCATTGTTGAATGGCAAAAGAAGAAAGGTAAAAGTCCCCACAAACCCACAGTATTTTCTCATGGGTATTAGAACAGGAGTGGGGGCATTTTCATAAGAACAAAACAGGTCTCTTGTAGATGCCTGTTTTTTCCAAGTACCCTTTCTTGCCTTGACACTCACCTAAAATCCATGATTAGGGAATCATGAATGATACTTCAAAATGTGTTTAAATAAACAGAATGTGGAAGTTACAGATGAAGACATGCACTGAAGTCCTGATCTAGGATTTCCACCAGTGGATTCATCCCTATTGTGCAAATCATTGACTCACAGAATTTTAAGGGTTGGAAGGGACTTTAAGGATCATCTGGGTCCAACTCCAGTGCCCTAGGCAGGGGCACCTCCCACTAGACCAGGTTGCTCAATGTCCCATCCAATCTGGGGAAGTGAAGACTTCCAGGGGTGGGGCATCTGTAATTTCTCTGGGCAACCTGCTCCAGTGAAGAATTTCTTCCTAATATCTATAATAAATTTCCTGTCTTTCAGTTAGCACCCATTACTCCTTGTCCTACCACTACAGTGCCTGATGAAGACTCCCTCTCCAGCTTCCCACTAGGCCCCCTTTGGATACTGGTAGGGAGCAGCATCAGAGGAGCACTTTGGAACCATCTCTGCTAGAACAGCATCTGCACACAATGCCTGCACAGCTGGGCAGAAGTGCCCCAAGGAAACAGCAGCATCGGGGCCATACACCGACACCACCGGCAGGGACACTCCTCCCTGGAAGTGACACAAGCCTGCCTTTGGGACTGAAAGCTTTCCCAGGGAAAACAGTAGTAATAAGAAATTGTACCTCTGATACAAGGGTGAATCAAGCGCCCAGGGGTCACCAAACAAAACCATCCTGACGCTAACAAGAAGTAACAGAACTTCAATAGGGAATGCTGGTTCTGATAGCAATCTTTAAGGTCTTAATGAAAAAACCTGTAATTTCTTGCCTTTGCAGAGGTTTTAGCTGTAGAGACCAGATTTCCCTACCCTTACATTTTATTTCAGGAATAGCAAGGTGGATAGATTACTCTATTGTGTGAGAAGGGGTGCATCACATGAATTACAATCCTTTTATTTTTAAAAAAAGCCACAACTGACTATACAGCACAACTTTTTTAGAAGGGTTATTTAAAAGCCTGTGACCTACTTAAAACTGCTTTAAGAAATAAAATGAGCAAAAATATAAAGATTATCAGCAACAGCATTTCTAGCAATGAGCTAAAATTGGAAAAGATTTTCATTACCCTATTTAAAAAAAGAAAGACTTGCTTCCCCCAAACCCAAATGTAAATCCCCCAAATGATAATCAAGCATCTGCTACAGTGGCTTTTCCTCTTATCTCCAGCTGTGCTATGCCAACCTGACCTAATTTTCTGAGGAAAAATATAAACTGAGACACAGAACTCTTTTAATAAAAGGATGACACCTTATCAAAATGAACGAAAACCAAAATTTCTTAGTCTCAGCCTTGTTAAGAGATTGTGATGAGTTAGATGTCACTACTGCTTAGGAAAATGCTGATTCTGATAATAATCTTTAAGGTCTTAATGAAAAAATGTCTTGTCTTTGCAGATGTTCTAGCTGTAGAGACCAGATTTCCCTACCCTTTTTTATTTCAGGAATGGCAAGGTGACCGCTGCTGTGTCACTCTCCGATTCTTCCCAAGGGAAAACAGGCTTCAGGATGTTAATTCCAAGAGGCAGGATCAAGTAATAATGGAATGGTTTGGGTTGGAAAGGACCTTAAAGATCACCTATTTCCAATTCCCCTGCCTTGGACAGGGAGTCCTCCCAGCAGACCCAGTTGCTCAGAGCTCCATCCAGCCTGGCCTTAAACACTGTCAGAGATGGAACATCCACAACTTCTCTGGCCAGCAAGGAGAGAAAGAGTAAGCAGAAACATTGAAGAGAGCTAGAAACAACCTGATCCTTACCTATGGACTCTGGATTTTTAATGACAATTAACAAAGTAGGTATGGGTACGATATTTTACATTAATGATGTTCTGCAGTTACACTGGTTTTGGAATACAGAGATATAAAAACAGCAGAAGCATATTAAATACATATGCATATATTGCATCTGCTAGGTAGACAGACCATGAAGCATCTAATCTGGTAAAGAAAATCTGAAAGAACTGTCACTCCTTGTATTCTACCATTTTTACAGTAATGAACCGGTACAATACAATATAACTGAGACAAATGGTGAGAAAGGTTTCTAGGAGAGCTCACAACAAACAACCAACATGAAAATATGCTGTGGGTATTCTTCCACAGACTTATTTGGCTTCCTTCTGCTTCCCTTTAAGTGTTACATGACCACCTGCTATGTCTTCTCTTAAAACAGATCACTTAGAACATTGGCATCTGAGTGCAAATTAATGTAGCTGAATAATTTATCTCAATTAATGGATGTCAAATTAGGTGATTTAATATTTTCTGGATAGGGGCTTTGTAGTATACTGTGTGATATTGTTGCTGTGGACTGTTGTGTGCCCGGCGTATGGGACGGCGGATGGAGACGAGAGACCTCTATAAGCTGAATCCTAGAACTTAAGTTTTATTACAAAAGGTATGGGGTGCAAGCTAGGATCCTGCTTAGAGCTGCCCGCCACAGCTCAGAGCAGGCCCAGGAGGGGGAGAGAACAAAGGATTGAGGAGCCAGAGATAAGAGCAGAGCAGGGAGATGAAGAGGGGGAGGGAAGAGAGAGAAGAGAGCATAAGAAGAGAAGAGAGAAGAGGAGCAGTAAAGAGCAAGAGCAGTAAGAAAGAAGAGAAAAGGAGTAAGAGAGAAGAGAGCGAGCTTCTGGTAACAATGCGATATATGCTCTTCTATGTTGAATATTCTAATTTCCACTAACCAATCTATTACAACATACAAATTCTATGGCATTTACATATAGCCTATAAGAATCCTTACATTACCATGCTTATCAGCTAGCAGAGGGTCTTGCTTATTTAAACAAGGGGGGGTTACTCTCAGCCGGACATACCAGCCTTCCAGCTGCTTAGCAACTAAGGTTTGGTATGTCGAAGGTTGCCTTCATTTCAGTCTCACTTATAGTTTCCTCAATTTTAAAGTCTTCCATGAAGCAATCATCTTTGCAAGGCTTTCCTGTTTCATCCTTCCCAACAGGGCTTAATTCTGCATTTTAGGGTTGGTGTGCTCTTATCTATTGGGCAGTGCTATGCACAATTCAGTTATGAAGTCTCAGCATCTGCACCAAGGTTGAAGTTACAAAATAGTGCAATTCAGCTGTGCATGCATATCACCAAAGATGTGGAATTACAGCAGGGTGGCTTTTTGCTTTCATTTCCTGCCCTGGGTGCTTTAAACACATTCTGTACAGGAAAATCTTACTAGTTTATCTACATAGGTGCATCAAGGACAGGCTGTCGGCTTTTGGCTGGGAAAAAAAAAGATTAAATATTCAGATATTCACATTTTTTTCCATCATGTCCTATATTCACTGTTGGTGGTTATCCAGCACGTTTCATTCTAGCACAGTCATGGTCTCACAATGTAAAAACAGTTTTTAGTTTTTAGACACAGAAGTGGTCTCACAAAAGAATTTTGAAGGCAGTGAACGTTTTAAGGAGAACCCTTTTAGGAGTGGGGATGGTAGAAAAAAGAGCAGGGAGTGGAGGTCTTTGGCTTTTTGTTTATCCTCTACCAGGGAGGAAAAATAACAGTGTCACTAGGACAAGTATAGGAAAAAAATTTTGTGGTGTTCCTTTTTTTTGTTCTTTAAACTTGTGGCTTTGTGCATTATCCATTAAGCAGGCAAAAATGTTAATTAAAGACCTCTGGAGTCTTGAGCAGTTGAGTAGATAATGTGCTGTCAAACAAGATAGAGGATAACATGGCATTGACTCTATTTTAACTTAAACCCTCATGTCCTGTGGCAGCAACAACAACCAGTCCTTACAGAGATTCAGCCCTGGGTTCCTGGCAGTGACATTTGCACCTACTTGAAGACTTTGTGACTCTTCCATTACCTGTTCTGCCTTCTTGGGAGATAAAATCTGCAGAACAATTATGAGACTGGGTATCCTAACATTTCTCTTTAGCCTTAAAGTCTTTGCACCACGCATTAAACATTTTCTTTCTACTTAAAATAGTTTAAAAATAGCCAAGATTTAAAATTAGTAGACCATGGTATTCTATCTTTCTTTATTATGATGTGAGGTTACCGACCCTTCAGTAACTGCCCTGCTGGGATTTTTGTAATGTCCTGATATGTGAAAAAATCTTTTTTGTTGCTGTTGTCTTTGTTTTTGTTGTTGTTTTTTGTTTTTGTTGTTATTTGGTTTTGTTTTGTTTTGTTGTTTTTGGCACTATGACTTTCAGAGTGAATTTCTTTCTATGATTATAAATATACACTATCTAAAAATCAGTTCCAGTGTAGGATTGACCTCATGTGATTGAAGGAAAATGAAAGCTAATGTTTATCTGAACACTCAAGACAATCAACATTTGCTTCAGACAAATGAAACTCATCACTAAATCTTAGAAAGCTGGAGGAAATTTGGTAAGAATGAAGAAATTCCTATCTAACATTAAGGAACATTTTAATAATACGTAATTTAACTCAAGGATATTGTGGAACAGTGAGCCCACTAACACCAGTAGAGTCTGGTTAATATTATTCTAGTGGTGATGTGAAGAATGCAGCAACACCCATCTTTGCAAACCCTAGAATGGATATGACCAGTTTTAGTAGAGGATGGTGCTCAGAGACCACAATTCTGACCAGCTGTGGGGAAAAAGGTTGAGGAGGGGGAAAGTAGAACACAGTGGCAGAAACTGTACCAAGGTAAAAATACAATCCAAAGGCTTTTTTGCTAATTTATGTAAAATTTATTAAAAGTTTTCAGTAAAAGTCTAAGCAAGTGATCAAACAAATAAAGAATTCTGCTACTGTATTTTTAAAAAATCCAACAAACTCCAACTGTTTGAGTTTTTAATTTGAAATATTCCTCAATGCTCTTCAATTTTCAAGTATCAAACTAAACAAACGTTGCCAATGAGAAGAGTAGCATGAAATAGTTTTTACTCTAAACATTTTTCCCATGTAAGTTACATTTTCGAACTCTAATTATGCCATAGTTTTGCATGTTTTAGTACATAAATGAATCATGATGTGGCTGAATTTGAAACTTGAAGAGCTCGCTTGAGAAAGACTGAGCTTGATTAGCATATTTAAGTCTAATAGCGTTATGGGCTTCTGATAAATAGCATTAAAACCTAAACCTCAGGAGTATTTTAAAGCCTTCCTTTCAAAGGTTTCAGAATGCTTTTCTAACAGCAGTAGAAAAGTAATCCTAAAACACATCTGTTAGTTACTTGTCTACAGAAAAGGTTAATACTTGTCAAAGCAAAGTAATTGACTTCCTCATGGTCAGAGAGGAACCTGCGGGGGTATGAACAAAGAACCCATGCACTGCACCTTTGCCATTAGATGGGTCTGCTCATCAGGCTGTATCCATGGCACTGGCCTGAGATAGTTAAAAGCAGTGTATAAAGGTTGCCAACTGGTCAACTCCCAGTGCTAGAGGTAGAAAACACTTCCAAATTTAGCCAAAGTAATAAAATGTTCCAGTTGCGCACTTGGCCATTGTCCTTTATGACTCTGAGGTTATGATGAATATTCTTATGCAAAATGTTCTGTCAACAACTACACTATCCTCTGGCACTTGGCCATCCTTTCTCTTAATTCTTCTACCTATGAAGAAGACACATTACAGGAAGATTAATATTTTTCTGACTGATAAAGCCTCTTAAGTGTGAGGCCAGCAACCAGCCAGGACAGCCTGTTCAGACCCATTACCCACATTACACTGAGATGTGCAAGGATTAACCAGTCCTTTTACAGGGACCTTGAACAAATTCTATGGCAACCTCAGCTGGGAAGAAAAGTGGCATACTAGCATGAATGAAGTAGAATCAGAGAAAACTCTTAAGTCTAAGAAAGTGCAACAAGTAGAGACGATAGCTGACATGTACTACTTGGCAACAGAGAATGGGAATATTCACAAAAACTAGCTTCAAACTGCTGAAGCTAATGAGCAAGGCACTTTTTTAAGCAAAAGGACAGATATAAATTCCTCTCCAGAATGCTTTCTAGCAGAAATTAAACTTAGCCATCATTATGCAGGAACTAAGGCAGCATAGCTTCCCTTTGTGAGTCTGGTCTATCACTTTATCTCTGCTACAGAATTTATGTCATGGGGTTTTATTAACTTGTTTTCTCAGAGTCATGTTTGCATGTTTCCACAAAAACGTCCTCATTTGCTCCCTCTGACTTTTTACAGGAAAATACAAATCTATGAAACAAGGACCCCACAGCCTCCTTCCCATAAGAGCTGCATGCTGCATTCCCAGAAGAATGAATTCAGCTGCAGCAGCCCAAGAGGAGCATCAGCAGCATTTCACTACATCAGCTTCCAAACTTAGGGCTCTAGAGATTTTAATAGAACAGTTGAACTAGAAATGATTAATTTATGAGCATCATTTACCCTAAATTGGCAGGGAAGTGTGGAGAAAAACTCAGCTAGGATTTACTCTCCAGGCAATCTAAAAGTTTGATGGCAACAAGAGCTTGAGTCGGCAGGAGGGCTGCTCCTTCCAACAGATTTGGAATTTTACCCTGTGATTTTGGGCTTTATGTTTGGAAGCATGCTAGTTAAAATATTTCTTTCTGTCTGTCCATGATTAGGCAATACTAAAAGTTTTTAATCATTATTTCAAGAAACAAAACTCTTGTAAGGAAAATAAATGAAAAAATCTGGGACTATCAGTACAGAGCTGACAGAACATAGGTTTTACCATGTCAAGCAAAAAATACAGGGTTTATAAATTAGGATAGCCTGCAAATAGTTTGAAGAAATCATACATCAGAATCTCTTTCAAGTGGCTTTTGAATTAATTTTTCTTTAAAGTTAGTTATGTCATCTCAATATTCTACCAATTAAACACCCTTGAGTCAAAGTGACTTTCTTGATCCTGCAGTAAAATTACATGGAATGACCAATCTGTTAATATATCAAATCCACTACAGTTTGTTCTGTTACTATACAAATAACTTATAGCACAAAGAGAAGAAAAATATTAACACAAACAAAAAAAAGGCATCTGAAACTTAATATCTAAATGTAAATTGCAAACAAAATTATGATCCTAAAAATAAAGAAAGATAACACAGAGTGTCTTATGGAGGGAGAATTTGGAGCTGATACTTTTTGTTTACAGCAATATTTTGACTTATAAAAAATAGCTTGGAAACTGTTTTACTTCCAAAATCAAGAACAATCCACATTAGGTGTTAAAATTATTTATGCTAGAAATAAGTGACTTAACAGAAAATACACTATCTAGAATTTCTTGTTGCAAAAGCAAGTAGCTATGACAGCTTGCTAGGAGATAAAAATATAATGGGAAACAGAACTCTCATTTTTTGTTGGATGGTTCTTTGGAGTAAACAAAACTCAACCTCATCTCTTTACAAAGGAAATCCCAAACAATCTTTCCGCACATTATTGGGTGAGCCAATGAGTACAATGAAAAGCATTAATAAAAAATTAAATTTAATTATATATTAAGTGTGGTATCTCTTTAGGTACATAAAATGAAAAACATAATATATATGTGGAAGTCTGCATCTAATTTATTCAGCAGTTTTGTGGGAAAAAACTTCCTGCATACTTGCTCAAAATAGTACCTCATATACTAATATGTTTAAAGATTATCAGATAAAGGAATAATTGAAAAAAACATCAATACTCACATTTAGTTTTAAGCTGCTTCTCTTGGTAACTCGCACAGAAAAATAAAAGAAGAAATAATTACACGTCTTCACAGAAACAAGCATTCATCAAGTCCAAAAGAAACAGAACACTGCCAGAGCTATTTGAGGGTCCCATCAGAATTTGCCTGGATGGGGGAAGGCTGAGGGTCAGTTTGTTTCCTTTAGACCTCATGACATGCAAATATGTGGCTGCCTCACCACTGAATCAAATCATTCTTTGACATACTGTGTTTACAAATTGCAAATACATATCATGTAGGAGGTTCTTAAAGGAACATATTTCTCAAAAGGAAAAAGGCATTTCTGTTAAAAACCGAAGTTGTTCAGTGCAAGGGAAAAAAGAAAGAACATTATTCATCCCCAGATACACACTGGTTCATGGATAATGAATCCAAAAGGCCTCATGAGGGCTTGTAAATCAGAAAAGAAAAAGAAAAGTTGCAATTACTAAAGTCTGATTGTTGTGTACAGGAAGTGGGGGGGCAGGAAAAAAATCCTCCTCCAGTTTCAGGAAAGACGTTCAGGGACACAGCAGAACTCAGAAGTTCTGACACATCTCAAGCATTTTCTGGGCTGTTACAATTTGCTGCTTTCCAGTAGGTGAGAAGGTGTTCACACAGGATTACCATCAGCATGGCAGCAATGGACTCCTCTAGGTTATCTCAGTATTTCCCAGTTCTGGCTTTTGAGTCACAGCCACCTCCTTTACTTTCTGCTTGGACTCAACAGGGGCCAGCTTTCACAGACAGGCTCCTGCACAGAGCAGGTCAGAGTGTTCAGAGGTCCTTATACTTTGCATATGACTCTGGGCAGACCCTTAAACAAATGCATCTGAAAATAAGGATATTGTGTCCATTTAAAAAAGCAGGCTGAAGTTAGGTGGAGTGAAAAAAAGGATGGCTGCTTGTGGTATGAACCACAACTGACCTGAAGGCAGATTTTTCCACAACCAAGAGCCAATAGATCTGAATCACTCGGTCTATAACGTCAAGTGGGTGGGAGCTGTTTAGTATCACAGACAGAAGAAGGAAATGTTTGAATGGTTTAAATATGTATTACATTATCTGAGTACTTTGATAAAATTGCCAAATCTGGGCATGTTCTGAAGGTTATCTGTGTCTCACAGTTAAGACCGATCCTCTGACTACTATTGTCAAAATCTCTGCTTGTGGTCTTGTTAAACCTCTCCAGACACGTATTCATTACTTAAACAAGATTGATCTCTTTCCTCCTATTTTAATTTGTGCTATAAACTTCATTTATACCAAGCACCTTTCACCTCAAGTCTGTGACTTTAGCACATTGAGAGAGAGAGGACTAGTTAGGTGTGAATTTTAGTATAGAATGAGAATCAAAATAGTTCTCTCTTGTCTTTCCTTAAAGAAAGAAAAAACCTGATAGTTCTTAACCAAGTACCTTTTCAAGTTCATAAATCAGATCCAGACAGAAGTATTTCTCAAGCATTGTCGAGAGAGTTAATGACACTTAGAAATACTAACACAGTATGTTCCTGCCATCAAGGACGAGAAGTTCAGACACATCTTACAGCACATCACTTTCCTTATGCTTCAAAGATTACCCTCAAATTTGTCTAAGCTGTAGACAGAGATGATAATTGTATTATTAGAAGACAAGCCCAGAGAAACCTCTAAAACAGAATCAGGGTTTCTCCCAACAGGTACAAAGTAAAAATGAGGAGGTCACCAAAATCCTGTCGTTTCTTCAGGCTATCAGCTAGGTCATGTTTCTTGCAGCTTCTGCAACATTTGCTGAACTTTCTGAAATACAAAGCATCTTATTTTATCTGTCTCCCAACATGATCTGCCTTGACCCTACTTTCCTCTTCATGTTGAGAGTTTGGTAAATTCATCAAGCAAATGGTGATTCTCTTTAACTACTCAAATTACTCATACCAATTCAGAATATTCATTTTTCAAAGAACAAAACCTCAAAGAGATGGCATTCCTTAACAAGTCATAAAGAAAGATTTTGGCCTTTACAGAACAGAATATGTTCTGTTATTTGGGCTAGCAGAGAGTATCTATAATAAAGTATAATTTTTGCTCAAAAAGTTTGGGCAGCATGGACTTGGAAGTTCAGAAGGCATTTAAAGGAGAAATACTACGTCTTGTTCTTATATTCCTCTCTAAGCTCATACTTTTGGCCTCTGCTGGAGACACAATACTGGGCTACACTGACCTTCAGTCTGACCCACCAAAGTCATTTGTCTGTCATCTGCAAGAATACTAAACTTTCTATTAAACAAGAAACCCCAATCTACCCAAATCTGTAGAAATTTCCATTTTCTTGGCCAACTGCTAGGAAAAACACTCAAGGAGCAACTACTGCTTGAGCAGCTTTACTCATGACCTACAGAGAACAGAACTACTGCAGTTTTATCTAAACAAGCTCTCAGATGGATTTGTGCAGACAACAAAACCCAGTGATATTATTCAGAAATCTGTGCCAAATGTTTTTAAGAAGCTGTGAGACAAGAGCTGAAAGTTCTAACAGAGCAACAATTTGCTCATTTCCAGCAGATCTGGAAGTAACCAACTACAAAAGTCATCTTTTGCCACTTAAAAAGAAGGAAAGGCAAGGCTTTTGCTGAGACAGACATTACTCTACCTATGGCTAATGCATCCACTCCAATGAGAGTAGCAGCAAACAATGTTATGAGAACATTTGTAAGTGGTTGTGTACAGACACACACATGCATCTATACACATCCATTCATGAGATTAAAACAGAATGGTGATGTTTACACACCGTAAGTGAAGATGAACTAACACTCGAAACCAGAGCAAAAGTGTGGGCTTGTATACTTTGTAGTGCCTTTCATTTTCCTAGATATTCCAAAGGGCATTTTTGTTTTGTGAACTGCACCTCTGATTTCTAAGACAAGATTACTCTTGCTCCCACATACATTCTTCCTAGGGAGATGAAAAAAACTCGTGAATTAGCAAAACTCCTTTTCCTTCTCTTTCAGAAGATATACTTGTGATATACTTCTGTTGAATTTCCAAAGCAACAAAAATACCATCGTTTTCCAATCACGTCTCCTTGAATTCTGTTAGTAGCCAGAAGATATCACTGAACTGTAGTACTTCCATTGTATCTACTCCCAAGAATCTATTTTTTTAATCCTTCCTATAACATAAACTAGAATATAACAAGTTGAACACGTGATAAAGTAAATTCTGTAGTAAGTTCATTATTATACCAGCATAAAACTGTATGAAACACAGAGATACTCAGAATGGTGTGTTAAGTCTAACAGTATATATTATCTATTTCTGTTTGGAAGCTGCAAGTTTCAAGATGAACAAACATTGGTGAAGTCAAGAGAATGCTCTTCAAATACTTCATTTAATGTTATTAAAATAATTTCTTATTTGCATACAGAATTTCATATGGCATATTATTTACAAAAGAGCTCAATGTCATATAAAATTTACATTCATTATAGGAACTTAATTATTCTGGTTAATAACATGAAATCAAACCTATTCTCTGCATAAAAATTATATCTGAAGTTCAACAACCTGAATATTTTCCACCTTTTATTCCTGTCTTTGACTATCAGCTGTTATAACCTCCCACCAAAGAGAGATAAACAACTACTTTTGCTTCTTCTTTACAATTCCAAACTGTTCTTTCCTTCTTTATGGCTGATGAAAGATCAGCATTGGCATGAACATTGTTCAACACCACTGCCTTTTAAATATGTGTAAAATTCTATTGTTTAGATCACCAAAATTACCTCATAATTTATTATTCTGCTACTGAGGTTCTGTATCTGGCCACTTCGACTTTCAATTGTTGCAATTTCAGGCTTTGATGTTTATGATTAAGCTTACAGATCATGTAAACTGTTGGAAAACAGAAAAACTTGAATGGAGCAGAATTTGCCCTCTTTGAGCATCTGTTTTGGCAAGGATGGGTGAATGACATTTTTAGTGAAAACAATGTTTTTCATCTCTTATTACTCAACTTTGATGTTAGGCAAGCCCCCCAAAATTACAGACATGAAATCAATGGGTATTACTAAAGAAACAGAACTTAGATTTTTCCAGTTTGAAAAATAAAATAGAAGTAAATTTGCCATACAAGAATTATGGCACTAATAATGACACAACTCAATTTTTCACCTTTTTGCACCTTTCTGAAGACAAGAAATACTGTTTGTGTAAAAATAAGGCTGGGAAAAAATTTGAGGGAAGCAATATTTCTGTCTATGAAATTTATGTATAAAGATCATGAACTAAATTATTTTCAAGGAACTGAGGATAAACAGAACACCGCAAGTTCCCTCAAGAGCTGACAGAATGCAAACAAATGTTTCTATCTGCTATAGGAACTGGACTAAGCACTCAACAAGCCTGCTGAATGAATGAACACCTGGCATGTACCATATGGCAAATGTAACAGGATTTATGTGCTCCCAAAATGCCAACGCAGAAGAATGTCACATTCTTTGAATTACAAATTTTAAATGAACAGCTATTTCAGACATTAGCAGAATATATCATCAGTAGTATGAGTGTACTGATGCTTTCAGTACATTTTGAAACTCACATCAGTGTGGGTCACTTCCTTAAGTTTATCAACACGCACTTGTACTCAAAATGTTTTTACTGTTGCAGTCCAGGGAACAGAAGTTGAAAACATCCACTAATGATATCACAGTAAAGATGGCCTTCGTCAGTGTGCTATTACATATCAGAGTACGTTTCAAAACCAGTATTTGAAATTAAGATAGACAGGTTTATAGACACATATATGCAATCTTTATCTCGCAACAAATTCAAATCAGGGAAGTAAAATTATCAGAGGTCTCACATGAGGATGCCAATGAAAACCACTGTTTTTATAGTCAAAGCGTCCACAAATGTGTTCTGCCACATCTACATTAACGTGTTTTAAAAGTACACTGTAGAAGTAACATAATTCTGTTTACCACCATCACTCAGCAGCTGTGTTCCCTAGCTATGATTTGCAAAACTGCTAGAGGCCAAATTTAAAGTCTGTCAAGCATTTTCTGTTGTCCCTTTTTTTCAGCATAAAATAAAATAAAGTCTGACTCTATCGTGGAGGTGGATGTGCTGAATAACAGTTCTATTCCTCTGTTACAGAACATTTCCTAGGTCTGAGAACAAGATCTTTGATAGAGGTAGTGATTTCCTGGAGTTCTTTTCGAATGCTTTCTGCTTCTTCCTCCTCTTCCATGTTATCTTTTGCGTCGCTGTCTCCATGTTCAGTTTTCTTAGTCTGGCTGGTCAATTGTTTCACCACTAATCCTTGGTACTTTACTATCAGCGAATGCTGATCCTGAGGGCAAAAAATGAGAATAAACCCAGGGGATGTCAATGCTACAGAGAAGGTAGACAGACCTATAATTAAAGATGTAATTTTTTTAAAAGCATTTTCCTATTCTTGGGCAAAGACAGTTAGCAATACAGAAATATACTTCTAATGAAGTATTTGACAACCTAAATTCTGAACAACATTCAAAGAAGCAGAAAACTGAAAGTGCGTTCATGCTGCAAAAAACAGGACAATTAACCACTGAAGCATGAAAGCAATGCAGTTTATAAATATCACTAGTTTTGGCAGTAAAAAATACAGAATCTTTATGTATTTGCTCTTGAAGATGTACATCTTTCATTAAAACTGGATTGGAAAAGTTTAAAAAGCAACCATGCTCAGAGGAAAGATGTAACAATGTTCAGTTGTAAGAATTGTAACAATCCCCCAAGACAGAGTAGTCTCTATGCTTAAGCCCAAGGACTAATAACAGATAGATTTTTAATTTTATAAAAAAAAGTTAGATGACAGATCCCTGAAAACATAGGTCTGCAATGCAGTACAGATCAGAAGAACTGTATATTCTGTACATAAAGTAATGCTTAGACGTGAAACTCAACGGTGTCAGGTTTATCCAGCAAAAATTGTGTAAGGCACAACTTTCATTCTCTGTCATAGAAAAAAGGTAATTTTCCCTTAAAAAGCTGTCATGGGTTGCAGTGTAAAATGTAATCAGGGGTTTGTTATTCTATTACCATCCACTGGAACTGGGATGGGGGGTAGTGATGTAATCTTCTGTTGATAAACCAGCTGATAAGAAACCATCAAGAGCAGTTTCCTTATCTCCTCCATGGCCCATCCTCCCTCCAGGGATAGGTCTCCTGCTAATGGGCCATTGAGTCCACTGATAAACTTCCATCATCCCATTGGGAAATGCTCCAGCCAGGGGGGAACCAAGCCCCTCTACCTGGATAAAAACCTGAGACTTGGAGCACCAAGGCAGCCTTTTGCACTGGACTCCCAGAGGAAGAACAGGCCCATCCATCACCACTGGACCTTCAGCAGAGGGCTGCACCTTTCTACAGGATCACTGCTCCAACAGAGCCACAACTGCCACTCCAGGAGGACTGCAGCCACCATTGCAACTGGACTGCTGCCAACATCCCAATCAATAGGGTGTAAGGTTGTATTCTGACCCTGTCAGTGATTTTCTTTTTCCTTTGTACTATTGCATGTATTTTATTTTCCTTTTCGTTTTATTTTCTCTTTTCCTAATAAATTCTGACTTGGAGTTTCTCACTGCTTTTGCTTTTCAAACCAGAACAAAAGTTAAAAGAGAATACCTCTGGGATCTTGCCACTTAGGAAATTAATGATCTGTGGTACTGATCTTCCTGGTGCGTGAAGCATGCAGTGAGTTGAAAACTGAAATAACAATACTGATGTCAGGTGCAGAACAAGAGCTGGATCTTCTGTGACTTTGAGCTGTTCAATCAGAGCTTGTCTATGCTGAAACAGGACTTGCCTAAAGAACAAGAAAACATCAAACAAAAATGTGATTCCATGATATAGTAGTTGATCACAGATACTAAAACTTATTTAACATCAATTAATTTTAACTTTCTCCTCTGACCATTTATTTGTGTGGAATTCCAAAACAACAATTAAAAAAACCCAAAACCATCACTGGCATAAGCTCAGCTTTTGAAAGACCCCTAGGGAATTTATACACTGTATGGCAGAAAGTAGTGAGCCAACAAAACTAGCTAAATGTGAATTCTCCTCTTCTCCTCCCATGGACTTAGAATTACTTGACTTTCTATTTTTCAGTTAAGCCGTTTGGAAAGAAGGTCTGTCTCTTACACACTGAGTACAACTGCTCCCACACTAACCATCCAGCATCTGTGCAGCAGTATAGCCACGTTTCATAGAATTAATAAAATTAAAGTACCTTTCCTTCTTTTTGTCTCCTTTTTTCACCATAATACCACAAATATCCACTGCAGAATCAAGGCACGAAAGAAAATCTTCTATACTCTATTCAAAATAATATAGATATTTAATCTGTGTTAGTACGTTACAAAAAAATTTAACTACTGTTCAAATCACACAGATCACTGTGAATACACTTGAAATAAACTACAGAAAAAAAGAAAAAGTAACATAACATGTATTTAGTAGAAATTTCCTTTGTTCATCTTACAACAGTTCATATACTTAAATAGTAACCCAAACTGTAATTCATTAGTCTTGGAAATAAAATTAAAAATGAATGTTCTACAACTATTTACAGATATATTTTTAATTAAGAAACACCTCAGTATGGTTTTTTGCATAAAAGTATTAATAACTCTCCTTGTGCCTACACTGCCATAATCTGAACATTTGGGCTTTTTTTAAAAATATCCTTAATTTTACGAGTTAAGAAATACATGGGAGATCAAGCAAGAATTCTGGCAACAAAACACAAGAAACATCAACCACTTTACACTGGAGATTCTTGCTCAGTTTTCACTCTTCTCACCTGTCCATGAAAGGCATACTGGATTCCATATGGCAGCAAGGAGCCAAAGGTGACTATCAGTATGAAAAGATAAGATCACCTTTCAATCTCTGAAAAGTCACAGATACAAAAACACACTTTCTGTCCTTGCCTTGCACAAACACAAAAGATTTTTTGCCTTCATCCTTCACAGCAGCAGTGGTTATGTACTCACTGTGTGTGGCACCTATTTATTAGCATTTTATTAGCAAAACAGAAAATCAGAACTTAATTAAGTTTACCTTGCCATTCAGAGAAGTATGCAATTTAGTTAAAGGACCTTTAGTATCTTCTGGCAGTTTACCTAAAATCTTGATTCTGCCCTGTATGGGACAAGAATAGAAATAATTTGTAATATTAATCATCTTTTTATATGTAGAAGGCACATTTCAAGAGAAGCAATCACTTATTGAACAAACATCACTGATCTACCTGCGAATGCTAGAAAGGAACTTTTATTTCTGTACCTCACTTGTGATTGTAGTGTAATTTTCTGTTGTCACCATTGACTCAGATGCCAAGAAGTTGAAAACCAGATTAGTAATGTCTGTACACAGAGTCTTCAACAGGTGTTTGGCAAGGTTCGTCTGAGTATCATCTGTTAAAAGAAATAAGTGATTAAAGTAACTTCTTTGTTGTTATCACAGCACCTTCCTAACTGTGAACACTTATCAACCATGAGTAGTATGAGAAAGTTATCTGGATACATGAAGATAACATCCCTCATTTGCTGTGACATTCTTATGGAACTTCGAAAAATGTGAGCTTTCCAGTCTGTAAGAGCATTTTAATACATTGCTAGTATTTCAAAGATGTATCTGTATAAGCAGTAAACTAGCCCCTGTACAATCCTCCTGCTATTGATCAAGTCAAGAGTATACAAAGCAAAATTCTGCAGGACAAGCAGTTAAATAGAAGAACAGCCATGTGACTTTAAGACTGAAATACTGAAATTTGGAAAAAAAAAAAGAGGGTGCCGAATACATGTCCAAGAACAAAGGCTAATGGGAAATAATTCCATATATTCCAAAATACAGGCATATTAGGTTGTTTTCCAATTGTTTCCTTCTACTAGAAGATTTCCACAGGGAAAATTCTAGGAGAAAGCTGAATACAGCAGAGAACCTTGGAAATGCCTACAGTATTTTCCTGATGCTAACTTTTCTGTCACACCTTACTGAGGAACCCCCTGCAAAACAAATCTGACAGACTATCCTCAAGCAGCAGCTACTTTCAGTACCAAAACTATTTAAACAGCAGCTTATTAGAATCAGGTGGTATTCAATATTTTCATTAGTGGCACAGCTGACAGAATAGAATGAGCTTACTAATATTTTCCTTTTTTTTTTTTTTCATGTAGTCAATGAAAAATAGGAAGGAATGTAAACACTTGAGAAGGAAAGACAGGAAAAAAATCTTGACATAACAGAGTATGGATATGAAATAAAGAGAATGTATTTCAATTACTGTGCAAAGCAATGCACTTCAGCATAAAGGCAGTGATAGGCATACTAAACACATCTCTAGTTTTTTTCTTTTTAGATTTTCCTTTTTAAACTCTTGCTCCTGTCTGACCTTTAATATAGATTCTGGAATAGATTTAACATCCTTGAAGGAGCATATTCTTTTTCAAAGTATATATCTTATACCTGTGAAATGCTTTACTCCCTTTTCAAATAACCGAATGTTATTGTACAAGTTTGAGAATTCCTCTTGCAAGTCCTTCATAGCCTGTCTTCTGCTGGCTCCAGAGGAAGATGCTGAAGATGTAAAAACGGAACGCACAACTTCCTGGTAAGTTTTTGTCAAAGGTCTTAGAACAGGAAAGAAGAAAGGAGAAAATGTTGAGCAAAGTGTGAAACTGTACAAGGTTTTCCCAAATGTATCAGCAATAGAGAAAATGACCTCATTACATAGTAAATGATGGGGACATGAATGCTACAGAACGGTGAGATAAACAAAAAGCAAATTATGAAAACTAGAAAAAAAACCTGGAGAAAAATTAAAATATCCTTAATGGCAGATGTTCTAATGTTATAGTATGAATGGTATGTAAATGTATGCCAAGGTTTTAACTCTTAATAACTCAATGGGAACAAGGTGAAAGACAAAAGGATTTCCAGAAGCAATGCTATTGACAAGCTTTCAGTGGTCTCTAGACCCCATTTCTAAAGATGCCATTACTATGGCACTCCAAGTTTATTCAAGTCTGCCTGTTACAGTCTTGTCTTATGCTCCTTTTGCTATGAATATACATATTCACATCCTCTCTGGTATGGAACATCTTTTAAAAGAAGTTATTCATCTTTGCTTAGCTCAGTTTGCTGACATAACTTACTACCCAGCTCTCATGGGTACCAGTGGAGACACAGATGCCAGGAAACATGAACATATACCAAAGGCTGTCCAGAAGATGGAACTGGTGAAAGCCCAGACTGGATCAGTGTAACGGGGTGGAAATGCACCCATGAAGCTGAAAATGAGCTTGCAGGACCATGTACTGCTAAGGAGAAGCACATTACTGTGTCAGCACAGCTTTCTAATACAGAAGATGTATAACATGGAGCTGTATAGAAAAAGAATATTGTGGTTCAAATCTATCTGCAAAGCACTCTTTTCTAGGCAAGAAAAGAGACTGAAGTGTAGATTCATCTGAAGTGCATCACAATTTTTCTAACTCCATCTGAAATATTGAAATTACCTTCTTAGATGTTCAGCAATTTCTGTAATAAGCTCTTCAGGGCAATCCTGCATGCGGGTCTTTAAAACATCCTCAATTTCCTCTTGTGACATAAAAGGGAACTCCACCTTCTTATTCCTACCTGTAGTGGCCATAAACAGCACTCATTGAGAAAACATTCCACTTAATATTGCTGCAATTACTCTACAGCATGAGATACTAGAAAGCCTTGAAGTTCAAACATCACAGAAAAAAATGTGTTATCAACAATGGAAAAAAAGGATGTTGAATTTAATACACATGAAAAACTGACAAAATCTGTCTTTTGATAAATTAGAAGTTTCTGTTATAAATAACTGAAGTAGTGTATGAAGATATGTGTTTTTGGTGACTTTTTTTCAGTCTGCTTTGCCAATTGGTTTAGAAACCATAATGTCACCCAGAACAAATAGAATTTAAAGTGCCAAAATTGAATAAAGTGCTCCTACTTGAAGGAATTCACAAGGCTGTTGTTTTCGTTTTTCTAAACTCCATTTGGTAAGGTACACAATTATGTAACATGTATCCTAAACTTGAGGTTACTGTATAAAATCTGAAATATGATAAACTAAACCAGACAAGATGTTCCAGTAATAAAAGCAACTTATATACATACGATTTAGTGCACCTGTATTTTTGTTTTGCACAAAACATGAACTTTTCCTTGGTGCTGTAGAATTTTTACATATGAGATCAGAATGATGACAGAACCAGAAAAGGACATGTTCCAGTTGCACTTTAAAACAGGCTTAGTGTGCACATAGGTATGGAGATCAGTGGTGTTCCTTGTTGTGCCACAGTAGTAATGAACATACAAAGCTTATAAACAAGTGAAAAAGGAGGTTAAATCAGGTTTTAAAAAGGATCTTATTTACGTTTGAATGGTTTCATCTGAGTTTACCTTGAGATCATGGTTCAAGTTATTTATTATAATACAGCAATACAGGCAGCAATAAGGGCAAAACAGAAAGCCTACACCAAAACACAAGAAGTGACTGAACATTGTTTTACTCAGTAACTGAGCAGTCCTGAAAAATAATTCAATTTATATGTGAATTACAGTACTCTGTGACAGCAGTATCAAACAAAATTACCACACTGTATTTCACACTTCAAATATCACGTTTAAAAGTATTTATCAGTCAGAATTGAAAGTCTGGACACTTATAAAATGCAAGCACACATTTCTGTTTCTCCACTGAACAAAAGAAAAACCACGACTGCTTCATTTGCAACCACTATTTGGTCTAAATCTAACAATCCTGGCTTTTATTTAGCAAGTTGTTCATGCTCCTTCTTGTTATAGTGAAGGTAGAGAACTAGGAAACAACAAGGAGCAATATTAAAACTATGAAAATTATAGGAATAAATTATAGGAATAAAAAATTATAGGAAAATTATAGGAATAAAATATGTATATTTTATTCCTAACAAAAAAACTGTTTGATTGCTATGATTTGTTAATTTAGGTCGTTCATTTCTCATACACTATGCAGCAGGTGTTAAAAAAATCAAGTGTAAAATCCAGCCCAAAATCTACAGCATTTCCTATATAAAATAAAAGAATAAACATTACATGGTATTATTTCCTTGATTTAAATTTCTTTTTTAAAGTCTAAGTTATAGCATTCAGTGAACATGTAAAGTTCATTTCATTTAAGTAGCAACATCAGATCCATTGATAAAATTTTCACTACATAGTATTCTCATCTTCTTTACATTTTAGCTGACCTTATCTAAACAGTGGGGGAAGAACAGACATGTAGAAAAAGAAGCAAGTAGTAAAAACATGTTGAATAGAAATTAATAGATAGTGCCTAAAATAAAATTACAAACCTGTGGCAGCCCCTTGTGACTCTTCATCACTGTCAGCATCCTTTCTTCCTTTCTTCTTGGTTTTCTTAATCTTTATCTCTCTGGCATTCCCACCACCTCCTCCTCTCACGCTTCCACTGCCCTCTGGTGGGGAATTATTTGCTTAGTACACAGGAAAGTTGTAGAACTTAAAAAGTTTACAATACCACAGTCATTTATCTGTGTTACTTGTAGTGCTGGACTGAAAACCACAACCTGATCCTCACAACCTAGAACGCATATTTCAGAATCTTAGGGCCCTAAGTTTCATTCTTAAGGAAAAAAAGCAACTGAGGCAAAGCTTTGTTTAAGCTAATGTTGTTAATAAAAACAAACACTAATATCAAATGCACCAATAATAAAAACAAACCAAAACAAATAAAAAACCCCAAATCAAAACAAAAAACCCACAAAAAGCACCCCAAAAGAGCAGGGTCTTTCTTCAGCTAAAAACAGATGAGCTACCCATAATGTAATGGCTGAAAATAGCATCTGAGTAAGCATTTAGCATTCTTATTCAATGAAGCTAAATAACTGAGTTTGTAAAAAGCATTTTAGATAACGTAATTTTGTAAATTTTCAGAGAAAGACTCCTACTCTATAAGCATTTATCCAAAATATTCTTGGAATCACACCTTCAATTAACTAGAGCACTCCATCTTTTTTGACTTTTCCTAGATGAATGTAGAGCAATGGGATGTTCCAGTTCTGACACACATAATAAATTACTTTGTTCCGAAGTCCTGCAATCCCTGTGTGCAACTGCAGACAGAATCTCAATTTGCTATACAGTCCCTCTCCACAAGGCAAGCTGCTCTGCTCTTTGTTCCCTTTCTCATAGCCTCTTCTGTTATTTTTTCACTTGGAAGAAATTTAAACTCCATGGTGCCATACATATATGCACTATGCCTTGAGAAAGCAGGTGTTTTTTCATTTAAATATGGTCCAAGACTTCAAGTAACTACATTATGTAACTACTACTGTTTAAGAAAAGGAAACACAAAGACAAGATGCTATTACTTAGAAAGCTAACTGCATCTGTTACATGCTATAGATGGATTTTTAAGCATTACTTTTGCAGCCAAAAAAATTAGTGCTTTTCAGAAGCTTATTTGAAATGTGACTGCATTACAGTAATTACATTACATAACACTGTTATGTTGGGGTGTTTTTAGGTAAGGCACATAGCAGTCCATAATAAAACATTTCAGGGTAGTGCTTACTGATGTTACATGTTACCTGTGGGCATGAATTTGTCTAGACACATAGTACAGGCTCAGTAGAGTCTCACCCCTCAGAGGGCTGGAAACTGAAGTCATCCTATTATGACCATGCAATTGAAGTTCCAAGCTTCTCTACCTCTACCTTTCTAGCTATGGCCTAGAAAAATCTGCCATCTCTTGTGGCAAGAATAAGTTTAATTTCCATGTCAACTTAGGGCTACTCATGCTTTTTTTTTTTTAAGAGTACAGTGTTCTATTTTGCAGATGAGAACATTCAATCAAGTCAGATTCATCAGTGCTCTGATTCTATAACTTTCAGTAGCACAGTAACACTCTGCAAGTGAGTTCAACATAGATTGCTCAGCTGTGTTGTAGCAACACAAGAGCCACATAAAAGTTTTTGGAATTCACAGTCTTCAGATTGAATACTGTTTTAAAAATCAGAAAGATTTCAAACAGTTAAACCCACACATTTTTGTTCTTCCTTCAACTAAAATATATTCCAAAGTCACTACACAAATGGAGTAAGGTTTGGGGTTAATTTAATCCAGAATATACCTCAAAGTAAACTGTCGTAATCTCCAAATAACTGTTACTCGTGTAAACAATAGAAAATTATATGGCATGGTTTTCTCAGAAAAGATGACAAGTATTCTTCATAAAAAAACCCCAAAAACTCATTCTCAGTTTAGACAAAATTATTTTGGAATTAACACCTCAAGACTAATAATAAGATACAAAATAATTTTCCTGGATCCCTGAAAAATTGTATCTATACTGTGTAATAAAACAGGGCACAGAGGTCCCTGACCAAATACTGATTTTGTACAGTCTTATGTGATCATACTGTATAAAATAATGAATGAATGCAGGATTCCTTGCTTCTGAAAACAGTTACCTTGTATTGAACTAACTCAAGAGACTTTTATAGTACTTCCTTTACATTTCCAAGTCTGAAATTAGTTCTCATAAACATTGCTAAGATGTATCCATATCCACAGTACAATTGTAAGAGGTTGGAATATTTCTTAAATATCTTATGCACTAAACTGGAGCATTTAATGGACTACAAAATATACTAACTTCATACTTGAGTATTTCAAAGATAAAACAAATTTGTTATGTTTTTTTTGCTTAAGATGAATATCCATGTTTTACCTGTTGCTTTCTTTCTTCTTTCATCCTTTTTGTCTTTTTTATTAGCATATGAGTTCTCAAAACAAGAAGCCTGTTTTAAATCTTCTTCTGTGATTAAATTAACAGGGTTGTTTTTAATTTCCTAAAATAAAGAACATGCACATAGTAAAGATACACACAGCAATGGAAGAAACACTTTAGGCCATTTGGCCATTTTCAAGTACACTAATCAAACATCATGTTTCCCAAGTGCAACACATGAGGTTGGGCTTCCTGAGTGCACCAGAATATGAATTGCCCCCATTAAATACAGAAATCTGTTGTCCATTTGTTTTGCTTCATCTCTAGTTGTATTTCAGATGAGACATACAGAAATTGTAACAGTGACTAGGAAGTCCCATGAGCTTTACACCAACACTCGTGCACTGCATCTTGACCAATATAAAACCTACTGTACCTTTTCTGCTTTCTGTTGCATTAGATCAGAAAAGAGGTCAGCACAGCTGCTTAGAAATTTCTCACTGACTGCAATGGTGTCATTGAAGACTAAACCTGAAGAGCTTTTGTTTAAAGATCTCATCACTTGCTGGAGCAAAATCCCAACATCTTCTACTGACAATGAGCTGGGCAGAAGAGTCTAGGGTAAAAAAAAATAAAAATACAATAGTCTTGTAAGTGGATAAACAGAATAGACACAGACCATTTGACATCTGCTAACTATTTAGAAAGCATTGCACTTTTCAAATTAAACTAGTAATTTAAGAGTACACACTATTTTAAATCTTCTAACATACCAAATCCACATTGCTCTAGAAATATGTTATCTCAGGGCAACTTCTTCAAGATGAAGCCCAAAGGCTACAGAGCAACACCAAGACTTAAGAAATAACAAAGGTAGTGCTGTAAGGCTTAAAATTAGGACCTAGTCAGGACAAAGTGCCTAAGATCCCTGTGCTCACCAAAAGTGTTGTATTTAGTTTAGACATTATCTCAAAAAAACCAAAAAAAGCAAGCTCAACAGAAATGTATTGCTCTCTAGCAAAGTACTCTTGCACTAGTTTTGAAATGAAAGTTACTCTTACATATCTATAAACTGAATTCCAGTACGTCCTACCTGTTTTTGTTCAAATCACATCAAAGGCAAATATGCCCTTTTACATGTCATTTTAATTAAGCTGAATTTTCTTCTCTGAAAACACAAAATTTCACTATACATATGTGTAGTTTCAATAAAGTATAATTTGACACAAAAATAAGAAAAAAAAATAAATCAAACAACAACTGAAAAGCATTGCTTACTGCTACATCTATCCAGTTTCCAGAGCTGATGGCTTCCTCTACAGAGGCTTCAACTTGATCCACAATTTCTTGACCAAGACAAGCTGCTCTCAGAAATAAGAGTTGTGTGGACTTGTATCTTTTCTTAATGTAGCCTGCTGGGTCAGGGATGCCAAGTCTATACAATGCATCAAATTCTATAAAATAGTTAGATATCTGTTAAAATTTAGTTCCTTCATATACATACAAGATCTCATGGGATGACTTTATTTTGAAAGCATGAAATGAAGAGTTACACATATTTTCATACAAGTAAATGCAGTCTTAAGCTAATGTTGACCTAAAACTTAGTTCAGTACAAGCTACATCTAAATGTTAATAGAAGTCTGCAGATTAAATCATGGATGTGGCTTTGATCTGAGTTTAGGAAATTGTTTTTCTTTTGATTCTTACACCATTAAGTTTGTTTTTGCAGTCATATCTTTTCAAAGTATTCTAAGATAGCATGAACAATATTTACAATACATACAGTGTACAAGTGTTTTGTTTTCAACTACTTAGCAGTTTATACTTAAGATGTGGGGAAAACACTAAAGACTGACAGACACTCCACCAGTCAAGCAGTATTATGGAAACACTCAATACTATCATTGTAGGTTATAGTGAACCTTTTCAATTTGCAACAATAACTGTTATTTAGGGCCTGACCTTTTGGGACCATAAGGGGACATTCCTCTCTTTATTCAATCCACATTTTCCCACAGTTTGTGGTGGGAAACAAAACACCATCATCCAGCATCACTCAGCTTGAAGTTAGATAGAATTGTCTGCATTCAAATCAGGACACTAGTGCTACTCACTCCAGTTCTACAAAAATGATTATGGAAAAAATTCTTCCTGAGCACTGCATATTTGGACTATTAGCACCCAAAGTTTGGTTGTAATCTGGACACCCAGCCTGAAACTCCAGCCACAATGATCTGAAAAGTCTGCAATGAGCAGGCTAATCAACATCTTCAGAGCAGTAATAAAAACAGCATCTGTAATTGTTTATGAGAAATAGTTACTGTTCAGCAGTATGGTGCCCTGTTCTGAAATACGGATCATTGTGATAAGGTAACACACATCATTGTGAGCAAGATGGAGAATCAGCCACTGCAGTGATTTCCACTTCTCCTTGTAAAGCTTCACTCTAAGCTCTAGCCATATTAAGGTAAGACTAATTACCTAGTTACTAGTTTTAGAAAGCTATTTTATTTGTAAGAATATAGATTAATTACCTAAGTAACCATTCTGCTTGAAAAAGGAATCCACCCATTTGTTCTGTGTTCTGGAATAGATGTCTGGAATAAACACAGCCTTATCCTGTCTCCCACCAACCACGGTGCCTTTTAGACGACCAGCATTAACAAGTTCTTCTAGCAAAGCTACAAGAGGAAAATAAATGAAGACATGTTTCCTAAGTTAGTATATCTATTAATCAAAAGATAGTAATTATTTTCCCTGGTTTGTTTCCTCCTTCTTTCCACCAATTAGTTTGTGCTTGTTCTAGTGAAACATTGCCAAGCTCTATCAATTATTTTTAACACTTACGAGAATTTCTCCACAAAAACTCTGGAAATCAGACAAGGTTTCCAAAGAGTGAGGCACAATGGCAGGACAAAAATGTTATTTATTGAACATATACCCGGGCAGTTTTAGCTTTTAATTTAAAACATGCAGACATAGAATAATATTTCTCTGGCCAGAAGAGTAAAGTATACTAGCATTTTATTAATATTTTCTCTTTGAATTCACTGCTTGCATGTTAACTAAAATGAAGAGGAAAAAAAAAAGACCTGAATACAGAAAACAACATGAAAAGTCATTACCTAAACTGCATAATGCAGTTGCCAATATAAACCTCTTGAGAATACACAAATACTGCTGACAACATATTGGTTACTGGTAGTACCAAAGTACTAAGCACTTCTTGATGCTAAATAGGATTTTTAAATCCATTTAAGTTGAATAGGAATATTGGATTTGCCTCCTGTGTTCTGCTCCTGACTTTTTGTAATACAAGAGATGTACTTTAAAAAATCAGTGACATCAGCTGCTAATTCTGTTAATTTCCAGAGCTTTGCCAGATGGCTTATTTTATACTCAGTTTATGTTCACTTCTATTTCATTAAAGGACAAGTTTTGCTCTGGAACAAAACATTAAATGGTGTTACATGGCAAGGCTTCTTCCTCATTAAATAGAAGCAGCAGTAGTACAGCACACAGAGGTTTAGCTCACTTATGCAGGAAAGTTTACCTGAAAGCCCAGTTCCAGAAGAAACAGCGCATAGTAAATCATGAGAGTTTTTGTCAGATATACCCCTTGTATAGATGAGCTTCTATAAGCTAGCAGCTATTGAACACAACTGCCACTAGCAAAGCTGAACAATACTTACACTGAAAAAATACAGCAGAAAGAGAAACTGATTTAAACAAAATATAGCTTTATGTAATTTAAGATAAGAGCCAGAAATCATGTTCTCCATGGTTCAGTTACATCGAATAAAATGGAACTTAGAAGACCAATTCTGGAAATAAAATTAGTTTTTTTTACTCCCTAATATTTTAGTTGCCCTAGAAAATAAAGTCAATGTGCCCATTTCACTTAAGCAATTGTCAGAAAATACAGATTGGTTCTCTATTTGCAATTTCAATTTCTTTTTATTCAGAGTTTGTAGGAAAAAGAATTAGACTTTACTAGAGCTCCACAAAATTGGTTGAAAAACTGATTCATGAACCAGAATCTTTAGGGAAAGATGTTAGAAGAAAAGAAGTGAAATGAAGATATCAATTGAAGTCTGTATTTTATCAAGTGCCAGTTCTGGAACTCCATGGCAGAGGAGGTGCTCTCAGAGATTTCACAGACCATTGCTACAATTTTGTCTAGACAATACTTTGTTTCAAAACAACAGGATCCCTGTAGAACTACCATAAATTCTCGATTATTTTTGAAGGTGACCAAGTAGTTCATAGTGTCCTATTAGGTCTCTGTCAAAGCCTGACAGGGACAGTAAGTGTCCCTCTATGTCAGTCTCACACCAGTAACATAATGCTCAGAAATTAATAACATCTGTGATTTCATTATGCTTTGTCATTAGTGATTTAACCTGAAGAGTTTCTTATTTCTAAAACAACTTTTTACTGTAAGTTTGTGAGAGCTTAAGGTGAATAGTAGCACATCTACGTGAAAGAACCAAAGAACAATATTTATCCTGTCTAAAGAATTGATTAAATTCTAAAGAATTGATTAAATAATTAGCTGTTTGTAAATGGTACGAATATTACACTGAACTTACATTTTTGTTCTGGAAGAGACAGATAACTGACAAAGATCACTTTTAAACACGTGGCTAATAGTGTCAGACATAAAAAGCTAAAAAGTAACATCATTAAAAGGTATTTTTCAAGTTTCCAACATATGTGAAATTGAAATGGTATCTCAGCAAATGGACATAATGAAATCTGGCATTGAACAAAAAGATATAAAGCTCTTTGAAACTTAGAAACTGCAGAGGTAATGAAAGACAGTAAGAAAAATTAAAGAAAAAGATGAACAAAGTCACTAAAAAACCCCATGGGAGTACTAGAAGTACATATTCTGATGATCACTAGTGTGAGGAACTTCAGAACTTCAATTCACATTAAACTGTACATCATCAAAGCAGGACAATGTACTTGAAGGACTTATCTGAAAAAGACTGTAACCAAATACTGAAATATGTTGGGTATTGAGACATCATTATAATGCAATTTCACAGATTTTCCCTTTAATCTACGAAAACTTGGATGGCACATAAAAGAAAAAAAAGGTGGAAATTTTAAATTGATTATATGAAAGTAGAGTGTTTATATTACTTCATTTAAGTGATAGGATTTTAATTTTTAATGAATAAGCTTGTGGTGGAGAACAACAGAGAGACACTGCAGTGGAGCTAAAGTGAGCAATGCCCTGAAGGCAAAAAGACCCAATCAAGAGAAGCATCAAGGTTCATGAGAAGAGATAGAAAACCATTAAAGGATTTTAAAAGACCAGCAGCACTTGGTGAGCCAGCATACAAGACTAATGGTGCTTGAAGCAACATTTTTGAGAGATAGGAGAGGGCACACAAAGTGACAAACAAATAGAGCCTAAAGATTTCAGCAGCTGAATAGGGAATCTTTATGCATCTCTATTTGGAAAAGGAATTGTGGAAAATAAAAGCAAACAGTTTATGGATATGTTTTATCTCAGCATATAAAGTCATTTCACTAAGAGTATAACAAAAGCTTAGCCTCTGTTATCACAGAAAAAAGTCAGTAAATAAAATCCTGAGCAATTAATGCCATTTGGCTACATAAAATCTGTCCCCTTTTGTGTGCTTCACCGATAAAACTGCCAGTAGCTAAGGGCAAATAATGAAAGAGATGAATAAATAAGTACTGTACTTCTTGCATCATTCTGCTCCCAGAGGCATCTCATCAACAAATGTTTTCATTGCTTTGCATACAGAGAACAACTCTTCAGTTATGGATAGAACAAAGGGTTTATATTTTCTACACTAAAGAGAAACACATCATTCTGTATTTCAGAATTAAGGCTATATATTAGAAAGCATCTTTGAAAGCACACTCTTAATAATGAAGAATGGATTTCCTAACAAAAACACAAAATATTCTGAATGAAACTCACAGTAAAGTAAATGTTCTTGAAATCCATACCGAGTGATCAAGTTACTTACAGGTGTAGGCCTTGAGGAAAAAAAGAAAAACAAAACAATATAAATTAATGATATGAAACTGACATGGAAAATCCAGAAATAAGAGACATTACTACAGATGAGTAGTATCATAGCTTCAGGGTACTACACTGATGTTTAAAATAGCTTACAAGGTTTTAATTCTGAATTACTGTGCAGTGATAACACAAAAGGATAATTATTATAAGAATTCTGCTCTCTTAGAGTTTCTCTTCCTACAAAGTGACAGAAAAGTTTATTGATTTAGTAAGAAAAACTTATCTATGATCACATGTAGTGACCACATCAATATGTAACGAACTAAGGAGTGGTGAAGTGACAAGAGGACAGATATTCTACAAAGTAACAAAAGAACTACAGATTAAGATTTTCTTCAGCCAAAACACTAAAATATGTTGTGTAGTGTATATTGTTATACTTCTCTTGTTTTTCAAGAGAGCCTCCATCTCTAGCAAGTGAGTCTGACATAACTGAGAATAGGTCCCAGGAACTGAACTACACTTAGGGGAATCTATCCATAGGTTGTTTTTTTTCTTCTTTTTCAATCACAAGTGAATCTGGCCCATAAAGACCTCTGGCAAAAATATTTTACTATGTGGTTGCAGGCATTGCAACTTACCGAGTAATCGCAGTGAAGAGCCCACGAATACGTGCTCGATGGCGGGACACGAAGGCTTCAGTAAAAATCACCCCACGGTTTTCCTGGTCCAGCTGTCCATGAATAATTCTGCCCAAACGCCTGGATAATGCCTGTAAATAGAAGAATTGAGCTTTTCTAAGCATGTCTTTTTCCATCAGATATATGGGTACCTAACGACACAAAACTTTGCAGAAAAGGTTTTGCAGATACACCATGAAAACTAAGATTTAACCGTAGTATTAATTTTATACAAAACGGCGACTAAAAGTCATGGATGTTTCAAGGATAAAGAAGGAAGGTGATCACAACCAATTCTGCATTTGCCAGGTTGGTGGCTTTCATCACCTGTATCAGGAAGTCTCCTGGAAGATCATATGCCTTGCAGAGTTCCGATATTGTCACCTGACCAGTTTCCTGTAGTTTATCATTTACTTCTTCTGCTAACTGATCCAGATAACTCCTTTAAAAACGAGAAACAGAAAAGACAACACATTGTGACATTCAAAGTAAACCTCCAGATCACATACTGAATAACTGACTTCTTTAAATATACTTCTTTGTAAAAATAAATTGGAAGTTATTTTGAATGAATGAAGGAGAACAGTGTAAGTGAAAATGTGCGGTTTCTTTAAAAAGCTTGCTAAGCAGGCAGCTAGTATTAGGATGGGCCATTTATCTACCTGTATAAAAATTTCAAGCAAGAGAAAGAGGAAAACATCATGCCAATGAAAATTGGAAAACAGCTTTAGTAAGCAAGACAGATCTTAACTACTTCAAGACAGCCAAGAATCTCATGTTCTTGGACAAGAACAGATCCTGAAGCTCAATCAATAAAAAGGACCCTGTAAAAGTATTACTTCAGTGGTTGTTAGTGTGTTGGAAGCCATTAAGTAACTAGCTCAAACATCTTAGGCTTGTGAGGTAAAACAAGAGGTAGAAGGTTTGTCGATAGCTGAGGCAGACAGCAAAGGCAGAGAGCAAATGAGATCTGGCTGCTGTACACAAAGACACTGGGTAAGAAATGAAGCCTCTTAAACACAGGACACAGACATTCAGAAGGGTCTTTACACCATGGATTCACTGGATGCTTTGCTGAGATAGACCTCACCCACCCAAAGCAGCACTGATCACCACCAAGCAGCCCTAAGATCACGTGAGAAAAATGTGTTTCATTCCAGAAGCAACAAAGGTTGGACATTATTTTTAGTCTGTGTTTTAAAAA
Source organism: Thryothorus ludovicianus (assembly GCA_013397245.1). Classification (NCBI taxonomy): domain Eukaryota; kingdom Metazoa; phylum Chordata; class Aves; order Passeriformes; family Certhiidae; genus Thryothorus; species Thryothorus ludovicianus. The sequence goes on from VZTB01009926.1 coordinate 622,536, forward strand.
ATAAGTGTGGTATGAATTATACATATTGCTCCCGAAGGTACTCACTCATTTATGAGCTGTCCCAGTACAAGCTGAATACCTTTTTCAGATTTAACAATGTCATTAGCTCTGTTTTCAATGTGTAGAAGGTCAACATTTATTACCTAAAAAAAACAACCTCCGATCAGAATGTTAAATTGAAAATCATTCTCAAACATTGACATATTAGTTACACATTCCTGTATCTTGAGGAAAGCTGCTTTTATAATTTTGTACTATTGCATACAAATAGACTTCATTTGTGTTTTGGAATAAAGTGGCAATGCTTTAGAGAAAATACCTCTCTTTGCGACTGTTACAAGGTTAAGAGAAACCTATATAATAAAAAAATACCAGAAAGCAGTACTACAAAATAGGAAACTGACTTTCAGAAAGGTTTTCTGTTTCCAAGTATTTTTGCTCAAGCCTGAAGGAAAAATTAACCACAGAGGAAGACTACTACAGGACAAAGATTAGTGGAGACAAATGAATGATGAAGGAAGAGGGAAGATTCAGAGGCATGCAAAGATAATTATGCATGCTCCTGCAGCTTTAAATTTAGATGGATAACATATTTCTTTTCTGTCTGCCTGCCTTAGTTTGCAAAGAAAGAGTTCATAAACAAAACCAGTATATATCAGCAGTAATTTCTGAAGTCCTAGATTATCACTAAGCAGAGAGGTTTCAATAAAGCAATAAATGGACAGATTAAGGAATATGCAGCACCCTGACATGAGCTACCAGCTCTTCATAAAATTTGTTCTGTTTAAAAAAAATAACTAACTTAGCTGGAATAAAACTACTGAACTCCATATTCACTCTATATATGGCAAAGAAAATAAAGTAAAAAGTTTTTATTACGAAAGTTACCTGTTGTAAGTCGACAATGTTAACTCGACCTTCAAGAAAAGTCAAAACACACTTTTAGTACATGAAACATATTTGAACACATTTAGAATGTAGTACAGCTCATTGTGCACACAATATTTAATTACTTTTTCTGGAGAAAAATTAAACTAGTCCATGAGTACCCAGAGACTATTAAAACTTTCTACTTTTGCATGATGCTACTAATAAAACACTCCAGCAAATTTTAATTCAGTCCAAGCTGTCCCACTGGTATGACATGCAGTGGCAAAACACAAACTGAGGCAAACCTGTGGTAGCAGTGAGAAAATGGCTAATCTGTATGGACATATGAAGAAGTTAATTTTTCTAAACATATGATGCTGTGAAATTCACCCTTAAGTACAACTCAAAGTACAATACACTGCCTGCTCATTAAAGCCATTGACAAAATTGTCTAAAAACAATACTTGCTTCCTTATGTACCTAAGTCACAGCTCCCAATACAGGCGGCTTTTCAGACTGGTAAAATAAAAGACCTGTCAATGACAATTTACAAAAATTACTATTACTAATGGTGTGAAAGGAGAATGACTTTGAAATTCCAAGAAAAGGCCAAACATCTTGTCCAGGTACTAAATTATATTAAAATGCCAAATTTCCTTCAAAAGGATTTTGATGTAATTTTTACGTCAGGAATTCCTCATGGGTGAAAATAAATCAAATAACATCTTGATATGCTTGTCTAAAAGCCTGACACAGATTTGTGATAGCAACAAAAGAGCAGTAAGTAAATTATTATGTAGGTGAAGTAAACTGACTTTTTCTGAAAGATTAAGGGTACTGAAAATTTTCCAATTCTTTCTGTAGCCTTCAAAATTAACTTCCAAATCCAAAGGAAGAAGGAAAACGCCAGACTTACCACCACAAACATGAAGCTCATCGCGGATCTCCTTACTAATCTGTGCTGGAGTGACATACTCCTTGCCATCAAGAGTGTGCACTACTTCCAGCTGCTTCTCTGCAACCAGCTTTGTGACAATTTCTATACAGTTCCGTTCTGACAACCTACCAAAAGCAGAAGGAGTCACCAGTTATTCTATGGAAGTACTTGGCATTTCAAACATACTAAATGCAGGAAGTACAATGAAGATTGCTCGCGGTTCTTTGCGAATGTACTTTTTCAGACAAAGACATTAACTTTTGTACGCTGCTTATCACCCATATGGCTTCACTTAGGCGGGTCATCTCTCCTAAACTTTTACTCTCCTCTTGAACAGCTATCAGCACCATCAGCTGTGAGAATGCACCTGCAGGTGAATTTAGGAACGCCTGTAATTAAAAGAATTCCTGTCTAGGACACTTCTGTGCATTTCAGATCCGTTTTTCTTTAACGAAAACAAGTTCTGGGCAAGGACCTCAACCGGTCAAGCAAAAAGAAGGGAGAAACCGAGCACCGGGGC
>VZTB01009926.1:624914-661492 GCA_013397245.1 Thryothorus ludovicianus
GAAATCGGCCGCCAGCCGCCGGATCTCCTCCCAGGCCGCCGCCATCGCGCCGCGACACGTCAGCCCCGGGCGGCGGCGGCGGACTGCGAGCGGGGCCGGCCTCCGCCCGCAGCGCCGCCCCGCGGCACGGAGGAGCCCCTGCGCGGCAATGAAACAAACGGAACAGAAGCGAGTGAGGGGAAAAGGAGCAAAAAGCCGCTTCCGCAGGCGGGGCTGGCTCCGGCAGCCTGATCCCGGAGGGGCGGGCACGGGAGCGGCTCCTGCGGTCGGGCCAGGGCTGCGAGCCCAGCTTTCAGCGTGAGCCGTGCTCGCAGCTGCCGCTACCGAAACCTGAAATGAAATTTAGACCTCGAATTGGGTATGAGGTCAATAGTGTCTCCAGTTAGCGGGACCGCTGTTAGGCAGCGGGGGGCGAGCTGAATTTATGTAGCTGTCAGACCAGAGGTGAGCTCCAGAGACTGAAGGGCCTTTTCGGCGCTTCTCTGGAGCCGCCCCGCGTGTGGCGATGGCGGAGAGCGCTGCACGGAGCGCTGCTGCCCCGGGGCGAGCGGGGGAGCCTCGGCCGCCCGTGCTCGGCGCCTCCCGGGCGGGACAGCAGCGGGGAGGACGCTGCAGCTGCCCATTGCCGGCAGCGTGGGCCGAGCTGCTGAGGCTCTGTCCTTGTCCTCCCGATTTCGTGCTGCTTCCTGTATAGCCCCTGCTTTCACTAACCCTGGCAAGCAGCTCTGGGACCCTGCCGTCCAGAAGCCACAGGGAAATGTCTCTGGCCGGGTTGGTGTCGTGCTGGGGGCAGTTTAAATAGCGTGCACAAAAACTCTGCAACGGGGATAGTGAGTTGTAACAACATTCATATTGGGATGAGTACGTGGCTTCAGTTTTACTGGTCGTTCTCTTTGAGATAAAAAATGAGGGGCAGGATCCATTTCGCTTGGGCATCTGAGGTTTGCTGTTGAGGTCTGGCCTTGGAGCCTTTGCAGGCAGCGAGACAGGCTCCTCAGAGAGCAGCTCTTCCCAAAACAGCTCTAAACCAAACCCGCTAATTACAGCAGGGATGTGTGCGTTCCTCCGCAGGCAAAGGAGGCAGCAAGGGAGATTGCTTAGCCGGGTTTAGTCATATTTCTGCGAATTAGATAGCGTAGCGGAAGGATGGGGAAAAAATGTGATAGCGATTTTGGGGGCAGTTTTTTTGAAGATTGTATAGAAATAGGCTACTATAGGGGACATCAGGAAAAAGAACTAGATACTTAGATCTGTATTCCTCCTACCTAACCTTAAATGGATTTTAAGTCCTTTAATTATATGTATGCTGTACCAGGCAATAGAGAATCCCTTTCAGCTAAAATCAGAATCACTGGACTGGCCAGAATGAGTGTCCTAGTTAAGATCCCAAAGTGACGTTTAATGGCTGGAACCTTCACTTGTCTGGATATGACTCGAGTTCAAGCCACGGTTCCCAGATTTTTGGGAATAGTAATTTGTATATAGAGCTGGGGGGTTTTTTGTGTATTTTTTTTTTTTTTAATTAAGCTTAAAGTTATGGTCCAATATGCAAAGAAGCAGCAGATGAACAATAAATACCCAACAGCTATAAGTATTCGATATTTCCAAATTGCAGGTTCTGTTTTGAGTCCGCAATCAAATTTTATAAAAAACCCATTTCATTCGAGATATATCTACACATACACAACAGATGCATTAATATTTTCTATATCTAATTGCTATTCAAGTAGGAATTCAGATTTATTTTTCTGTAGAAATGCATTTTCTTTATACAGCTTATAAGTTAAGTTAAATCTTGTTTTAAAAATAGATTAACTGATTCATTTTACTACATTTGCACAAACCTCTTGCAGTTAACTGAGCTCTAATGTTAGTAGCATCTATTTTATGCATGGGTATGATGTTGAAAAATGAAGTTTATGCCATTTATTTTTCTGCAGTTCTTCTGAGTTCGCTGATTCCAGAGCTATCACAGCAGCAGAAATGTTTTTGTTTCATTGTTGCGTAAATGTGAAGGTTTTTGTAGCTATAATGACAGCAAAAGTTTAAATAAACTTTTACATAATTATAATATGGATTGATGGCTATATTCCATTGACACAAAGCAAATAATTTCTTATGAAAGCCATGCACAGTATTGCATTGATTCACTCCAGAAGTATCAATTTCCCTGTCTTAACTGGGGACAATAAAAGCAAATGATGAGGTTCTTTCTCCTGTCAAAAGGAATCCATGCTGTCTGTATGACACAAAGTACGTTATGAAGGTTTGGATTCTAGTATTCATGCAATAATGCAATAGTAATATAGCAGGTGGGTTTTTTTGACTACATAAGTTATTTTTAGGAGTATATGGAAAATACATAGAAATAATGAATAATAAAAAATAGAGAAGGATAAAGTTTCTAAGAAGTGTGGTTTATCACAAAACTTTTTGCTTGGCATAAAAATGAGTTGGAGGAATTCTGATATGCACAGTATATTTTCCTTTCCCTCAGAAGGAGCAGTATCACATGTCATAATGGAATCTCACCTGCTATGTACAGGGGAATTGGGCTGCGTACAGCCTTTGTTTTTGATACAGGGAATTTATTAAGATTAAGACAGTAAATAGCAGTGCAACCACTGTTTTGAAGAAAATTAGAAATTATGCAAGTGGAAATGAATAAATAATTGTGTAATAGAATGTCTGAAAATGGTTTGTAAACTGAATGAAATGGTGTATAAGTTAGAATATTTTAAAATGGTTCTTCTGCATATGTCATGATGTTATCTTCATAACTTGCTGGACATATTTTCCTACCAAGCAGGTGAATTTGAATGGTTTAGCTGTCATGTTTTGCTCCTTAATGTATTTAGTTTGATTTTAGCAATCAAAAAGTTTACTTCTCATCTCATTTGTTTTTTATTGTGCTGGTATACAAAATATTAGCAACAATTTTGATGTGGTGATTCAGGATTATTCTGATGAAGGAACAGGTGCCTAACAACCCATTCCTTTATCAGAGAGAGCTGGCAGGATAAAGTACAAGCTTTTTTTAAATGGTAACTGACTATGGGACTTTAATTAGAAGAAGGATTTTCACCCTGGCTGTTTGTTCTATGGGTAGCTTTGGCTTTTTTCATGTTCACAGTTCCTTTTTAATGCACAGTTATAAATAGCATAATGTTTTCCTTTTCACTGCACTCTTTTCTCTTTTCCTGTCATTTGCACTGTGGCTGTGCTAATGGGAGGGTGTTTAGCTCAACCTCAGGCAGCCTTTTCTGTGTAATTGGTTCAGTTAGGAAACAACACACTTTCAATTAATTAGTGTGATTACCTATCTAACAGTAGGTAGGGGAAATTTGGTACTCATTTGGTTCTTTCTTTGCAGTGAATATTCATATAAATAATAAAATTCTCCCTCAGCAAAATATTTCTAGACATACAGGGTATTAAACAGCACTTGTATGTGGAAAATCTCACAAGAGTACTGAGTGCATCAGCAGCAGCCTCATTCATACACTTTGTTAGTGTGGTTCAGACGTACTCATAAAATTATATCCATATAAATACCATCTTTTTACTGTTTTAAGTAGCTTTTTCTGTTAGTACGTGTGTAGAGCTAAGCTTTTCTAAACTTTGAAGTACTGAGTTCAGTTTATATCTTTGTTTGGAAAGGTAGTTCTCTCTGTTTGGATTAGAGGACTAAATGTACTGAAGTGTTCAAATGAGCAAATTCCCACATTGTCTTTGACAAAACTGCCTTTAATCTTTTCTAAACATAATACACAGAATTTAGAGTAACTATTTGTTTGATCTGGTCTGTGAACATAATTCATGGGAAGAGACATGTATTCCTGCAGTTTTCAGCCATATGCCCAGTTAAAAATTAGGTGTTGGTAAAAAAAAATTGAAAAAACAAAAGCGACTGTAAATAACTACATTTTGTCCTTCAGCTGAATATTTTGGTTAATGCTAAATAGAGGATCAATTTGTCAGTAATAGCATAGTTGTTTGTCATAGCTAATGTCATAATGAGACTCTGCAAACAGGAACTGTATCTTCCTCTGATATACTGAGCTATCACGGAACAAAGCACTGAAGTAGTATATAAAAATTTTATTCATAGTGTCCTTTTATTCATAGAAGCCCTTGTGAAGTATTGCAAACAATACAAAATATATGTTGCTGTGTAAATAAACAGGCATTTATACTGTCAACGGCAACAGAGAAAATTTTAAGGAGTTCGTCAACAGAAGGTCTCAAAATCCAATGGCAACCAAACACTTAAGTAGCACTTAAAGCCAGAGAATTAAAATAAAAGCCCTTAAAGGTAGAAGGGAAATATGGATTTATTGTTAATATAATTAAAAAATGTAATGTGGGCAAGTATGCAAATAAAAAGAAAACCAAACATTTTTTTTATCCCCAATGTGCTTTTTTCCCAGTGGTATATTTTCAAATACCTTTATGTGATGCTTCCTTTTTATGGGGATTGTGTTCTAGTTGAGCTGTCACTAATCTCATCATAAAGCAGGGAGCTGAGTTTTTGGATGTTCTTGACAGGCACTGAAACATCAGCAGAGGTGCCAGCTCAGAGCACAGCATGGGTTCAGGTACTAAAGGTGCTGGAAATCTGTTGCTGTAAAATGGGAGAGAACTTCATAAAAGCATAGAATTCTCTATTTCACACAGGAGGGAGAATTTTAATGGAAAGGAAGGAACCAAGTTTCTCTTCCTGTCTCTCTGTCATGTCTTGACCTCTGAAATTGCCCCTTTGAATCATGTGGTTTCATTCACTTTTTGGGACAGAAGGCTTTTGACTGCAGTTTCTCTCACTCTCCCATCCTCCTTGGGGTGTTTTCAGCCCTGAATGAGAATAGAAACTTCAGATCTCTGCTTTGCCTTCGCTCATATCACTTCACAGGAGACCACATGTTCCTCATTTCAGAGTACGAGTAGCAACTGTCTTCTTCCATCTGGAAAGCTGTTTTGGAATCACTCTATCTAGATGATTTAATCTAATTTCCAGATTTACTTAATGAGCATTAGTGTTTGTGTCAGTGTAGCACTTTAGTTGAATTAGTCCACAGAATCAGTGTGGCCTAAAAATGTTTAATATTTTGAGAAGGCTTACTGTGGTGCAAGGATGCTTGGGGTCAGATATTTCTGATAAAGATGGGAATGTTAATGCCCTGGTGAAAGACAATAGTTTTTAGAATCATGTACAATTCTAACTGTCCAAGTTAAGAAGAAAAAACCTGTAAGGTGTGTAGGTACAGACATAGGAATGAAGATCCTTTTATTTTACCAAAAGGATCTGTCTTTGCTTTTAAAAGCCTGAAATACGATTGAGCCTTTAATCAGAAGGTGAAAAGCCGATCTATATGGAAAAGCTATAATTGAGCTAGAGACAAATTTGGTTCAACAGAACGATGAGGTTCTGTAACAACTTCAAGATGTGAGTTACGAGGAGACAACTGAACTGGTTTTCAGTTGGAATTTTCTAAGGGAGATGAGACTCAGTTGCCTAAAATATCCAGGGTGTGAATCACGGAAGGAGATCTGTCCTGTGTAGTAACCTCCAGGTTGCAGTAGCCCCAACACTTCTGATTGCATTTGTGCATATTATTTGCTAATCCATTTCCTGACTCCTCTTACCAAAATTTGTTTACATTTGTAAGTGAAATAAACAATCCTATGCTTTGGCTTTTCTTTTGTGAACTGGACAATAAAATTACTTGAAAAAGTTAATTTTAACATTTTTCTAGAAAACTAATAAAACAGACTCAAAGAAGTGGTATTTTTCATAGAAATCCTACAAAGAGTGATTTTTTTTTTGTTTGTTTCAATTTAGAGCAGCACCAAACCTCTGAAATTATAGGCATGCTCAAACAGAACAAATGTATTTTAGCTCAACATGTTAATTCATTCAGTTCTATGTTGTTTTGTTTGAGGGTGCACTTTTGTTGCACACACTGCAAATAGATCTTTTAGGTGGATCTTTATGAAATACCAATGCATGCTGAGAAGCAAATTCATCCTTCTACTAAAAACAACACAGCTTAAAAAAAATAAAACCTTCTGCTAAATGTGCATCTGCAAATACTAGGTTTGAGGAAAAAAAAATGTTCCTGTGCACCTGCAAAAATGGAGTAGAATAATCTTCCTAAATGCTCCAACGATAACCACTGAAACTAAGTAGTCAGATATTTAGGGGAAAAAACATGCCTTAGATTTTGGCATTCTGTACAATGTATTTATTGTTGCATTGCTTTTTTCAGGACTGATGTAAATGTTAAATCTCAGAAAATTAGTTTGTAGAGATTTTCCTGTTCTGTCACGTTGTCTCAATATTTTGGATAGGTTATTCACCCTTTCCCGACAGAAGTCACCATCTTTTAATGTCACAGAGAAACTGCTGCTGGTAATAGGAGAATTAAAAGTGAAAAAGAAAAAGAGAGGAAAAAAAAATCATAGGGTCATGAATTTGTTTTATCTATTCCTTCACTGTGGATTGGGAGGTGATGTCAAGGTTAGTAGATTGTACAATTGAGATACAATCTGCAATTTAAAAAAACAGTCTGTTTAACTCTGTTTCTGAGATAGGATTTTAAAATTTAATTTCAAATAGTGAAAAAGGCTTTTATATCAGTTTGCCATCTTTGAACTTTTCATAGAAATTTTATTTTGTTACAGAAGTTAACAGATGGGTGGTGTGCAGAGAGCTCTTGACACATAAAGATGTGTCATGGTTTCACTGGTCTCCATCTGCTATGTCTTGTCTTGTTATTAGACTGCAGGTTCCTCGGGCAGAAATTTGCCCTTTTGTTGGCTATATATATATCACATAATAAAATGGAGGCTCAGTTTGGGAAGAGTACCTAAACAGCTGCTACAGTATAAAATAGCAAAACATTGTTCCTCAGTTTGTAGGGTGAGTTTTAGAGTTTTTAATAGATTGTTGTTCAAGGAAGAGCCTTGATGTGCATTTGAAACTCTATGTGTAACACTGGCTTCATAACACAACTACTAATTTTAGTAATAAAAGGATAGTCTTCTTGATTAATGCCCTCAACTGAAAGTCCCTGAGCATTTTATGTAGTTTTGGTTTTTGGTTAGTTGGTTTTTGTATTTTTTTTTTTAAATCTCTTCTAGCAACCTCCATGTGGCAGTAATGGTGTTACACACAGCTATGTGAACTGTGGCCATGAGGTTCGTGGGGGGAAGGTTTGGTTTTACAAAAGGAATCTGCTGGAGAAGGGCATCCCCCACATGAATGGGAGATGCCTGCACTTGGCTTCTGCTTGTTTTTTAATTGGCATTTCAGGAGAGCAGTGACCTGGAGTGCTGCAGGCAGGAGCCACAAACAAAACCTGGCACTTAACTTCCTTGACAAATGGGTGAACAGTAGTTGTTCCTAAGGTTCAGCAGAACTTGAACTTAACTCCAAAATGATAACTTTTTCCTTTTCTGTCTATATTTTTAATTTATTTTATATTAAAGGAATAATTTTTTTAATTCTTTATTTACCTTCTTGTTTTACAGCTTTTTTGATTTACTCCTTGTATATTCTCAAAAGCTATGGAAGTAGAAGCTGTGGAGGTTGATATTCTATCAAGAATAGAAATTTAAACTCATGGAATTAAAGTCTGAGTAATATGTTGGTTTTCATGGAAATTCAAAAAGGAATGTCTCCCATGAGAGGGACCCCATACTGGAGCAGGGAAGTAGTGTGAGGAATTCTCCCTGGAGAAGGAAGGAAGGAGCAGCAGAGACAACCTGTGATGAACTGACCACAGTCCCCTCTCCTGTCCTGCCTAGCTGCTGGGGGAGAGGAGAAAGAGAATTTGAGATTAAAGTTAAGCCCAGAAAAAAGGAGTGCAGAGGTGGAAGGTGTTTTAAGATTTGTCTTTATTTCTCATTATCCTGCTCTGTTTTGTTTGGTAATAAATTAAACTGATTTCTGCAGGTCAAGTCTGTCTTGCCCATGCTGGTAATTTCTGAGTGATCTCTCCCTCTCCTTCTCTTGACCTATGTGCCTTTTGTTAAATTTCTCTGTCCAGCTGCACAGCAGGGTGATAGAGTGGCTCAGTGGGCACCCAGCGTCCAGCCAGGCTCAATCCACCATAATATGGAGGAAAAATCATCTAGTGGGAATAGAGTTTTTAAAAATGGAGAAAAGAGTGAAGTGGAATTCAGAGTCTAAGTTGTGTAGTCAGAATCTGATATTTTAATCCAAGTGCCAAATAATGAACTCAAGTCTATTTCCAGTCTCAGAAATCAGCAACCTTTCATCCTCTCCTTGCAGAAAATTTCATTTAATGAAATCAAGGATCTAGACCTTTTTAAGGCACTCATTCTAGTTCCATATAGTAAAAACCTCATGGCATAAGTGCAGAATACCTAATGAAAGAAAATATATGTGCCAATGGATTAAATATGCTTTTACATACCTCTGATTATTTTGCAATGGGCTATGAGGTGTGTAGGTTTCATGACAAAAATGTAGTTTGCATTTAGCTGAGGCAATAACTTTTAAAAGACTGGAAAACAGAGTGCACAGAAATCAAAGTAATGTTTGTAACCATTGAGCCAATAACATCTAGGATGATTTACAAATAAGTTCCACTATTTTACTCTTGAATTTTGCACAGAAGAAATCTGTAAAATAAATGCCAATGAATTTGATTAGCTGAGCTTAACGCTGATAGTACAGCTTTTCATTCCCAAACATTTCACAAACTCAAAGATCTGTCTTATAGAAAATAAATTCACAGTAGTGAAGACTGATTGAAAGTAGAGAAAAATTGACAAATAACTTATACATTTATAAGTTAATTCTGACATCAAAAGAATTACCCACTTAAATATGTTTCTTTTGTGCATAAAGTAACATCTGCAAATTAGAGTCACAGCTTGGATTCTTACATTCCATTAATCTAAATTGTATTGCTTATTTATATAAAATGAAAGGTCCCTGAGGTAGTGAACCTATTCCCTTCTGGGATTTTATTTGCTATTTTTAATTTTATTACGTTCTCCATGGCTAACCAGCTGCCTTAGAATGACTCCAGAGGTGAGTAGAATAAATGCCAAATCAAATGAACTGATGTTGTACAAGAGGAATAGGGAAATCTGAGACCACAGATGCTGAGCAAAATGATACGTGAATGCAGTGGAAAGATTCACAGGCCCAGAGAACAGATCTTTTAAAATGCAAGACCTGTCATAGAAGTTCTTTTGAATCAAAAGTCAGAATTTGTAATTCTTGCAAGAGTGTCTTTTGCCCGTGCTTCCCAGCAGGACTGAATTGTTATGGATCCTGCAGTAGCCAAGAGTTGCTCCACATGCAAATGCTGTTTGTTGCCTGTTTGTACTGCACTGTCAGCAGTAGTAAAGCTGTGAGTGTTGAAGAGGCACAGCTGGCCTAGAGCAGAAAGTTGGTCATCCTTTTTTTATATACTTCAGCTCTTGACAGAGTGCTTACTGGGAATTTTTTACTGATCATCTCAGTTCTCCTTATGGCAAGCCCAGAAGGCACTAACATTGTTCTCCTGTTCTTCAGCTCTCAGTTGAATAAAAAATCAAAACAGATATGGATATAAGGAAAGAATTAATGTACTAAAATATTGTAATGTTTGCAAGTAGCTGATATGTCAAGTGAAGAAAATTGTCCTTTATGGAGTTAGGTTGTATGTGAACATGTGTCCATGTTAAACACAATCTTACAGGTGTCAGCTTATTGGGGACTAATGGCTCTGTAAACCCAGAGTAGTATCTGCCTCTGCTTTTCCAGCCATTTGGGCTGTGGAGTCCTTCCTTTGAGGGTAGGGTGGAGGGGTGTATGCCCATGAAATGGCCTCACTACATAATGAATTGTCTTTCCAAGGAAAACACAGCAATGTTTTCATTTGTGTGCCTGAAATCCTGCTGGGATTGCCTTCCCATCTGTTGAAAAATGCTCTCTGCCTCACTCTATTAGCTGAAAGTCAAATGTCTTCCAGCTTCATTGAATCAAGGGTAGGTTGCAAAGGCTGGCTGCTGAAAAACCCCAGCCGTGTGTCCAGCAAACACCTCACAGTGGATGTTGGTTTAGCAGATTTCAGTTGCTGGTGAAAAATATGAGAACACCAGGGGCTTTTAACCACCCAGGGAATTATTGATCAAAACTCTTATTTATATCAGCACTAGAAAATGATGTGCTGAAATAAATATGAGCTCTCTGAGATTCCAATATTTCAATATACTACTATATTTCATTGTATTGCCACATGAAATACAGCAGTTCTGGCATTGCTCAGTAGAAGCAGACAAGTGTTACTCAGAGAACAGAACTGATACTCTTTTCTCTGATCCTGTAAGATGAAGGGAAATTAATATTTCTTCCAATATGTAGTCTTGGAAATATTTTCTATTTTCTCTAAATGAGCAAGCAAAAAACCCAAACCCCTAAAGACCTCCCCAAATCCTCACCTAAAATTTGAATGTATTCCAACTGAAAGCATTAAAACTTGTCTGTGTTATAAAAATAATTTATCACTGCTCATGAGTGCTGGCATTTAATTCTCCCAGGCAGCTACCTTTTGGATTATGCATGTTGATCCTATACCTATCTGAATCCCACCATATCTGTCCTTCACTATAAGTTTTAACTCTGGAGAAAAGGACTGTTGTACATAGTACTGCAATATGAATTAAAACCTTAGGAAATATGGGTTTGTGGGGCTGATGAGAAAATGAGGAGTGATTATGGGCTCCACTGGCTCTCATTTTTCCCTGGTGGTATTGCAGTGCTAAGTCAGACTTCTTAGCTGAAACTGAACAGAAGAATCACACAGGCCATTTAAGGCATTCCCCTTCAATCTGCTTGTTGCTTGATTTGCCCTGAATTTATTGGCCACCTTACGTATCAGATACTTAGTCTTGCTCCTTATCTGTGAGTTTCTGACATCCTTCTCCTGGAGGGTTTCTGTGGGTGACCAGCAGGAAGCAGATAAGTCTAGAGAGGTGTTAGGAAGTTGGGCAGAATGGAGGATCTGCAGGTCAGATTCAACTGCAGGTCAATTTCAGACATAAGGGAAATACCTTCTGATAGAAATATTTTCAATGATATTGTGTGGTCTAATAACCCCATATTTAACTAAGACTTGTTTTGCTTATGACCTTTGACAATTGTGTCTAATGTACCTCTAACATCACACTCTTTGTGGTCCTGGAAAATGGCATAAAGATGGGTGATTTTCAGAAACATATTTATAACTTTAAAATTTATTTCCCCTGTGGGCTGATTTACAGGATAACTTAATCTCAGGTTGCTGCAACTTGTCAGAAATCTATCTTCCCATTCTCTCATTTGCTGCAATAATCAGATATGTCTGTAGGATATGTCAGCTCCTTTCTGACACAGTTAATGATAGTTCATCATGTGAGTCTGCTGAGAGGTTTTGGAATTGTTACCTGAGTTTCTCACTTTCTTTTGTTCTTCTTTCCTCAGTTGGTTTTCCATTTCTCTATCTATACTCTAAACTTCCAGTATGTTTTTTGCAATTTTTTTTGCTGTAAATTTCAAATAATTAAATGAAATTCCATCAAATTAAGGATTAACAAGAAACTAGGTGATCAGTCCAGGCTAAGCAACTGCATTTTTTGTGCTGTTCTTGTAGAAAGGAGGTTTTTTCTTAGTAGTGCACTCAGTTCCATGGGTTGGTAATAGCTATCCAGAACACTGGAACTAGGAGGCACCAAATCTTCACTATGCTAAAGGATATAAATAAAATAGTAATGACTGAATAGAAATGTGTGAGTGGAATGAATGGGCAGAATTTTTCATATTCCCTTTTATATTCTTCTGGTCTGGAAGACAGCTTTCTTTCCCTTGCAGAAGAGAAATTTGGCTTGAATATTATGGCAGATGCAACAAAATTGCCAATACACTGCCCCATTTGGCAAAATTATAAGTAGTGCATTGCCTGTGAGTAATTTCCATACTGTTTGTGCCAGTGCACAGCAGTGTATGCAAACGGGGCTTCCAGTACAGTGCAAACTGATCAGACTGGTTCTGTAGGTTGGAATAAAATCTGAGCATGTGCAATCCACTGACAGATCATAACACTAACAGGACAGATGTCTATCTAATAATAGACATCAGAAACCACCACAATGAGAGATAAGGAGAAAAGGTAACTCTACCCAGTAAGGAGAGATGGGGCAAGATTTACAGGAGTGTATAGTGACAGAACAAAGGGGAATGGCTTCAAATTGAAAGATACTAGGTTTAGATTAAATATTGGGAAAAAAAGTTCTTTACTGGGAAGCTGATGAGGCACTGGAGCAGATTGCCTAGGGAAGTTGTGAATGCCCCATCCCTGGAGGTGTTCCAGGCCAGGTTGGATGGGCATCTGAGCAAACTGGCCTAGCTGAAGAGGTCCCTGCCCATGGCAGAGGGGTTGTAACTAGATCATCTTCAAGGTCCCCTTCCAACCCAAGCCACTCTATGATTCTGTGATTCTATGATGTTGTATGGGACTGAATAGATTTCCTGATGGCATGCTTGTAAACCATGTTAGAACCTTGCTCACTTGCCTATCCTAAGTGATTATTTTTAATTTCAGTAACAATACCCTTAGAGGGAGCCAGAGAGAATAAACTGCTTTGTCTTATTTTCACCTTTGCCATTCAGCATTCTTATTTATTTTTCAGGAGGATATAGGCACTTAAACCGTAGTTAAAAAACAGTATTTTGTTAAACCAGCATCCTATTCAGAATCAGATGCACACCTATTTTCACCACTGTCTTGAGTTCCCACTCTCTGAGGACATGAGACTATTCAAGTCCAAGGCACAGATCCAAGTGAAATCCAGTACTGTTAACTCTCTTTCTAGTATGATTTTAGCCCATGGTAGTTAATAGCTTTTCAGACTTCCAGGACATAGTCTGGAGAGCAGTACAGGCCATGCAGCATTTCCATTTTGAATGAGGTCATGCTGTTTGGTGGAAAGAAAATGCAGGTGCATGGTTGTAAGTTGCATTTTGTTACATCTCTCTGTGACAGTAGTCTCTACTGCAAGCAGCAGAGATAGGAATCCACTCATTGGAAGAGAATTTACCACAAACCATGTTGTAAACCCTTAATTTCACACAAAGGGGCCAAACCAGTCTTAGCTCTTGTGCTTCGTGGAGAAGAGAGAATCCTTGTGTGCATGGCTTGGCAGTAGGACTTTTTCACATGCAGCCTGACAAAGCAGGTGTGAGTGAGGCTTGCTCACCTCTTGAGCAGTAGTTGGTGGGTGTTGGCTCTTACAGCTGTCACCAGCTGGGAAGATCGTGGGGCTCACTGAACGGACATTGTTTTCTCAAGCCTGTTCTCCACCATGCAGCCCACACACAAGGTAAGGCAGTGCTGGTTTAGTTCAGTCAAGCTGTACTCCTGCCAACGTAGGGACAATTGGCTGAACCCTTCTGCATCAGCAAATACAGTAAAGATCTATTCACTGTCATTCACTAACAGGCAGAAGAATTGCAGATCAGCCTGTTACTGGGAACATGACCATGGTCAGAGCTCAGTGGAACTAGAAGCCATCAATTTGACAGGCCAGCAAAAAGAAAGGAAAGAAGCATAACATAAACTTGAGAAAAAAAAGCCAGTACTAGAGTGTTAAGAAGCGGTAACAATGTTATGGAGGGGGAAAAAAGACATGAGAGACTGGCTGTTCCATCACAGTCCTATTTCTTGCCCAAGTTCTGCTTGCTAAAGGATGCATGACAAAGTATTGCTTTGTAATGATTGTTACTTACTCCTAATTGAAATCTGTAATCCTGTTACAAATGCATCCAGACACATTCAATCAAACCATATCCTACTGAGAAAATTGAGATCCAGGTTTGTAGCTCATTTTTAAACAAATAACACACAGTGTGAGAGTTGAGGCATGGAATTAGGCATCTTGTAGCAAATGCTGCCAGGTCCTTCAGGTTAGCTGAGAAACTGGGTTGCTGCTAGTTGCAATTTCTAAAGCATAGCGGGATAGCTCATTTTCCAAGCTGCCTTGGATTTCCAGTTAGGCTGCCTCAAGGGGATATTTTGTCTTCTTCAATATTCTACTGATGGAGAGAGAAGCTTAAATATGCTTTCCCTATGACTTTTTGAGAACTGACAGGCTTTTTTCATCAAAATTGAAGGCATCGTTGCCCAACTAGAACTTATTCTTCTGACCATTATTTTTCAGACTGGAAAATGGACTGGAAATAAATCTATTTTTAAGTATTATGACAAATGGACAGAATAGCAGATCCAATTTGCTTTCCCATGCTAAGTTCCACCATTCCACCTTTCAGTGTAAGATCCAACTTTGACCATTACAGAAGGAAGACACAAATTTCAAGATCTAAAATTGCCTTCTGCTTGCTTGGTTACTCATTCACCTTTTCCTGCTACATACTTCCCCAGAAAGCAGCACCTCCACACAAATTGAATATTTCTGTCTGAAAGTTTCTTTATGATCCTTGTGTTCACACTGTCATAATGCCGGACTCTAGGTGGCAGCATCTGTGAGTGAATATTAGATGTTTTTCTAAACTGCTTATTTCAAGCATGTGTCAGTTGATAACCGTTGTAGAATAGTCTTCCTTAAAGCACTTTCATTTTTCTTCCTGCTCTTTATTTTCATCCTATAAAACATAGTAATGTACTCAATGTACAGGTGTTGAGAGAATTCATATCAGCACGTTAATGAAGCTTCCATGATAGTTCAGTGCTTTACTGTAGCTTGAGGCACAGATGGAGAGCAGCATGGGGTGCTGAGCCATTACAGTCTGAAACAGAAAAGACAACGTTTGGGTAGAAAATTTGCATTTTTGCTGCTGCATAGAAGGTAAGGTGTGCCTCTGACTCTTGGCTTTTCATCAGCTACTTATGCTGTAACAGATGATACCTTATCAGGGTTATAAAAGCCCTGGCTGGGGCATAGCTCTGTAAGTGTTTTTCACGACAAAAAATAATATTCAAGCTGGGTACAACAATGTGCAGAGGGACAGCATTCATTCTAACAGAAGCATAGGTATGGTGGATGTTACTGCAGTCTAATGATGATCTGAGGTACACAAAGCAACAAGCAACCAAGCTGGGGTCAAAGCTGAGATCAAACATACCTACAGCATAATTCAGGGAAGGAACATAACTGCATCTCCTGGACCAATGGGCATGGATGGAGGTCAAAGCAATTAAAATTTATTGATGTGCTGAGGACCATGACAATTAATCTAACTCAGACTTTTAGACTAGTAAAACTTTAAATGGAATAAAAATGCCTTCTTAGCTTCATTTATATAATATGTCCCCTTTTTCCCATAAAAGGAGTTCTAGTATAACAGCATCTCTTTCAATCCAGCAGCTACTGCCCTAATTATAGCCTCATTGCCATAGGGCAAGTACATGGACAAGCCTGTGCCCTGATGTAGAATGAGCTGGACCATTCTCACTACCTGGACAATTCTCTTTTCACCTGCTTCCAGTGATACTTCATTGAGATTAAATAATTTCTTTACATCATTTGTACAGTCACTGCCTGAGGCCTGAACAATTGGATCCCTGAGTGCAATGAGCACAGTCCCAAAATAGTTTTATTTTGTAACAATCTGGTGTTACAATACGGCACAGCGCTATTGTTATTCAGGGAAAATAAAAAACTGAAGATGAGTAGCTAGGTCACCAGTCCAAGCCCCTACCTATGTTTGTAAACACACGTGCAGACACATAATTAAAACAGAGTATTAAATTTACTATGTGTTCTGGAATGGGCACTGAGAAGGGAGTGAGCTTGATATGTAAGCAAAATCAATTAATCTTTGTTTGCCCTCAGCTAACACTGTTTCTCACCTGTCTCCACATCCATGTAAATAAAAAGTTACTCTCTATAACCTACAGAAGATGAAAAATAGCAGCTACTGAAATTCATATTTATCCTTAAAAATGTCATTTGTCTCAGGAGGTATCTACACTTCTTATTAATACCAAACAGACAAGGACTTGAAAAAATAATGGTGCAGATACCATTTTCCAGTTGCTAACATGTGTTTAGAATCTCAATTGTGATATTCTTGCTTCTATGATTAACACATAGCTGGGTATGCATGCATTTACAGAGTAGAATCCCCAGAATTCCTGTGCAGTCAGAGCAACAGAATATACCACTGATACCAGAATTATTTTTCTTCTGTATTTCTTCTATATATATTCATAGCTCTGTAGACTATTGCTGTATAGTTGCATAGTTCCTAGCTAACTCCAGTACTTTTCCTCCTCTGATAGGCAGAAAGACAAAATTCATCCTCCAGAGGCTCCAAGCCCTGGGGGTCTAAGACGAAATTTTCTGGGAAGCAAGGATTAACTACTCTCCCTAGACACTTTCTTATAAGCAAAGTACAGCTACTACCAAGGGGGATAGGGGGCTTAAAACTCAGAAAAGAGTTTAACCAGAAAGGGGAATTCCTTCATCGCCTGTGCTTCTAACTGTGCATACTTGTTAATCATGCTAATTTGCTATACTTACAAAACTGTATTCACTCTGTGTGGGCTGGATGTTTTTCCATATCTACCCCTGAAGATCTCCTTAAAAGACCAGCCTTTATATTGCCTCCTGTAATAATACTGTGTTGAAAATGTGTTATTTTATTCCTAGGTCTTTAAGACCTCGCCACATATCTACATTTGCCTCAGTCTTATGCTTTAGACAACAAGAAAACAGTCTGAAGAACTTTTCAATATCATCTAGTTGCGTGCTGCTCTGTTATGTTTCCTTTGTCTGTAATAATTTCGTTGTAGTAATTCGTGATACTGTGCAGTTCTATGGGATTCATGTTAAACATGAAGCATGGTGCATGTATATTATGCTTTCCTTTGAATAAATACAGTACTGAATATAAGGATGTTACGAACTTTGTATATGCATATATTTATATAATAATGAAAATAAATTAAATGGGGAGACTCAAGAAAATAGTGTCATGCAAAACAGCAGTTATTTCATGAACAAGCTCCTGTAGTTTGCTCAAACTATGGCTCTAAAGTTCTAAAGATTGCAATGCAGAATGTGAAAGAGGATTTGGGTAATGCCTGATGCAGAAGGCAAAACAGCGGTCTGAATTCTGACTTGATTAGTGGATGCTCTGCTCATAAAGCAGAAGCAACATAGGTATAAACTGGGTCAGCTTTGTGCAAAGTAGTCTCAAGAAGCAAACCAAATATGAGCTGTCACTGCAATACTGTTAGGATTATTCCCATAACCATTTCTGCCATAACCATTCTAATTTGTGTCAGAGACTTTGAGGGAGACTCCTTGTTTTACTTACAGTGATTTGCTCATACCTAGACGGGAAGGTGTGGTAGGCCTTAATCAGGTCCTGGTACGGATGCACTAATCTTTATGGTCATATTTAGATGCTGATCTCTCTTGTTCTTAGTGAACTAAACTGAAAAACAGAATCTGAGCTCCCTCAAGTTATGAAAATCAAATTCTGGTTCTTACTGCAGAGAGCCTAAGGCATAAGCATCTCCCCGAGAAAGAAGGGGTTTATTACAAAAATCTCTTAAACAGGCATGTTGAGGCTGTTCATTGTTCAGTCATCCGCAATTTGTTTATGGAAGATTATCCATACAGCCAGAAGGAACAGAAAAGTTATATTTATGTTCTCTCAAATATAAGCTATGTCATGTGTGCTAGATTTATAATCATAAAGCTTTTGGTTTGGTGCTTTGCTTTAGCATATAGCAAACACAAGCACATAGATAATGTGATGCTGAGTGTAAGTGAAATTATACAGTTAAATAATTGTGTAGAATAATTATATAAAATTTGTTTATTTCCTCAAAAGTCACTGAAAACAAATTCATCTGTTCTAACCACTACTCATGGTTCTAAGGCTTTTCAGTTGTTACCTATCTTAATCTAGAGCAGACCTGTGTGTGAGCATGCATGTAATGCAACAGATACTCAAGAAAACAGTATCATACAAAACAAGAACATGTAGGTCTTTCATTGTTGAAATGATGCTAACAAGATAAGGGTATTTGTTGCTGTATTTTTGAAAATGGTGGAAAATAAAGGCCATTACTTTGCAGAGGACCTTGTAACTTTGCCCTCCACATTTTTTGCACTTAGCCTAAGTGAATGTATGCCTGCTCTGCAAGTCTGTGGTTAACACGAGGGATCCTTACTCATGGTACCATGCAAAGCCCACAAATCCACTGTTACTCTGTTGGTTATTTAAGGAGAGTAAAAATGGAAACATCTCACATGTTCAAACAAATTACTGTGCTTCTTTCAACAAAAGCCCAATGGAGATGGAACCTCAAAAAAAAAATAATTCCAGCCGAATCATGACAAAAATATCCTCATGGGAGAATTTCAGTGTTCTTTTGCTATCCATTAGCAGGCTCCTTGCCAGTGGAGTTCTGAAACTTCTTTCTTGCAGCTCTAGCCTTAGGCAATGACTGTAGTTTGATCTAGGACAGGGCTAATATTTCAACAAAAAAGAATCAATATTCCTAAAAAAAATAATTTACATGTAAGTCTTTACTTAACTGGAAGAGATATCTCCAAAGTGTCGTTTGATTATTTCTCACAACAGTAACCAAAGACGTAACACCAAATCCTACATGCCATCTGAGCGTTACAAAAGACCAGATGGACTTTATCTATGCTGAAAACAGGCCAAAAGAATACATTTTTCAAACTCACAAATCCCTTTGGCAGCCCCTCTTCAGACTTAGTCTCCCTGAAGTTCTGGGCTAATTCTTCTCAACAAACCTAACATTAAGAGAGCCCTAAGCCTAGCTTGGGCATAGGAGAGGAATCCTTCTCCATTCAGATGAGCAATTAGATAAATATGATGCAACTCTCCAGTTGTAGTATCAGTTCTTACTTAACAATGGAGGATACGTTATAGTCTCACTATAACTTCCTTTCAGATTTCTCTTTGTGTTTAAACCTCTTCTGGCACTAACATAAATGCTTGAGTGATGCATAAACCAAAAACAGTGTTCCATGCAAAGATTCAGTGTTCTTCCAAGGAGAATATTAGATTCTGCCCATGGGTTTCTTTGTCAGCTGCTGTCCAGATGGGATCAAACTTAGCTGTGGACTTTCAGTCAAAAATAACCTAAGCCCAAACCCTGAAATGAACCTCAGAAAAAAAAAAATGCCAGTGAAGATGAAAAATTCCTAAGGAAATAATTATTTTTGCACCACTCACTTCCTTTTACAACTCTAATGATTGAGAGAAAAAGCCTAGAGCTACAGCTTGAGTGGTACAGAAGAACTGCTGTCTGAAAAAAAAACCAACCCTGTAGGCTTGATTTCCCCCTGGAGTAAATCCTTTTCTGGGTAAAATGAAGAAGGAAAGTGCTGAGACTTATTTTATGTTTGGGATTATATTTAGGGATAAAATTGCAGTAAACTGTAGGATAGCTGTGTTTAGGACACTGAAAAATCTTCTAAGAAAAGGAACAGCTGAGACTTGAATTTTCCTCTCAGGAATCTGGAGTGTCTGATAGAAACAGGAACTGGGCCTGGAGCAGTCACCTTATCCCTTGGTATTCTTAGGAGTCATGAAAATATAACCACATAAATCCAGTTGAGGAAGAGCTTCAAAGAGGTTGCTGTAAGAAAGATATAAGCTGAAGAGAGAAACCTACACCTCTCTGAGTGGCCCCTTTGCAATGCCACCCCACTTCCAGCTGCAGGTCTCTTTCCTGACCCGAATTCTTTTCCTTAGTTGAGCCTTCTCCTTGGCTGAACCCTAGCTCAGCGCCCAGTGCCACAGCAGGGATGAGCACATTTGGAGTGAACAATTCTTTTGACAGCCTTGTTTTTCAGCCCCTTTACAGCCTCTGTGTAGTTGCTGCTGTAGATTTTGTTCCTTTCCCAGCCAATATCCTAACCCTTAATACTGGTCCTGGCTTTAGCTGAGCCTTTGTTTGAGACCCAGTGTCCTGGCCCAGATGAACATGTTCTCATGGGGCAATTTTTTTTACATCTTTGCCCTCACTTTTTTAGCCTGTTTGCAGCCGCAGCCCAATGGGAGATCTAGGTTTTCTCTTTCATCTAATTCTAAGGGAATCATAATCCAAATCCAAGGCACATCCATATTCCCAGACAAGACCAAGCTGAGGAAATCTTCAGGAAGTTTGCTAATTCTTCTACCACCCCATCCCTGCCCTCCACCACCTTTGTTTTAGCTTTGCTAGCTTAGCCCTATTGCAACTAGAGCTTTATTCTTTCTCTCTTAGACCTAATCCTACTCATTGCAGGTGGTGCTATCAGCTTCCCCACAAGTTAGAACCCTACCACATTGTGGCCTCTGTGACACTCTTTACACTGTCAGACTGAATGTCCTGGGTTGATGCTAAATTGTATCCCCATTCATCTGTTTCGTTCAGAAATAAGTGTTGTACCTTTAAAAATTGGATCTGAGAGTGAAGAAGACACACTGGAATTCCTGAGGCAGTTGTTTTCAAAACATAATGATAAGGGTCTGCAGCTTTTGGACTCACACAGCCTTTGTGTTGTGGGCAGCAGAAGAGAGCTCTCCTTTGCTTTTTGGTAGTTTTTTTGCTAGCCAAGGCAGAGAAGTTCTCCGAACTGCTTTTTTTTTTCCCTTTTCTTGGAACTATTTGAACCTGCTCTGGACTAAACACCCAAAAGGGCACCAGGAGCTCAGCCCTTGGCCACCAAGCCTGGCCTGGGCTCGGCCTTTCCACCAGAAGAATCGACAGCAACTGAGCCGAGCTACAGCTACGAGAGAGACTTTCTGGCATCTCTGCAGAGCGGCGAGAGGTTTTTTTATTGTTCAGGGTTGTTCCTTCATCTATTGGGCTGGGGAGTGTTTTATCTGTTAAATAAACAATTTTTTCCACTTTCTACCAAGGAAATTCTTTTTTCCTATCCCGATTCAGCTAAGGGGAGGGGTGGTTCATCTAGAGGTTTGTTTGTTTTCCTTTCTTTCCCTCTCCCAAATTTGCCCTAAACCAGGACACTGAACTATTTCCATATGGAATTGCTGCATCATCCATACTTCTTGGTTTGCTGGAGATTTTCCAGAGCCCTCAATGCTGTGCCTCTGGGGTTTCCCTTCCTCTCTTTTCTTATTCTTATGTACAGAGACACTGTCTTGCCTCATGAGTGCTAATATTTGAGGACCATTCTGTCCATCCAGTCTCAAATTTTTGAAACGTAGGATCTATTTTTGTTAACGAATCTTCCAGTTTTCTTTTTTGTCTTAACTCTGACCATAACCCTAAGAAGAGAGGGAGTTTATAGGCAAGGAAATTCAACCCTTGTCCAGAAAAAAATTTTCTTAGAACAGAGGTCTTTTTGCAGATCACGCTTTTGTTTTTCAACCCTTTGAACCTGTAATTTGGTGGGTTATTTTTTGGTTTTTTTTTTCTATGTGTACTAACTTGTTAATCCACCCTACAGCTAGCCAGTGTGTACTCTTTCCCAGTGTGCAGTGGTATCTAATGTGAATTTTACATATGTTCATAATGTGTTTCTCCAGTCTTTTCACAGACCATCCTACCGTATTATCTCTTGATATTTTTTTCTTTTTTTGAAGCTGTTGCTTCCATTTTAAATATTACTTCTGTTGCGCTATGACAATATTGTGTGTTGTTAATAAAACTGACTGATAAAGGAACATTTGAGGGAGAAACATAGGTTTCTGTTTAGGTTTGGCATATTTGCTCTTCAGGCAAAACTGTCTTTGAATTCCACAATGCGCTGCACTCTGTAAGAAAAACAATAATTTGCAGGAGAGTTTTGGAACAAGCTCCAGCCAGCCCCTTAAATAAGTCAGTTTTGAGGCCATCATGTTGCAGTACTTGGTTATAAGTATCATCTTTGAATTGAGTCAAGTGATACTGCTTTTTGAATAGTAATAACACTGCTTGCTGCATTGATATATGGATAGAGAAGTATGCAAAATAATTTTTCCTAAAACAAAAATGCAGCTCTTGCTAGTTTTATCATCTGTTTATGAGTAGTTTTCTATTGCTATTAATTTCACTTTTCATATAACTCTTAGCAAGTTACATGCACATCCATAGGAAAGTCCAGTCTTGTAGGTCAGTACTGAACCAAATTAAATATTCATGAATTTGAATCTGTGATATTTTCAATTTGACTTGAGAGAAGAATGTCTTGATAGAGTAAATAACCACACAAATATTTTTTTCTCTTCTGAATTACATAGAAATAATGGCATATAACTCTGTCTTCTTTGGTTAGGCCCTTGATAACATTTCAATTTTCTTTTTTTTTTTTTGCTACATAATGAATTAGAATGTCATATTTTATTAAAATGGCTGACTACTTTCAAGCTTGTAAAAGAATTGTGGGTTGGACTATGTCTGTTGGCAGTGATTGATGGCATGTTTGTAGAAATTTTTCTTTTTTAATTATAATTATAATAATAAAAATTAAAAAAATATATAAATAAAGTCATTGGCAGTAATAAAATTCTGCTAAGACTTTACTGAAGAGAGGGTATTGTTTCATTTACGTTTTATTGTCTTTTGTTCAAAACTCTTAAGAGAATATTGGTAATTAAAATAAAGAATATTTCACCCTTTCCTGCCACTCTTCCTCATCTCTTCCCTATTGCTTCAGATTCCTTCAAAGTGCAGTCTTGCTGTCCAAAAGTGCAGTATTCTGCTGCCATAGTCATAAGGAAGCCAGCATTTCAGCAATTGTGGGGTGACTTATTAATCAGTTGCCATTTCACCCATGCCTATGCTTGGATAACTTGTTCAGCTGCCTGATATTTTCATGCAAGTTATTCCCCTCAGGTAGTATAAGCATCGTGGCAGAGGTGATTATTTTGAGCAAGAAGGTGTTTTTTATCTGAATTATGTATATTCTTGCAAGTACTATACACAGTTCCATTTCTCAGCTATGATGAGACAGTGTTCATTTTTCTTTATGTACAGGTGCAGGAAAATATGGAAAAATATTTTAATGATTAGCTGAGGAAAGCTAGCTCAAGGAATACAAGAGAAACCTGGACTTTTGTTACTAGAAATTGGGAATGCTGTGTATTTTTCCTTGATGTTACATCTTGAAATCTTAGCTAATGATTCTCCACTGAAAATAAAATCTAACAACAGAAGACATATAAATCTGTGCCCTTTATTGTCTCAAAGATTATTTATAAGATGGATTGAGCACTTGAGAAACAGACAATCTGAAGCTTTCATCAAGAGAATATTTGCTGTGATACTTTTGGTATTAGTTGTGATTTCATGAGAAAATAGAGATAACTCAGAGAAAACCTGCTGTGTTTTGAGTCATTATTTCAGGGAAACAAATTACAACTGTATATTGTTTCCTGTTGTAAAATGTTTCAACATTGTAATGAAAGTTCCTATCATCATGATACATTCATTCACTTGATATCAAAGATTTGCACTGTGGATTTCATGCAGTGCCCAGAGATGAAAACTTGGGCTGCTTTTGATTAACGGTTGTTTCATTCAGGAAAGATTGCTTCTTTATTTAAACTTATTGGAGAATATTAATGAAATGCTTTTTACACACATTGCTCTTATAATTTTGATTAAACTGGCAAAAGGAGATTTAGCCTTCTCTGCATTTGGTTTTGATCCTCAACTTTTGCTAAAGATCAGTACAACTTCATTCATTTGAATTATCTATATTCTCTCTCTTCTGGTAATACAAAGTTATTAGTTATCAAAACTAATGCAAAATTCTTAATTTCTATAAAAATATGTAAAACTATAATCACACTAATTATGTTCATATAACAATGTAAACTGTGTTATTCATTTCTCATGATATGAAATATTAATTTGATATTTGTAAAAGTTCATATATATTACTCCAATTCTTAAAAATTTTCAGAAAATAAATCACAGAATATTCTGAGCTGAAAAGGACCCATTACAATCATCAAAGTCCAACTCGTGGCCCTGCACAGAACCATCCCCAAAAATCACACCATATGTGTGAGAGCATTGTCCAAACACTTCTTGAACTCTGGAGAGCCTCCTCCAGTGCCCAACCACCCTCTAGGGAAATAAATTTTTAAAAAATGTTTCCTTTTTTAAAAAAGAAACCTCCCCCTGACACAGCTCCAGGCTGGGGTCCTGTCACTGGGCACCAGAGAGAAATTATCAGTGTCTGGCCCCCCTTTTCCCCTCATGAGGAAGTTGTAGACTGACATTGGGTCTCCCCTCAGTCTCCAGGCTGAACAGATCAAGTGTCCTCAGCTGCTCCTCACTGAGCTTCCCCTCAAGGCCCTTCACAAGCTCTGTAGCCCCAGTACAATTGCTTTTACAGCCACATCACATTCCCAAACCCTGTCTCATTCACTTTTAGATTTTTCCCTTTGGATTTCTATATCGTCAATCTTACCAACACTTGTCCAAGAGCCTGAGTATTTCTGTACCTGTTTTTAATTGGATTTCCCCAGGTATATTAGGTTGATGTTTTTTTTAGTGGAAATTAATTTTGCCCCTTTTGGCACAGGTTTCTAATCTTTCCAGATCTCTTTGTGTCATATCATCTAACTCATTGCTTTTTACAACTCCATTCAACAGGACTGTTTCCAAAGGACTGTCTGGTTCTCTCCAGCTACTCAGTCATTCCTAAGGAGCTCAGAACCAGCACTAACTTATATCCAAAGCTAATCAGAGGGCCACTACCTTGCACTCCTGTTTAGTACCTAATTTGTTAACCCACATAATAACCAGTTCGAACGACTCCTCAAAGCAATATTTTTTCCCATATTCTATCTTCATTTTCAGTCTATGACCACAAGTGACGATGAAATTGCTGGTACTAAAATGTATTTTGTGTCCAGAATATCCATTATGCATTACTATTTATTAATGGGAGATTAAAATATAAATGGGGAGGAAATGTTCTGATTTGCATAATAACATGTATGAATGCTTGTTGATTTTTGCATATCTGTAAATGGTAATAGTTTTTATTTATTATTAAAAAAAATAAATATTGACATTTTGGTGAGACAAAGCTTGAATTCTAAATGATTGTTATGCTTTTAAGACGAAACACACACAATATAGAGAACTTGTTAGAGAGAGGAAAAATGTGGAAGATTTGTTTGATTGAATAATTAATTTTTTAATCTGATTAATAGTAATAGCTTATGTAATTTTAAATGGCTACATAGAAAGAGGTGAATAAAATCAAGTGAGATTTGAAGTCATAAAAGGTCCTGTAAATTTTATTTAATCTGTTAGTGTACCTACCAACTGTTTAATGATTGTATTCTGCACCTTTGGAGTTATTAATTTTATCCTAAAGTTATATAGTCTGCTATAGTCCATAGCTGCTTCAAATCTGAAACATGTCACTTGGACCTAGCATTCTCCAGTTTAACTCCTGCACTGGAATGAAAATCTACAAAATGTCCCATTGTGCTGTACAATAATCAGATGTGAAAATATCAGATGCTATTAATTTTTTGTTTTCTTTTGTTTCCTTCTCATATTCAAAAGCATGGTTTAGGTTCTGACCTGCTGCAAGGCTGTGTGATGCCTTGTTGTCATGCAGACAGTGATTGCAGTGATGGGTTGCAATTATGTTGAACTAGACTGCCCATATTCACTTTTTGTTATTATCTGCCTGTGGAGTGTTTTCATTAACTGTGCACTGGAAACATCCTGAGTGACATGAACATCTTCTGCTGTTTGATTTGTGCCCATACACATATGTGTATGTGCAGAATGTGGAATAGCAGGTAGTCAAATGTGAAATTCACCTCAGAGAAACAAGGTACTGTCAGAAACATCAGTTTCTACAAAACCTTTTAATTGCAAAGAAACCATCAAAACATCCATAGCAACCATCATCAGGGTGGTGGACCAAGTGAAAGAGTCTGCTGAGCTCTGTTACTACGGGTATGTATGAAATGCATGCAGGAGTTTCCAGTCAAATTTAATTTCTTTTAAATTCCAGACCTTTGCTATGTGCTTATAGCCAAAGTGAAGAGGCAGATCTTTGCTTGCTGCATCTGTCTCCTTCGTCAGTCACGCAAAGACAACAGGAAAACAGTGAAAAGGAAGAGAGGAATCTCAATTAGGACATGCTATGGAAATATGGAAGGGAATATGAAAACAATCAAGGACCTGTATCAGTCAGGAACAGCTTGAGACCTCAGATGAAGAAAAGATGGATATCTGTAAGGCACTGCTGGGGCACTGAGATGTGTCCCCCCAAGTGGAGTACCAGCACACCCTTCTCACCTCTGTGGGGCCACACCTTAGAACACTTCTTCAGTTCATACTGTGTGTGGAGGAGCACACTGCTCTGCTTTTGGTGGCTTATGAACACGGGACAATCTGTCCTTTGAGAGCTGAATTTACTAACAATTCCTCCTACCACCTGCTGCCCGCTGCAAAGAGCCTTATATGTCTCTCAGCTCTGTAGGGTTTCAAGAGTCTCACAATTTTTGTAAGGTACACGGCTTTTTTTTGTTGTGAGGTGACTAGAAAATAGTGGATGTATTACTGGTTTATATTTTCTCATCCCAGAGTTCAATTTGTGAAATGCTAAAGCATTAACAATATTTATGGATGCTATAAAGAAGATTAATTCACTTGTAATGACCACTGATGAGCTGTTTTGCCTTAATGCTTCATTTTTTTTGTAAGAAGATTTAAGTCCCTAGCACTTTGTTTTCAGTTGAGAAAATACAAGGATTTTATTCCCTTCTTACATTTTCCAGTATTTGCATGGAAGAAAGCTGATGGCATCCTGTGCTGCAGGAGGCTGAAGACTGTCAGCATGTCAAGAGAGGTGATCCTTCCCTTTGCTGAGCACTGGTGTTGCTACATCTATAGTACTACATCCAGTTCTGACCTTGCCCCTAGAAGAGAGATATGGGCAGGCTGGAGAGCCCAGCTGGGCTTCAAAGAAGATTGAGTGTGACAAGAAATAAGGAATTTCTCCTGTGTGTGACAGATCTTAGAGATCCTATTAATTTAGCTAATATTATCACAACTATTCATTTATCCTGTGTCCTCTCTTTAATTTAAACTCTTTTGGTTACTTTCTTCCATTTCAGCAACCAAGAAACAAAAAGTAAAAAACACTGACAACAGGTCACTTGCTTTCTATCAAAAATAGAATTGGTCATCCACTGTGTACAGCTGATAGAAGTAGCACTCCTCTATGAAGATTTGCCCATCAGTAAACCCTGCCCAGAACATTACACTAGTCAATAACCAGAATAGCTTTAACATCATTCATGTACTGAAAGCTTTAAAAAGCAAAAAGGATGCCCAAGTGTAGAGGTAGATCACAATAAATACACACATCATGGCCAAAACAAAAGACCAGCTGTCTGGAGTCTTGTTTCTGCTATCCAGTAGTGTATGACAATACAGAAGAAAGCCAATTGTCTATGGCTCCTTGCTAACCCTCTCTGAGAAACTTAAAAAGACATATATATAATTTGGTGAATATTACTGGCATAAAGGTGACTCTGAAGGGTGCTACCTATTGTGTTTAAATAAAAATCTTTTCAGTTCAAACAGAAGGAAGATATTCCTTGAGACTTCAGGTCTGCAAGCACAGAGATGTGGGTTCTGACAGCCTGAATTCCACTTCTGGCTCATTGTACATAGCCACTCATCTCTGGGAATCTACCAGTGCAGAAAATGCTGGGCAGGAGAATTTCAATGTAATTCACACCACCAGAATCTGTGTTAATGGAAAAGTTCTAATGTTTACCATTAGCTTTCAGGAATCCTAAAAAGACATAAAATCCAAGGTCAACAAAGCAGAAGATCAGTCATGGGCGAAGTACATGATAGAATCATATCAACTCGGAATAAATACATGCCAAACTTGCTAGAAGATCATTTCTCTTGGGGAGAGAATATCAGACAAAAAGTTTACTTCTGAGGGAAAAAAGGAAAGATAGTAACATCCTCAGCAATCTGTGTTTGTGATTTGTGGTTTGCTGGAGGCAAAACACAATATTTTCAAGGAGAGACACATGATTGTGACAATTTTATGATAAAAATGGAGTAAAGAGATTTTATTCTAAAGCCTAAATCTTAGGCTCTATTTCTGTCACCAGTGCTAATAATTTGGTGGTCCTAGTTGAAGAAAGGTCACTGTTGTGGTTTCACTTACAGAACAAAAAATATCATTGAGCAAAGCAAAGGAGAACAGAGATAGAAAGGAAGGAGGAGTATTTAGCTTTCCCCTCATTGTATTGTTCTTCAGTCAGGGATGTGTGTAAAGCTCAGGTATGGAAAAGAAACCTAGTATTTTTTAATTTCTGGATGTGAAAATGTTTCAGGGTTTCCAGTCACTAGTTTGAAAACAGAAGCACAGAGAAGGACCCTCAGTGGCTTATCCCATCTGAGGAGCTGATGTGCTGGATTGCTATTTTCAAAGTTCAGTGAACAGCTTAGAGACTGTATTGCTGTCTCACAGCTGTACAGCCAAATGAACAGCATCAACCTGAGAAGGGTACTGGTGTGCTGAAGCTGCGATTTGCACATATGATTGCTTCTTGCATTCAGTGAAACATCACTTACCAAAGGGGAATTCCGTGTTTCTCCTAACTGTGAGTACCATTTAATGAACTCAAATTAGATCCCATCTGTGAAAAAAACCAGCACTCTTCCTGGTCAATTCTTCGTATTTTACCTTTCACTTCGCACAGGTACTGCTGTGGTTTTATACTATTAATCATTTGTGATTACCATTTATTTTCTTCCAGTATCTGAGATATTCTTTGTTTTGTAAGTTTGAGACAGAGACTGAGAAAGTACTAAAGATGCTTTACACTTATTTGTAGTGCCCTGCAGTACCTTTCACTTGTTAGTTAATGCTATGAATAGTAAAGGTCCAAAGCGATGATGGTTTCAGAGTCATATGAGTTTCGAACACTCATAGAGTAGTTAATTACCTTACATATAAAACCTCATTAGTGTATGGTGTAATTATAAATCATTGTATTCTTATATTTCTGCCATTTTTGAAATTTGGAATTATTTTATGAATTTTTCCATATTATCTGTGTCCGAAATACAGAAATAGCAAGAGAAATCGTAGATTCACTAAATGATACCAAGAGACTGATTTGTAGTAGATCCTTGTATCATAAATTTAATTTTTTTGGAGACTGACATTTCCAAATGAGTTTTTAAATTTCCAGGAAGTTTCAATGACTTTTTTTTTCCCTATCAGCTGCTATTCATCTGCTGCTACAGAGAAGAAGTCATGTACTGAAAATGTAAAAGGAATTACTGAATTGTTGGCCCATAAGGAGAAGTAAAGCTATTGAACACTGGCAATGCTTCTGCTTGCTTGTTTACCCTCTAGTAAACTTTGCAATAATTACAAATTCTGGAAAGGCGTTAGAGAAAGAAACTATGCATCTTGCAAAATCAAGCTCTTGGAAAGGGCACTGAGAAGACAACATGTGCCTAGAATGCTGGCTACTGCTGTAGAATGTATCTAAGTCTTAATAAAGAGGCAGTGGGCCGTAAGAAAAAAGAATCTTATATATTACTTAACAGGTCATGCAAGAAAAACAGTAGCAATATTCCGTTGTCTGATGTTCATGCTTAGGAAGACACTGATAAACTGCTGAACACTACTGTCCTGAGGAAAAAAAAATCACACAGCTTCAGACTGAACCATAGATACAAATATCTTCATGTAAAAGCAATGAATGAAAGAGTTGAGTGAGTATACAGAGCTCTCTGTGATAAAGATATTAAAAATTTGAGACAATACCTTTTAAATATTTTGATGAGACAAAACAAGAGAGCAAATAAGTGAGACGTGTTAGAAATGCTGTATGGACACAGGAGAGGGCAATTTGATGAATTCTGAGACAAAAATTGCAGATCAAAAAATGTTCAGAAATGTTAATGGTTAAGAATTTGTATATTCCTGTATAAAAATCAGAGTAAGAAATCCCTAATCAAAGGCTGAATCTCTTATGGTCTATATGAATCCAGTTTGCTAGGGAGATTTATAAGAAGAACATCTTTATCTCTATAAAGATATCTCCTATTGAATTTCAGTGAGAGCACTAAGGTAAAACAGCCATCAGTTTGGAACAAATGTATCGAGCTAAAGGAAGACAAGAAATAGGACAAAGATTGAATAATGGAGAAAATAACCCTCATAGGCTAGTGTGCTGGAAAGAGCATCAAATATTCAGGGAGCAAAAGCACTGTGCTTTGGGCTATTGCACAGACCGAAGAGGGAAACAAATCCAAGTCGAATCCTAAACTGCAGGTAGCCCAAGGATAAGAAATTCTCTACGTACACTAAACGAAAATGTGGAGCTATATAATGAACAGAAGTGCATGTCTAGCAGATCTATATGTTCTCAGTGTGCAGGCTTTGCTGTCAGCAATACTTCTGACATATTTAAGACCAGTTCAGGAATCAGTTAGATTTTTGTTGTACAGTTAATCAAGCTGCAGTTGTGGTAATATTAGCTTAAAAAATGTGATGAAGTGGTGTTGATAGTTATTAAGCTCTACTCTCTAGAAAAATAAAGATATCAATAATAATCTCACGCAATAGTTAAAAAAACCCCTAGATTTTGTAAAAACCTTTTTACATCATTTTCCTTACAATAGAAATCTGTTCCAAAAGCTTGCATGTCAGCTAGCTTGAAATATCCTGAATCTTGTGTTTTAGAGATAAAAATAAAAGAGTAATTAATAATAAAAAAATTTATGCTTGCTATGAAAATAAATACTTAAGATCATTTGATACATTCATATTTTAGTGCTAATACAGACTTCAGAATGCTGCTCTTCCTTCATAATTTTTCATACAGCTGCTGTTGATGACTCCCATTTAACTAAAAACTCATAATGTGTTTATCTTTCCACTCCTAGCAAAGAATTGTTCTTAAAGCATCTGGCTGAATTCCCTGTACAGTTAAGGCAGAGAAGTGGGTGCTTTAGAGATCTCTCTGAAGAGAGATTTCTAAAGATGACCGTAGTTTAGGCACAGAATTAAGGTAGAAAATAACTTCTGAAGGCCTTCAGAAACACCTACTGCTTTCCATGCAGTAGTTATTGCGTTAGAGCATGGAAATAGAATCTCTAGTTATCTAAAATGAAAGTTCAAATGGCAGACTTCAATTTGTCTGCCTACGCTGCAGGCTAGTTCTCTAGTCTCATGAAAACAGCTGGAAAGTGTAGGAAAAGTACCTTGCATCTGTAAAACCTGAAGCAAAGTCACCTCTAGGAGCACATCTGTTGGAGCCACTAGCTAATCCAGATGGGAAGGGGTATGAATTTCTAGCTGTATTTAGCTTTTTTGAATTTTTTTTTTACACATCAGAAATCTATGACGTAGCTTAAAAGTTCATGGGAATCCAGGCTTTCTTAGTGCCAGAGGCTATATTTCATTTTGTTGGAAGTGCTGAAGGCTGATAACTTGTTCCCATGCTATGGGATTGCAATTAAAGATGAAATTGTTATCAAAAATCAGTAAAAAAAAAACTCTGTAACACCAATGTAACATTAAGAAGTGGGAATTGTTCATTTATCTGGATGCATGAAGGGGATATGTTCTCCAAAATATCATGCATGCAGAGTGCAGAAAAAGCTTCTGGTTTTATATTATATTTTACATACATAGTCCCTGATTTTCCTGGAATAAAGATACATTTGATGATCATTTCCTCAAAATTTTAAACATATATTCACTCCTCTTTGTGCATGCATTCTTCTGTCCTGCGTGGTCTCTTTTGTGTCCCTGGTGGTCAGTGACCCCAAAGTTGTACTTGGCTGCTTGGTGAACTGGTGAAAATTTGACATAACTGAGCTGGTTGCTTTCCATTCTTCTTCTTGGTTAATGTTTAACATGATCTCACAGAATAAGGATTGTGTGGTTCCATAGGCCAGTGGTTTTTGAAGAATAAGCATTGTGTTAACCCAGCAGGTGTGCAAACAGTTCGTCATCTGGCGACAAGAACACAGAAGCAATGTTACTAAGAAAATATAGAAAATTGTTGAGCTGAAGCATTATTTTTCTTGAAGCTATTAAATACTCACTTGAAGGCAGTGAGGGAAGATTAATTCACTTTTACTCCTCTGTTTATAAAATTACAAATGTAAGACTTTTTTTCCTATTTGAATGACTCAGATTTTCCATTTGTTTTGAGATATCTTTAGTAATTATTATCATTCAGAAACACTCATACAGCCTGAAAGAGTCCTCTGCAATCTGAACAGGGCCTGCATCTGTCCTCAGCTGAAGTAGTTAACTCAGTGGGAATCCTAAACCCTGTTCACAGCTTCTGTGGCCACAGAATAGTCCCTCTTTCTGTACTACATATATTGGCCTTCATAAATATTTTAGTATAATGTATCCTGCCTGAATGGACTCAGTTTATTGAGCAATTTACCAATCATGATGATGTTCCATCACAATTATTTAGCCTTCCACCGATCTTTGCATTAGTTGATACAATTTTATCAGCAGTAGGTTTTTGTTACTTCCATGTCATTGAGAAAGATACTGATTAGTGTCAGCTGCATTGTCACACCCCACCAAATTTCCATAGAAAATACTCATAAGCCAGTATTTTTAAAGATCTTTCTCACTGGATTATACCAATATGTTGAAATTACAAGTCTTTCATATATTGTGCTGATTTTGATAAGTATTACAGAGAGGTTTCTTAGATTCAGGAATGTGTAGTGAAAACTAAAGATGACAGAATTGCATTCAGGAGTGTCGATAAATCCACCTTTTAGGAACTGGGAGAGTATAAGTGCAGATTTCTCTCTTTTATTCAGGCTAAAATTTGGATTTCAACACAGATTACTCATATCCTAAATGTAATCTCTTACCTTACTGTAGTCATTCTTAAAATGGTCTCAGTACCTGTTTCTTATTTTATGAATAGACTTAAATATTCTCTGAGTGAGAAGGACAATATGCTCTGTTGTGAGATGTTCTAATTTTGTAACAGTTTTTACCACAAAATGGTAGTGCTTTTTGCATTGCATTGCATTGCATTTGTCATGGCTAGAAAAGCCTTTCCTTTCCTGTTTTAGCACAAGTGCCAAGCAATGTTCTCCTCTGACTTTTGAAGGTTTATTAGTTGGATGATTAATTCATTGCTCATACATACAGCTAATTTTTAAATTGGTATTTCAGATGTCAATACTTAGCTATTCAATTATACTTGTACAGTTATCTTCATCAATCAAACCTGTAATTTCAACAAAAATGAAATCTCATTTGTTTGACAAGGCCTATTTTCATTCTAGCCACACCAAGGGACATTAAGTATACTCTTATCATTTAATTCTCTCTTGCATCTTGTTCCAACCTTTTCAGAACAGCAAAGGCAAGGGGCATGATTAAGAAATTATGAGCTACTTTATTACATCAAATAGGAAACGTGATGCAATAAAGGGTGAAATTGCTTAGAACAGAATGCTGTATAAGGAAATAGACATGAATCTTTCGTGGCCTCATCCACATTTTCAAAAAACAATAGGAAAAAAACCCCAAACAAACAAAACCCTACAACAAGCAGGAAAAAGATCCTGTAGAGTATATTCATTTTTGGGAAAGAAGATGTTCAAAAAGCAACTGCATAGGAAATGTATCAAAGAGCATAAAAAGACCTCTCATCTTCAATTTTCATATTGGACTGATTAGAAGATTATCTTTCTTTGCCTTTGTTGTTAAGTGGTGATAAAGCACAAAGCAACACCTCAGTGACCCTTGGTTCTCAACATACCCTCAATTTTATTATGCTTTGATATGTAATAGTTCTTTGCTGCTGTGACTCTGTGTAGCTCACTTAAATGGGTTGCTCAGATGAATTAGCTGCTTTCAATCAGTTTGTAATCTAGCCTGAAATAGATGACTCCAGTCACAGAGTTATCCAACATCAGAATACTTCAGTGACATTGTCTGACATCCTGCCATCTGACTTTTTTAAATAGTCCAGCTATTAATGCCTGTCCTGCCTTTCTGAGGCATTGCCTTGTGTAAAGTCTCTACACAACCAAAGAATCAAAGGGAAAAAAGTTCTGTCATTCTTTAGAACTATCTCACATTTTTCTGCACTAGTGTAAAATCTTCAACCTGCACCATACCAGGAGATGGACAAGAAAATTTTGTTTTACTTCTTTTATCTAGAGGAGGCTGACTTCTACACGACTTATATTTTGTATAAAACCATGTTTTTATGTTGATGTTAAAAAAAAAAAAATCCATTAGGAATGCTTAAACACTTATTTTTGTCAAATTTGGAAGAGTAGCTTCAGTTCAGCATTGACCTGGGTCTCCTCCTGTCAGTGAAATTTCATAGCATGTGTCCATTAGGTGGTTAGAGTCCTGCCTCCAGGCATTCTGTAATCTATGTTGCCCAGATGGATTATAGCTCTCATGGTGCCTTGTAGCAGCCTTTTGATTGAAACATGTGAAGAATCACGAGTGTCAGTGCCTTGTGAAGGATGAAGTCCTGACACTGAGCACTGCTTATGAAGTAGATTATGAACTGGTGATGGTACAGCTCCTGTGAGACCATGTGGGATGACAGATAATCCAATTTAATGTCAAACTGACTCATAACACAATATTTAGCTATTTGTGAAGCGAGGATTTTATGAACTTTTTGATGACAAAAAATCCTCAATATTTTGACATTAATTTGGAACAAGAAATTGCTTTGCTAAAGGATTAGAAACTCAAACTTTTGCTTATATTATTTTTGCAGTATAATATGATACATCGCAGGCTACAAAATCCTAATGAAAAGCCAACCTGAATCACAGACTACCTTAGATCATCTTATTCCTGCCTTCTCCATCATCCCACTAAATGTTTTTCTGACATTGTCTTCCTCCTACTACTTAAGGGATGAATTTTGCAGACATGCCTTCCTTCCTTTCCTTCTTACTTTTACAAAAATCTTTGGTCAGTTTAAGTAACAAAACTGTGTTTGAAATACTGTCAAGGAGAACTACCAGTCTAGGTGGAGAATTCAGTTTTTTACCCTATTTCAAAGATAAGATGGTCCAAATTTCATCCAAAACTACTACATCCTTCTTACTTCCTAACTAATAACTCAGTGGGAAACTAGCTTCTGGGGTAATTCAAATGATAAATGTTTACAGAAAAAATTAATACAACATAATCACAGAGAAAGGGTCCAGAAAAGTCTAAAGGGCCTTACTGCAAGATAATGACTGTCAAATAGTGATAACTCATGCTGTCAACAAATAACATTAACAGCTCCTGTTTAATGAATAGTAACTTGAGCTGGTGTGTGACATTCTAGAGATTAAAAAGCTTAACACTTGCACAGTCTACAGTTCTGCTCTTGTAAGTGGACTGCAATTTGCAGTTTTGACTTCAGGGTCAGTACTTAAGCTAAAAGGACAAAGGTTTCTAACAATGGTGGCTTTCTATGGTTTGGCAAAAGAAAAGGAAAAAACCTCTTCCTTTAAAATGAGCCTGCCATTGAGGCTTCACTCAAAAATTTCAAGTATTAAATAAAGGAAGTTGTACTTTCATAGGGAAATTGGAGCATTTGGATTTTGCTTGAGTTTTATTGTAAAAAAGTAGAAATTAAGGAATTCCATCATCTAGCATATATAAAGCTTCATGGTTCCTGAGAGTGTGATATATTTTTAGATATTTCTATCCAGATTCCACACAGAAAATGCTTAGTTGTCAGTTGCTTCGCCCACAAAAAAAGCACATAATCTCTGTGGCCAATTTTAATGATATTTGACAGACAGATAAAGATGTGAAACATATACCCTATAGTTGTTGTGAAATAGAAAGAAATGAAAAAAAACTGAACAGAGCAATTCTCCAGTAAAAGAAAGGGAAAACCCACAGATGAATTTTATTAAAGATACCAAAAGGTATTTGGGACAAATATATAGGAATGAACTGCATGAAAATCCTTTGTCAGAATTCATGTTTTCAGAACATGGCCATAGACACCAGGCTCATACCTCCCCTTTCTGGCTTCAGATTTGTCACGACATGGAAAGACAGGGAAATTTTTTTTTCTGGCTTCTGGGACAACACTTAGGAATTTTCTGTACAGTTTTTTTAGTTGGTTTTGCAACCCTCCAAGGCCAAGAAGTGAGGCAGGAAACTGGTCTGTGTGTCCCAGTCTGGGTATTACTGAGGGAAGGAACACGGGGAGGAGCTGGGGGTCTACATGGCAAAAACAGCACTCTGCAAGAGGTCCCCGTTGAAACAACTTTTTCCATGCCTATAATTTTAAAGGGCTGATTAAATGTGAGACTTTTCACACTAAGTGCTTGAGAGGATGACACTTGCTCAGCAGCTGCTGTGTCAGGCACTGAGAGTTGAGTTTCTCAGGCTCATTGTAAAAGCATCAAGGTATTTTATCCCATCTAAATTGTCCTATCTATTATCTTTTCACACTACGGTTCTATGGCTGTGAGCTGTGGGTATATCCTGAATGAAGCACCACAGATGGAATCAGAATTGAAATAAAAGCTCAGCTGAAAAAAAAAA
This sequence comes from Thryothorus ludovicianus, assembly GCA_013397245.1. Lineage (NCBI taxonomy): Eukaryota > Metazoa > Chordata > Aves > Passeriformes > Certhiidae > Thryothorus > Thryothorus ludovicianus. The sequence goes on from VZTB01009926.1 coordinate 661,461, forward strand.
AAAAAACCGTTGGAGACCATATTTTTTTTTTG
>VZTB01009926.1:661534-709955 GCA_013397245.1 Thryothorus ludovicianus
CGAACACCATATGAATCTCTGTGTATCATGTTTTCTCAGTCTTCTGTCTGTGTCTTCCCATATGGAAAGCAAGTTGAGTTAGGCTTCCCTCTGTGGTATTTTACATAAAGCATTTGGGACTCCATCTATATGAAGCTTGTTTTAATGGGGGTTGAGAGCATTCACCATCTTAATCAATCAGATCTCTGATTCTGCTACCACATTTTACTCTGGGAAAATGCAAGAGTAAAATGGTTTAATAATCTGTTATTTTAGGCCTGTTCAAATGGAAGTCTTGAAAATTGAAAAGGAATCTAAATTTTTAATAAATTTGCACCTATTCTCACATTTTAACTTGAGTAACTAAACTAGTTACTTACAGTATCACTTTTTTTTTTCACTTCAGATTTGCATTAAGAAAGCATTAGATCTCTGACTGGGCAGGCAATATTTGAGCTGTTTCTACTGATTTCTATGTTTTCTGTAAGAGGTGAGAAGTCCTAACATAAGAGAAGTATTTATTTAACAGTGTGAAAATTACCTGCACATCGTCAGACTGCATCTGCCCTTCAAGTACATAATGTTCTGAAGTACACAAAGCAGCCTTATAAATGATTCAGTGTGTTAAATTCTTTTACATTCTAGTCCTTTGATGGGAATGTAAAGTCCTTCACCTGGGGAGGAATAGCTCCCGTTTACACTGGGGGCTGACCAGGTGGAGATCAGCTCTGCAGGGAAGGGAAAAAGATCCTGGTGCATAACAGCTTGAACATTAGACAGGAATGTGTCCTCATACCAAGATGGGCAAACAGCCTCTACTCTGCCAGCAGGAGGACAGAGGCAACCCTTCCCCTCTACTTAGCAATGGTAAAACACATCTGGACTGTTGTATGTATCCAGATGTGCCTCCATAGTGCAGAAGACAGACAAGAGCGAGTCCAGAAAAAGGTAACAAAGAGGATCGAGATTGTAAGATCTTTCCAAAGGGGGCTGGTCAGCCCCAAGGAAGGGATGTATCCAAGCAACGTGTGTAAATACCTGATGGGACTGTGTTGGAAGGCAAAGCCAGGCTCTTCTCAGAGGCACTAGGGCACTAACTGAAACAGAGATGTTTCTACGTAAATGTAAGGAAAATGTCTTTTGCATCACACCTGGGTGAGACTGGCAATCAAAGTGTACAGCTCCTTCATCCAGACCTTGTCATTATGAAGACAGAGCACAAAGGAGCTATTAATTATTGCACAGGTTTCTTAGAGAAAGGTCTTTGTTGTTGGAAAATTTGACACCCTTGGAAAAAAATCTGTGATGGAAAGCAATTATTCTATGACTATGATCCATGAACATGAATGCTGCTTAGCATAATTGCTTGGTACCTAATATTGCCCTTGCATGTTGGACATCCTTCTCCTCTGTTGCATTTAGCCGTATTTGAACATGCTTGCAGGAAGTGTCTCCACCAAAATTTAAACTGGCTATAGTAGGAATGTCAGGGTCTCATCTTCTGACTGCAGTCATGTAGTTCCCTTGTTTGCCTCTGGTGCTACTGGTGCTTGGGAAGCTGTAAGGGTTGGGGAAACAACAGGTTGGAGAATCACAGGTTCCGTAACTTCCTGATTTAAATCAGCTAGAACTGCACTTGAATACAATGCCCTAACCCTTTAAAGTCGTGTTCAGTTGTATGTCAGTCTGAACAATAAAATTTGACAGCAATAAAGACTGAGCAGGCAGGGAAGCTGACACATGATGTAAAGCCAGTCACAGTCCTTCTTATAAACTGTCATTGCATGTGGGTATGAGGAATGAACCAAGCCTTGTTTTTCTTCAGCTGCCTCTGACCTCTCCCTGCCTTTCTGTTGAGACTTTTCCCATATCTAGATCTCTCACAGCCCCTGTATACTTCATAGCTAAGCCATGCTTGCTTATATATAAAAATGAACTGTAATACAATGCAATATATAATTTAATCTCTGATATCTATATAAATAACTCACAAATATTGAAGTTTTTTGCATTGTTTGATTAGTACAAAGAGGAAATGTTAACTCTCAAAAGAAGTAAGCACACATATTTCCAGTCACATTTTTATATTGTGAATTCTATATCTTCATAAAATAAAAACTCACTTTCTCTAGAGCAGGATGAACTTGAATTTTACTGTAGGGTCGGTCCTTGGTTTTTGCAGAACTTATGCTCTGAGATTTGCACTGCAGAAGCAGGCCAAGATAAACAAAGGTTTTATTACCATGAAGAGAAAGGCTATAATCTCTTGTCTCTTTTTTTATGCACTCAGAACTAAATCGCCACAATCCCCGCTTCACAGTAAGGGAAATTAGTTATATTTTGCTGGTGACAGAAGTTTCCCTCGTAAGAATAGAGTCACAATTTCCTTTGGATTTTTTTTCTTTGTTTTGACATCTAATACAGGATGAATTGCATTGCAGTGGAAATGGGAAATGTCTCCTCTACTTACCTTGTCATCATCCCAACCCTCAATCATGTCAGAAGTGAATATCTTTGAACTTTTGCCTCTTTGTTAAGTTTGGTAGAAACTGGCCTCTGAGTTGAGAATTTTTCAAGGGTGGGTACACAGATGAACACAAAGAGACAAGATCACAGAAGCCTCTTCCTCTGAAAATGAAGCTGAGAAATGGATGAACCTTGATGCAAAGGAGAAGCTCACTCTCAGATACTGATCATTAAGACTGGAATAATCCTAATTGCAATGTGATAATGATCATGAGAGCTTTGAGAGGAAGGAATTCATACCTGAAGAGGAGAAATCTGAGGATGGGCTAGTCCAGATTGCCAAGCATTCTGTGAGAAAAAGGCAAAGGATAAAGTGGGTGAAATTATTTCCTTCATTCTTTGGTAGAGTTTCACAGGAAGACAAAATGTAGTGAGAGAGACTTCTGAGGCTGGATCTCTCCCACTCTTTCTTTCCTGTGAAGGAAGTGAAAAATGCCACTTTATTTACAGTCTTGTCAAATCACTTCAGATTACCTATATATCTAAGTGTATATGACTTTTAGTGTAAAAGGTTCTTTCCCACTCGTGTCAATATATGCACATGCACAGTCAGTCTTACATGTAAGTGTGTGGTAGGTTTTTTATGCCAGATATTGCCAGTGACAGATTGCCATTAAAGACTGACAAAGCAAAATGATGATGAAGAGCAACAAAGAATATGTTGGCTTATTCTCTTTTAAGCGAAAGTGTTTCGCAAATTTTCAGTTTATAATTTTATTGACTTTTTCATTAGTAATAGCACTAAATTCAATACAGTTTTCAGGTATATATTTAATGAGATATCCTAGTTATATTTTTACTATAGTGTCAGGCATGGTCTGAAACTACAGATCCTAATTTCTTATGATCCACCAAACAATGTAAAATTAGCATTGAAGAAGCAAATTTGATTTGTCATTTATGATCACAGGAAACTGAAGGGTGAGATGAATCCCTATCCCTAACATATTCACCTCAAATTGCCTTCATCTAGATTCTCTTTAAGTTTTCCTAAAAACAAGCCTCCAGATACTTCAACAGTTGAATATCTGTTACTCCGGGGAGATAAAAGTCAAATTTTAAAGCACCATAATGGAATAGTTTAATATAAACTAGAAAGATACACTTAACTTCCTCAATACAAGATTAACAGACATTATTCTTCATATCAGTAACACTGCTGAGACACTGTATCATGCCTTCTCTGAAGTTGTAATGAAACTGTGGGATAGATCTTGTGAGCTATTCTTGACAGATAGCCATCAGCTGGAAATTTGGCAGGGTTTTTAAAGTTTACTTACCTGATAGACTCCAGCTTTCAGTTTCCTTCACTTTGGAGCACAATTCCTCTGAACTAATGGACTAATGGAAGCTGAGGATCTATTCCTGCTTCCAGCAAGTTTTGAATGTTCTTTCCCATGAGGAGAAAAAAAGAATAATATAAAATATATCTAAACATCTTTTATATGTGTGCTTTTGTGATCTTTGTGTACTGAGTCCTCACACTGGTGTCAGCATGTGCCTTTGGATTTAGAAGTCCCTGTTTTGGATGTGTAGTGAAGGAATTATTGTTCCTGTGTTTTGAGTCTGCTTTGCATTGTGAACCAAAGTATGGTAAATGGCCACAATCTGGAGATTTATTTAAAGAAATGCTTTCCTGATTTAAACTAAAATGCTAAAGTAGATACCCAAATCTAAGGCAGTACCCAAATCCCTTCTCAGCTTTCTCCCACTAGAGTTTTATGTCTGTCAATTTCCTCATGAAGGAGAATGGATATGGTTTTGAACAGATTCTCTGGTTTCTCTTATTTCCAGAATATCTGTCTTCTTCAAAATTCAGAAATGCCATGGAAATGCACCCAGAAAACTGATGCTTAAATAACGCTACTGCAATCTCTGAGATCTCTTGTGATGCTCAGACAATGCTAGGCAGAAAAGCAGCTCCCTTTGGTCTAAGTACCTCCAAAAGAGAAGCCAATTAGAAACACAGAGGGAAGCTGGAGTGCTTATACAATAATGCAACCAGGAAAAGTCAGGGACAGACACAAGAGATGTCAATTCCTTGCTAAAGGTAGAGAAATGCTGCCACCTTTGAACCTTCTAGCTCAGACTAAACCTAAAAAGGGAAAAGTAGTTCACAAAGGCCCTCAGAGGGTTTTAAATTCTGTGTGTGAGCCTCCTGAAGCTCATGTTGGACTGCACTGGCAGAGGAAGGTAAGGTGTCATTCTGCTTGCTTGGCATGGCCAGACCTGCAGTCCAACAGGGATCCATCTGGGTGGGTTGTTGTGCAGACAGAGTGACTGACTTATCTTTTTCTATCCTATGCAATTTCTCTGATTCAGAATGAGCTTTAACAGTTTGGCCCTGAAACAAGGCAAAGAATTGGGTCAGCTTCTTCCACTGGGGAGGTGGCTCACCTTTGCTTCTCTGCAACTTATGAGTTTATTAATGGATCCAAATACAACTAGTGGCCTTCTGTGACAGATGGTGAATCATGTTTTACTTCCAGTGCATAAACTAACATTTTAAAAGGCTTTTCAAAACACTGTTGACTTTAGCAAGTGAAGCATAATAAGGATCCATAACAAGGATTTTCTGAAGTTTGATGCTGTAAGTTTGGAAATAAATAATAATAAATAAATTGAAAAGAAACAATAATAAATGAATTGAAAATTTATTATCTGAGTAAAAATCTAGCATTATTGTGCCATTAACAAGGACATTACAAGCTACCATTTGTTTTAGAATGATGTATAGTTTATGATGTTGAAACCGCCGCAACAGAGAAGTCACAATGATTTGCCTTGAAGATGATTTATGAATCATGACTCTAGAGAAAATAATTCCTCTCACATAGCATGGTAAAAGTCAGTTGTCTTGGTATTTGTTTTCATCAGAAAGGGTATCTCTTAGTCCTCAAAATTTTGATCTGGAACCTCCTAAACACTACCCCTTTGATTTAATAATAGATTAAATATTCCCATTGTTAGTTATGCTGTCTTTCAGCCCATTTTTTTTTCCCATATCATGTTTAAGCAGCATTACCAAAACATGGCAATGCACAATGCCCTAGATAAGATGTGAGTCACAAAGGGGAGCTTAAGTTACATATCTAAGCATGAGTGTGAATTAGGGGATCCAGTAAATAAATGTAAATGCAAATGCAAATGTAAATGTAAATATAAATGCCTTGTAGCATTTTCTCTACCCTGACAAAAAGTTGCATTTGCACAAAAAGAACAATACACACAGACTGAGCCCATAGCAGATATTCAAACCACAGGGCCCAAGTTATATAGAGTTACTATGGTTTTATTATGTCTTTTCTCCATTCATATCACATGTGGGATAATGCTCATCATTGTAATCTCTCATACTGGAACCACAGCCTGCTAAATTTGAATGCCAGTGAGAACAGAGAGAACAGAGAACAACTGCACATTCTTGCCCTTCCCTCACTTCTTTTCCAGCTGCAGGTGGGAGGATCTTTCTCTTGGACATGGAGAAGTTGCTTGATGAGATTTAGATTCTTTTTCTTCAACTGAACTACTTCTTTGTCTGAGACACTGGGATACTTTCATGAACTGGTGATATGTGAAGTTTGGAAGAAGCACAGAGAACGTTAAGTATTGTTGTATTTAAATAAAGCAACTCAGGAAAAAAATGTAGTTGAATGGATGCAAAGATATTCAGACCCTCTCTTCGTCCTACGTCCGAAATAAGAAAATTCAAATTCTGGCAATGATCTTGGAAATGTCATTACATTGCAGAACAAGAAATCCTAGCAGAACCAGAGTACATTGCACATTGTATATAAGGAATCCTCCTAAATTCCTGCATTCCTTTTCCTCTGTAGAAGAAATAGACCCATGCCAAGGTGTCAGGATACTGAGGGGGAAAGGATGAGATCTGACTTAAGGCAGTTGTGTACTATTATTAGTAAACAAGAAGTAATGACAGAATATATACAGATTTTCATGGATTACAGTGTAATTGCACTAAGCAGATCTAAAAGTAATTAACTGGTAAACTGCTGTGCTGTTTGGAAGACAGAAAAGCCATATATTTATCTCATAATCACACAGATACCACACGAAAATTAATTGCCATGTAATTATTTGATCAGCATTTGCCATGTTCAAACAGTATTTGTGCCCCTTTAATTTGAAGTGCCACTTCATTTTAAAATATTAAATTACTAAACCTCCTGTGACTGTGATCTAAATCTAGAGAAGTAATCGCTGTGTGTGGTAAAGCATGTAAGAAAAAAAGTCACTGAATGCTGAATGACCCAGTTCACTTTCTGCATGCAGAAGGAAAAAAATTAATTCTGGCTGATGGAATTTCACAGTGTCCCTCTTTTAGATTATTTTTTCATGTGCTCTTTAAAATATTTCTGTTTTGACAGACCTAGAGGTTTAATCTAGCCTAGCTCAAGACAGCAATTAAGTGTATGCTCAAACCCAGCTAATCTGCTTGAAGACAGGAGGTTTAGAGCATACTTTAAGGTCAGGGCAGGATTCAGTGCTGTGTTGCACAGAAGTAAGTCATGGCTCTGAGCTTATGTTTTTTCAGAGGTAGTGCAGTGATTTTCAGCATTATTGGCAAAATTTAATATGCTACTGTAAGAAGGCAGTTCAGGTTTTGACTGACCTCACGTTACTCTTGCCAGAGCAGCACGAGAAACAGAAGAAGGGACAGAGGTGGACAAGAAGTCAAGGAAGAAATCCTGGGGAAACCAGCTTGCTGATTCAATTGAGGAAAGAGGGATGGCAATGGCAGGGCACAGAGTTTGAAGTTTTTATGGAGGTCAGAACACCATAAGCAGTGACCTTCACCTCTCAGCCTCCCCTGGATGGCAGCAGCAAAGAAAGCTCATTTTTTTTTCAGGGCTCTGGAATAGCTGTGGTGAGCAGTGAGCCATATACAGCTCACTCTAAGCAGTGTGCTGCCTGGGACATCTGCCTGCTTGGGGTCTTGGGTCTGCTCTGTTTGCATGAAGTGAAGGATAGTTTTGCTTCACATTGGAACAGCACAGTTGCTTTGTATGTGAGGTCCTGGGCAGTAGCCTGTTACCCTGGCTTAACACTGGAAAGCAGAGAAAGCTTTTGGGTTTGAGAGGGAAAACTAGGCTCCTTTGTTTTCTGATGTCACTGTAAGCTAGTTGCTGGGGGAATGTGTTTATTATATCTGCCCTATGCTGATTTCTCAGAGCATCAGCTATCATTCATATATTCAAGCTGATAATAAATAATCTTTTATCTACACTTCAGGTGATAACACAGAAAGACTTTGCCTACCCTCAAAAAAACCTTCAAAGTTAGTACAACAGCAGCACAGAGCAAATAATTGACTTGGATCAAATAAAACTAAATGAATTAAAGTGGAAAAGTCTGCTGCCATACTATCTTTGAAACTTTATAAGGCTTCCTCCCACTCACTGTTTTCCTACCTAGTTCAAGTGGCAGGTTCCATCAGTGCTTGTCATTTATGAATACTTGTATATTGCTCTTTACAGGTGAAATTTTGATTATTACACACAATGCAAGGCAGTAGAGAATGAGGAGGGTGCCTTTCCACAGTCCTGAAGCACAAAAGCAAAGATTCATGTCTGTCAAGGCAAAGTCGTTGCTGACCTCTCTTCAAAATCTACATCATCCAGAGCTTCTGGAGGGCAAGTATAAAATGTACAGAAAATCCAAAGCAGGATCTGTATGATATGATTGGCTACTCCCAAACTCTATTGATCTTTGGCAGCTGAAATTCCAAGTCTTGATCTGAAACCTGCTACTTTCAGTAACTTCAAAATCAAAGGCTAGAGTGGATTGTCCTTTTGCAGAGCCAGTTAGAAGCAATATCATCCCTGAAGCTCCATTAGGATATAGTTCACTTAACATTTGACTTTTTTAACTTATATTTTTCTTTATTGTCTTGGACACATCTTTTGACCATTTTTTTCTATTTTGGTTGTAGATTATAGAAATGTGAATGGTATTATTCATCATTTTTTGAGAAGCTTATGAAGACATCTATTCAAACACATGGATAGGACATAATTTTTGTGCTGACAGCATGAAGGGAGGTTCAGTGCTAGGAAAGAAAGCTAAACTTTGTATGGATATTCATGGTTTTATATTTTTTAAAAAAGAAAGAATGAAAGATATCCCACATACCACCAAGAAACTCTGAGTATATAGATACAGAGAGTCTTTTACCCTCTACTTTTTTAACTCAGAGCATTGCAATCTCTGCATTCAATGCTCTCCTGTCAAAACAGATTAATTTTTCATGCTGGCAACTAACAAGCATGGAAGATCAAATCTTTAAATAAAATCAATAACTTTACTCGAGTTAGACCAAAATTAATTGATTTTGCTTACTACTTGTGGTCTCAAACTCTCTTAGCTCTCAGTGGGGGATTTGTTTAAATAAGGCTTGTTGTGTGTCCTCTCCTTTGCCTTTTCACCATTTAAATGATTCTCTGCTCTGAAATTCTAAGAAGCCACTAATTTCTTCTGCCTTTCTACATTGGACTAAAGAATATTGTGTTTAAAAAAACAAAATGCCGCTCATTAATCATCAATTGACTGAGAAAACAGCTTCCAATTAGCCCTAACCATGAACAATGAGTGGGATAGAAAGAATTCTTTAGAATGACATTGTGGTTTTTAAATATAAACACTTGGTTACTCAAAAAGTACTCTGGGATTTATCAGAATGACAGTTTCTTTAGGTGTTCTTACAGCTGGGAAATTATTTGTTTGCTTTGTTCTGTTTCTCAAAGCTGATCAAAGGGCAAGAGCTGTCCACAGTTTTGTTTTCTGAGTGAAATTTTAGAGGACCATACAGTATATTCAGTTAGGGTGGCCATATTTGTCCTCTAATTGTACTGATAGAAATCCAAAGAGATTGCCAATGAGGAGTTATGCTAGATTTACAGCAGTACAAAGACCAGAACTGAGTGTATAATGGTGCATCTATACTTGCACGTCTAGGGAAAGGCGTTTATTAAATGGTGTACAGTATCAACCAGAATATTCACATACTAATAATGAACTAAGATATGGAGCTACTTTTAAGTCTTTTGAACTTTTAGGTCTTTTTGCTGGTTATCGCAGCTAAGCTCAGTTGCTTATCTTCGAATACACAAAAAAAAGAGTAATTTGGAATCATCTATCCTGTTTTCAAAATATCAGTTCAAAAGGTGTCACAGTTTAATGCAACCAACAACCAAGTCCCACCCAGCTGCTTTCTCACTTCTCTGACAGTGGGATGGGGGCAGAATCAGAAGAGTAAAAGCAAGAGAACCTGGGGGGTGAGATAAAGATAGTTTAACAGTTAAAGCAAAAGCTGCACATTCAAGCAAATCAAAGCAGGGAATTCATTCATCACTTTGCATGGGCAGGCTGCTGTTCAGCCATCCCCAGGAAAGCAAGACTCCATCACTTATAAGTCACTTGGGAAGACAAATGCCATCACTCTGGAGGTCAGACCCTTCTTCCTTTTCCTTTTTCAGCTTTATATGCTGAGCATGACACCCTATGGTACCCTACACCACCTGCTGTGAAGAAAATTGACTCCACTCCAGGCAAAATGAGAACAAAATGAAATTTGATTAGCATGTAAGTTCTGATAAGATAAAAATGAAGAGCAGCATATATTTTGGTATTCTGGATTGATTAAATCTATAATTGTGAAGGTGAAACAATCTGATATGATCTACTATTCATACACTAGAATGACCATATTATATGGAGTTGATGTGGGATGCTGAAAATCCTTGCTGGAACTCAGTCTTATAAAAGGTGAACAGCAGGAAGTGGTGTGTTTTTCCAGGTTCTTATATAGGCTTTCTTTGCAAACAACACTTGTTCCCTGAAGTTCTTCTGCCCAAGTCACTAATACTTGGTAGGGCACCTACATAAACTGACAGCATTTCCACTGTGGAGCTGTATTTAAAGGGCAATTGCTATTACTGTGTATCTCTGAAACCAGAACATTTAGTCCCATACTTCTTAATGTTAAGGCTATTATTAAAGTTGAAAAACTTTGGTTACTGTCCTTTGAAATGCAAAATGAGAATTATATTCCCAATTTTGCTTGGTTTCTATTTTCTCCTCTAGATTTTCTGGGCATAGAATAGGAACTGTGGGTCATAAAAATACCATCTGCTGAGACAAAGACACAGACTACATAATTTCTGAGAAGGTGGTATGGCTGCCAGTATTTCCACTGTGTAATGTGCTGCAATTAAGGATACGTGGTTGAAAATGCTATATAGCCTTTTGGTGTTTTTATCACAGAAAGGATAAGAGACAATTTGCAGTTATAATTACAGAAAGTTTTTCACTTAAAATTGTTTTGAAGGCTTCTGTTTCTGGAGATGAAGGGCATCAGAATTCATATACATTCACGATATGCTCCTGACACAATTTTATGAAACCCTGTTCTGATGCTTCTTAAAACTTTAAACAAAAACACAGCAACAGAATTACATCAGAGAGGAAGGTAATATTAATACTTGGGAAAAATATATACATACAGTGTATACATTTTTCATATATACAGTGACTCAGGATAACATTGTTACCGAGGATTGTGCTTTAATTTGTCACAGGAGCTTCACCTAGTTATGAACCTAATAATCATGTTATGTTAAGGATTGTATCTTCAGAGCACTTTGACTCTCAAAGCTTTGTCCTTGTGGGATATATGGCTCCACAGAAAGGAAATGTAAGATACTTTCTTGGCACAACGGAAGGAGTCAGTGTGAAACTGAACCTTTCATCTCCAAATCACTTCATAAACAAAACCAGACACTGTAAATATCACTACCCTCATTTTAATAGATGAGGAGAATATAATTTACTTTCACACTGTCATGAGTCATTCCGAGCAATTTCAGGACTGCTCAGTTTCAATTTCTTTGCTCTTGACAAAAATAACACAGTGATGAACAGATTACTATTACAGCCTCTTGTCTGTAATTATCTCAAGCTACAGTCTATTTACATTGGACAATGTGTGTGTGTGTATACAAAAACCTGTGAAGGTAGGACAGCATGGGTATTATGTGGTATTCAGGCACATGTAAAGCTGAGGGAGAAGTAATTAGATTTATAAATTATTTGTCCTTTGCTGGAAGCTTAAACTTTCATACTCACAATATTAATTATTTAATCTGGTTGTTTAGTTCTAGGGTTGTAGAGACTGGTAATTTTAACTTCATGTATATTTATTTAATTGTCATTAAAATAATTAATGATATGAGGCATGTAGGATTTTAAATCTGGTGGCAGTAGCATAAATGCCATAATAAAAATGCACAGATAATATCACTGCAGAAAAAATGACCCATACAGAAGAGGTTAAGAGATTTCTTTATTATTTATTGACACATATACACAGGTTCTTTAACCTCATTGTCTTTCCAGAACATAGTCAATGTATCTTGCATTTCAATAGAGTTCTTATATTATAAATATGGAAAACAATGACTATATTTTTGCAATCATACTGTATTGTAATTATTTCAGGTTTTCTGATCATGATTTGTGCTTGCAAAATTTGTTGAATAGTAAATATTAGTAAATCTAATACTAGATGAATCATTGAGCTAGACAAACTTGTAAGAGCTAAATTAAAAAGTTTGATACAACACAACATCTATTACTGTTTGTTTTTTTTTTGGTTTGAGGTTTAATTGTTTGTGGGTGGTTTTAGTTGTTGGGGTTTTTTTTTGGTTTTTTTTCATATCAGTAAAAATTACAGTAACACAAAGTTACTCTTGAAAAATATGTGACTTTACTTGCTTTATTCCAGGCCACTTCAATGCCACTATTCATTGGGTAATTTCCCAAAAGCTGAGTAGGACTATTTCTTCTTTATCTGGATTATTAAGATCAAACTCTTTTTCTTAAGAATATGGGTCTATTTGAGAAGAATTTTTGCTGCAATAACAGGTTGACTTTTGTATTTTGAGTGGAAAGACAAATGGATGAAAAAGCCTGGAATACCTCTTGAATATAGTTAAGTATTTTTCTAGATAAGTGGAGTGCTTCATAAGCAAGAGAGGCTGAGGGAGATTTCATTCAGCATAGCTAGAATTCATGACAGGTTCCCTTTAAAACGCCAGATCTCTGTTAGCAGTCCTGGCTTCATTCTGGTTCTCAGTTTTCTTTTGACGAAGACATAATTTCTGTCATGGCTTGATGAGGAAAATTTTAACAACAGGACCACTTGACATAGAAACAAATAATGGGATTTTTGTTTTTGAAAGGGTTTTTCATACATCTAGATCAGAACAAAGTGTGTAAGGAGACTTCATGATAGCGTGATGAGGACTAAAGTTTTTAGTAACATTAGTGTTTGAATCCCACATGAGTAATNTGCAATTATAATACAGTTGCTTTCAAGTAGAAGGCTTTAAAGTTAAAGTTATATGATTAAATTCCACTAAATNTCAGACTAAAAGTAAATCACTTAGGTCACATGGAGTTAAAATACACGAGACAGAGAAACTAAAACTTCAAGGATTTTTAGGAGTTAGAAGAAGGCTTGGGTTGCCACTTGTACAGCTATCTTCACATTAAAGCCATACAAATTAATAATTGAAAAATAAACTACATAAAATGAAAAAAAAAAAGTCCAGAAACATATAATAATCTTGGATGTTTCATCAATGAAGTTTTAGCCAAAGTAACCTTGCATATATATGTTAGAGAGACAGGAAAAGTGAGTCACTGCAACCAATGAAGAATTCACTGAATATTTAGATTTAAACTTTATGATAAGTTTGGGTTTGTTTTTTTTCCCTGCAATTATAATACAGTTGCTTTCAAGTAGAAGGCTTTAAAGTTAAAGTTATATGATTAAATTCCACTAAATCTTNTATGGCCAGTTGCAAGAGAGTCTGCAGTAGCCTTTTACTCTTTTAGTCTGGGGATATCATAGCAAAATAGAAATACCTGAAAAGTATGTGGGGTTTACATGTTGACATAGCTGGCAAGATCATTATCTCCATACCCAATCCACTGGCCTAAGTCAATAGGGTCCAGATCTTCAAGATCCATGCAGACACTAAATAAATCTGTGCCAAGTTTCAAAAATTATTCTGCCTCTTGAGATATTTCCTGCAAAAACACTGGAAGACTGTTCCCCTAGGTAAGCAATATGGATAGATGCAGATGTGGACATCAGCCTGGTAAAAGAGAGACAGTCATTGTACTCAGAATAAATACAAAGTAGACAGTGATTTAGATTTTGCTTTTGGGGAAAAACTTGTCTGCAGTACAAGTTCTGCATTTGCATGTGTGAGACTCTATGACAGCTACAGCCCTAAGCCTGAGCTCCAAGTAGGATTTTAAAATATCAGTAAGAACCTCAAGCCTGACATCCTGGCTAATAGTGTTAGACTATAAATATTTATAAACATATACTTTTGCAGAGATGTTTTTGTACTTTTACAGAAGCTTGTTTCACCTGTACCATAAGTCAACAAAGTATTCACCAGCCTTAAACTGAAAGCACTGTGCCTGGAGTAATACAGTAAGCCTTGCTCAGAGCAAAGAGCTGCCTAAGGAAGCTATGGGAATTCTGGATGAAACCATGCTTGCTTTCTGCCAGCTCCAAGTACAAGCAAAACAAGCTCAGAGCTGTCTGCAAAAGATCTGGCAGATCCTGAAATTAAGCGTTTTACAAGCTCTTCATGGAAAATTTGAATAATGGCTAACTCCCCAGTTTTGAGAGCAAGGGTGGGACCAAACTGTATTTGAGAAACAGTAACCTTAAGCTAGTGTTTTCACTTAATTATGGGGTGCTTGTATGTTGGCCCAGTGCTGTACCCTAGAGTGTGAATATATCATAGGTGTACTTGAGGGTGCTTATCATGGTTTGGTCTCAGCTGCCAACTCAGCCCCATGCTGCTGCTCCCTCACTCCATTCTCTCCCTGGTGAAATAGGGGAGAGAATTGGAAGGGTAACAGTGAGAACACCCATGAGCTGAGATAAAGACAGTTTAGCAGGTAAAGCAAAAGTCACGCACAAAAGCAAAGCAAAACAAGGAATTAATTCAACATTTTTCCATCGACAGGCAGGTGTTCAACCATCTCCAGGGAAGCAGGGCTCCATCAAGCAGAATAGTGACTTGGAAAGACAAGCACCATCATTCCAAATATCCCCTACCCCTATTTTTTTCCCCCCAGATTTATAAGCTGAGCATGACACCATATGGTATGGAATGTTCCTGTGGTCAGCTGGGGTCAGCTGTCCCAGCTGTGTCCCCTCTCAACCCCTTTTGCACCCCCAGCCTCCTCACTGATGGACTGGAATGAGAAGCAGAAAATGCCTTGACTCTGTGCAAGTTCTGCTCAGCAATAATGAAACCATTCCTATCTTATCAACACTGTTTCCAGCACAGATTCTAAATATAGGCCCATACTAGCTGCTGTAACAAAAATTAACTCCATTCCAATCAAAACCAGCTCACCAGAGTGATGAAGAGACTTTGGTTTAACAAGCATAATTTTTCAAATATTTTCAAGTTTTTATATATCCCAATTTTATTTTAGTATGGAAGGTCTTTTGGGCAGTAACAATATATGTCTTTGTGTGCATATTCAAGGTATGTATTTGTTCCTCTTCTTAGATGCTCCAGGAAAAAAGTAGTGAATGCATTAGAATGAGGGGAAGTCAAACACAGACCCTGGAGGCAGAAGGCATAGTATTTTTAAGAGCGTAAGGTGAAGGCAAAACTAACTTCCTGATCTAAATTCCTAGAATCCATTGTTTGTTTCTCAGTGTTTATACTTGCATCATTCATCAAGTATTCTTTTACTGCAGGCAGAAATCATGTGGGAAGAAATCCTGAAATCCTTATTTTTTAGCCAAGAAAACTGTGAGAGAAATCAGTTATTCCTGAGTGCATTCAGACCAGCCAACCATGCTTGTTATCTGTTATTTCCCCCAAATTCCTTAGGATATTAGCTTGCTGAATGCAGATTTCAGGCTTGATTAGGTCCTGCTGTGCAGAGAAGTGCAGCAGAGGGGGTTTGACCCTCATCTCTTCACTCCTCTCTTCCCTCTACCCATTAGTGCAGAGCAGAGCATGGCAGGGCAAAGAAGAGTCTTTGTGGCTGCAGTGCTGATTTGATTTTTTTCTTCTGAAGCAAGGCGCCTCCCTAGGATTGAATTCTCATTCCCTGAGTCTGAAGATTCAGACAGCTGTGCTCCTGGGGCAGTAAAATTGCACACTGCTGCCTATTCAGGGCTCACAATAAATTGACAGTCTCACCCTTAAAAATGCTGGATTTTCTCAAGGTGAGAAAAGTACTGCTGGAGAAAAGAGGGACACATTTCAAAGCCCTGTAAATAGCTTAGGTCTATTAAACTTGGTGGAACTTGACTGTTAACATCAATTCGGGATTCTGATATTTTGGCAGAAATGAGCCTTGAGGTTCAGCCATTGTTACTGTTATTTTCTCTCCAGGTTTCACAGCAGGGAGAAATGAAATGACTGTGAAATCTTGTTAGTTATCTGAAGACCATCTGTATTTTCTTAATGAATGCTGCACTCCTTTTGGAACCATGAAATATGCAATATTGTATGTTGACTCTAAACCAAATTGTGCGGAATTGAAGCTTTGCATATACACTGAA
This sequence comes from Thryothorus ludovicianus, assembly GCA_013397245.1. Lineage (NCBI taxonomy): Eukaryota > Metazoa > Chordata > Aves > Passeriformes > Certhiidae > Thryothorus > Thryothorus ludovicianus. Next base: position 677,676 of record VZTB01009926.1, read on the forward strand.
CTTTTCTTTAACAGATTCTCCTGTGGAATCTTGCAACGTGATATTAATCATTTAGCAGCTACTATGAGAAGGAGATCTTAGAAGCTTTGACTTAATGACTTGCACTGGAGTAATTACTAGGCTACAGGCACTTGGTTCTATGTAGGGAGGAATTCTGAATTTTGGCTCATTACTTTTTATGTTGACCATGTCCTTTAGTGTAAACCTTTCATTGGTTTTAAGCAGCCTGTCCATAGTGCAACTATAAAATACAAGTATGAGGGAGGAAGTATTGTATGTGCAGCCTACCAGAAATCCTCTGAAATCCTTTGAGAAACCTTCAAATAGTACCAAATGTTAATACAGAAGAGCAGTAAAATATTCAGCTGAGTTTCACAAAAGAAGATGGATGTTTCATAAGTGTCCCAGAAGACCAGTGAGATGTTAAAGCTTATAAGCCATTAAGTATTAGGCTGCTTTGATTCTGAATTCAGAATTGGTGAGCTTTAATTTTTTCATTATCTCTAACACAATTATGCAATACATTGAGGTTTCACAGAACCTTTTAAAAACCAAAATAGCATGAAATGTGGTTGGGGGATAAGAGACAGGCTGTGCCAGAGAATCTCCTCTGCTCTCACCAAAGTACTTCACCCTTGATTATATGAATATTGTGGGAACTGGGACAGGTTCACAGCTCTTCAGAGCAGATGCACATCCAAGCCAAAACTTCACTCCCTGTTGGCAAAGGAGACAGGCATGAATCAAATTTATACATCTGCCTGACCCTGGCTTCCATTAAAAGAAGGTTTGTACTGCTGAGGTGAAGACCCATAGCACATTTTCCCACAGTGTCCAGTCTGCACAATGAGGGATACAGGCTGAGAAAGGTGCCACAAACATACCTGCACTGTGAGCTAGATGGCCAGGGAAACAAAGATCTTTTTAATAAGTCCAATTAAATTCTTTTCTAATGTATCTAACACTTGCTTGACCTCATCCACTCATTACTTGAAGAAATGGAATAGAATAATTTGACTTTATAATCTATAAATTGCTGGGTTTATAAGAAACCACCAGCTATAAATCATGTATGGGAAAGAAAAACTTATCTAAAATAAATATTCTAATAAAAACTGTCAGGGACCATTAACTTCAGGCATTGTTACTGCTCTGTGAACATTGCAATTAGGCGTCTGCTTAACTTTGGAACATTAAATAGTTCCAGATTAAATGAACTAACTATTTGCATATTCAATACTGATTGTAAAGTGTTTTACTTTACAATCCACCACCACAGTGGAGACTGTAGACGGCTGTTTTTGACTATTTTTTTTCTTATGTAATTAAATGAAACTTTTCCTTTTCATTTGTATTCCTGCACATGGGACCATGTCTTGGAGGAAATGCCATATTTGCATCTACATAAGTGGAAGGTATGGAGATTAGGACATCCTACAATACTTCTGTGTAACAGGACATTTAATTCTTGAAGAGACCTTACCTTTGAGCTTGGAGGAGCTGAGGTCCAGCTAAGGAAGCTCCACAGGGATGTTCCTGTATTAAAGCATCACAAAGAATGAAAAAGAAAAGAGTCACAGGTTCCATGCTTAACTATTTGACACTGATGTTCAATAAAGCAGTAAACAAAACTGTGGCAAGAACTCTTTTGCTGCCTAGTAGTTTCTCCTTTTCCTTCTCCCTACTGTTTAGTCTTGAAATTCACCTTTCCAGAAGTCTCTCACAGAACAAAGTGCATGAAAATCAGACGAAAACCCTTGCCACATTGGACAAAGCCCACAACATTTCAGAAAAGAACACAACGACATTTTTGATCACAACGACAAAGGAATGAGCTTTTTGACAGGGAATGAAGACATTACTCCATGGGAGGAGTGGGCAAGAGGCAAGAGGAATCTGCTAATTTATTTTGGCTAGCAGAAAAGTTATGTGAGAATATGCACTTTAGGTCTAAGATCCTGTCTCATCTCAGTGCCCATTGTGTCCAGGCACAAGGGCTGACAGCTTACCTGGACCCCAAACCCTGAAGCTTGTAGGTCTAACCTCATGCTGGCTTTAATTTAGAGCAGGGCCTGCCCAGTGCCTCTCCTGCTGCTGATCATACAGTCCATGGTGGCTGCAGAAGAGGAGGTGTCTCAGTGCAGCTTTGGTGGGTGTGTTCGTCTCCATGGTGACTTCACCTGAAAAGAAAAACTGCTGCATTAGACAGAAATGAATTTCTGCTGTTGGGTGGCCCCTGGACTTTTCTGATACACAGCTTTCCAATTAGCCATGCTGGTCTTTGCAGAATTGGGAGCTATGTCACTCTGTGTCTCCCTGGAATTTCATGCCAGTTCTTAAAAGGAGGACCTGCAAAGAAAACCTGACTGTTTTGTGAAACTTAACTTTAATCAAAGTCTCTAAAATAGGATTAATCTCTTAAGTGAAACTCTGTGTAGATAGGAGATCTTTAGATTTACCCACCATGTTTATAACACTCTAGTATATATAAGCTGAGGAACTGTGTCTTGCGATGTTGTTTAGACTATACTTTCACTTTTTGTAATATATGCACTGGTTATCCAATAAGAGCAGGTGCTTATGAGAGGATAGGATTAGTTACAGGATCTGTTTTTGAAAGCAGGAAGCAGTTACTTGGGCTGCTTATGTGTGGATATTAAAAGTGAAATGAAAAGCAACAGCTGGTAATGATAGTAATTCAGACTGAACCAGAAAATAGCATGAAATGACGCCTTGTTGAGTTTGCTGTTCAAATTATCCTTTCCTTTTTCCAGTTAGGACCTTACCACGAGCTGTAGGGGTGTTGGTGCAGACCCAATGATTTCTCTATGACCATCCCTTTGGAGTGGGATTTTGTATCTCATAGTGATTCTATATCTTTTCTGTAGAGTTCAGAAATCCTGAGCATTCAGTGAAGCTCAGTGCAACCTGCACCTTTCCCTAAACTCACAGGCACACATATAACAGACTAAAGGGAGATATTTACTTGCACAGGTTAGCAAGGATTTAATCTCGTGACGTGTTGGATGTCTACATCTCATCTTAAAGTCAGTCAAAGTGGAATGCACTCAGGCTACTCCAAGACTGCATAAACAGAGCATAATGTCTTCCATAAAGGGAAAAGAAACTCCATATTAGCTCTAATGTTGCTTGTTTCTAGAGTTAGTAATTCTTTCAAAAGAATACTGGTGCTGTTTTTTGTAACATCCAATTTATGGGTTTTTTGTAATATCTAATTTGTATCTCTTGCCCTCCTAACAATCCATTTGTAAATACTCCTGCTAACAGCATAGAATTTTGAAGTGAGGCCATTAAAAGACTTTCTATGTTAAGCTGAAATTTAGGAATTAAATCAGGCCCATTCAAAACTATTGATGTCATTCTCAAGGCTACCCCTGCAGTTAAGATGATTCAGTTATTATATCAGCTGTAAGATATCTACTCATAAAATATCAGGTGAAATTCTATCATACCGATTAATTGTTATTTTTTTCCTCTTCACAACACTGCATAGCCAGGCTGTTTTTAGAATGCTAATGTTTTATTCATAAATGCACTTTTAAAACAACAATAAATTTTAAATGCTACTAAAGCGAAAATCATTCAAATTAGAAGCAGCTATAACTACTTCCTTTCAACCAAGAGAATTAAATAGGGATTATAGTATTATTTATTTTAATGTAGTTGGAATTATCTTTCCCCACATTGTCTTTCCCCACTGATTACATTTATTTTAAGTTAAAGAAGAACAAGAAGTAAAAATAAAAGTCATGTGTCCATCAGACAGCTTTACTTTGCATAGACTTCAGAGCACAGAGAATGAAATAGAAATTGTGTCTGCAAGAAAAGTGCTTTATAATTTAAGAGGGAAGTACACAAAAATCAACTGCTCTGTGTTTATTGCCTCATATGCCATATGAAGGATATTGCCACTCAAACTTTTAAAATAGCTCTTCAGAATGGGATTGTTCTGTATAGCTTGCAGCTGTTTGCATTTTTATAAGTCTGGAGGAAATGTGCAAATTATGGACAGATTTGCACCCATTCAGCTTTGTATCTCAAAGATGTTTTAGAGATCAAGCCAATGTAAAAAAAAATCAGCTAGGAAGAATAAACTTGAAAAGACTTGACTTTGCCTTACAAAAATGGTACAGTGAGTTAGCTAGGTTTCCTTTTCATCACCATTAATTTATTTGATAGTAAGTTCCAAAAATTCAGTGTTTTTTGATAAGAATTTAAATACAGAACCTGGATATGGGGTGACCTTTCATCACTGATTATATAACAATGGCAGAAGTGAGTTCTTTAAAACTCAGTGCCCATCCTGGAAGAGACACTTAAATGATTCCAGCCACCAGAAGTAAAGTATTTTGGTTATCACAATGCCTTCCTGCAGCTTTTCTAGTAGCTCTAATAATAGTTCACATTGACTTTCAGTTCTCATACTGCGTTTGTCTGAGATCCAAAGCAAAACTCCAACCCTGTTTTATTTAGAGAATGTGATTTAGTGTCAAGGTGAAACACAAAAATGTTTCATTTTGTAATAACTTCTTTCAGCCTTGTCTTAAACTTTATAACTGTAATTGTGGATTCTCCTAGTTTCCAAATAGCCCTCAGGTATAACTAGCTGTTTCATGTTTACCCTTCAAGACTAAGAAGCATAAAGCTGTTTGCATCTTGATTCTAGCCCTTGCTCCAGAAAATTAACATTCCCACAGAAAATCTTTCTCTACAATTTACTCTATGTTTTACACACACCATAATCCTTTCCCCTCCCTTTACACTCATTAATGCTCTCTGCACGCTACACAGTTCTTTGATCATTCAAGACTGAAAAGTCTGTGCAAATCAAAATGATGTTATTTCATGCTGGACTTCTAAGGTAGTATATGCTTCATCTAATTTAAACACCAAGGATTTATATATTTAGATAAATAAATTATTTATATNTCAAGTATATCTTGATCTTAAATATCTAAAATACATATCTTATTACTCATTCCATGGAGACAGTTGAAAGGAGGGAGCCTAGGTGTCAAGACTTGGATGTTAAACTATATGCCCAGCCTTAAGTCAGCTGAACTTAGGTGATATAAAACAACTTTACCAGAAATCTAGTTAATTCCTTTGTGCTCATTCCAATTGTGAGGTCACTGTTCCCTGTACATTACCTAATTACTTCCTGCTTTTTATTTTTCTTTTCTTCTAAGCCAAATCATTTCGGGTAAATATATTTCCAGCCAGTCTTTTTCCTGGATATTGAGATGAGAGACAGTCAAATTCACATCAAATCATATAACTGAGGATGTGCTAGAGTAGTTAACTTGCTGTGAAATAACATGAAAAAGTAGTAGGTTTTTTTTTTAGAAAAAGTGGTCCCTTCAGTGTTGTTTAGATCTACCCAACTGTTTCACATTGCTTTTGAACTAGATTTTTTATTTTTGAGATCTTTGATTTCAGAAAGAGTTGATGTCTTAATACCCCTGGAAATTCTGTGTGTAGAACAAACTGTGTGGAATATCATGCTGGACACTATTTTTTTCTTTTAAAAGAAGTGGAAATAGATTAATAAAAATGCAAGAGTCTGGAAAGCGTAATACAAATCAGTAAAAGTATTATTTTTTTTTCCTCTCTTGAAGTATTTCCTTAATTTACTTCTTATTTTTTTCTAGCTGAATCTATAAATTGATCATAGCAGATTTTGTGGATTATGAATTGCAATTTCTAAGAAATATCGTTTGCTGTACTCTTCCCTGACAGATGTTTCTTTTTGAGCCACTCAGGCTTTCAATCATTTTCACTCCCATCTTTTATGTGATAAAACTCAATTTCCCAGTGTTGCTTCCTTCTGCTTATAGTTCTTCTAGAACAGCAGTGAAATTCTGTCCCATTTCCTGCTTTGTTGCTATGACACTGAAATTGTTGTGTTTCCAGCCCAAATCAATGCCCTTTTTTGCCATGCAAGCAGCAGCAGGGAGCTGGTGCTGAGCTGTGGTGCTGCAGGGAGAGGTGTTGTGTCTTTAGCTACAGCCATGCATCACAACCCCACATGTGGGGAAGGATGTGGCTGTAGAAGTGTTCCCTCATCCCTTGGTGGGACATTAGGAGAGAAAATTCTCTGTACCTTTCATAGCTACAGCCATTCCACCTTATTTACATTTCTGCTACCAGTATACTTTTGAAAATTTCCTGGGCTTTGAGTTTGAGCCCATGAGCTTTCCTGGAGGAAACTGGCAGTGGTGACAATTTTGTTTTGCTCTTCCTACCACACAATATTGGTCACCTCACAGGATAGATCCTTTGATGAATGTATCTGATGTACAGCAATCCAGCCCAGCTCACCGTATTATCAGCCAAATAGCTTCAAAGATAAATCAGAAAGATCAGAATAAAATGGTTCTTTATAAATGGAAGAAATAATCTAAAATTGAAAAGGCAAAATTCACTAAATACAAGATAAGCAATCAGGAAGGCAAAACCAAAGATGTAAGTTCAAAATGAGTAATAACTGAGTTGTCAGAGATACTGCAGTGAAGGCTATGAGAGTTGTAGCAGATCACAAATGAAACATGATTCCCCGCTGGGATGCCATAATGAAAGAAAAAGTAGCTCTCATTCTGTGTTATATTAGCAAGAATGGTGTATAAAGGAGCAAATCTCTTCCTCTGTTAGAGACTGGTGAGAAACTGGAACTTGGGCAACAGATTTAAAGAAGAAGCTATAAAAACCTACAGAAAGACCACTGAAATTAAAGAAAAAAGCACTTGGGAAGCAGTTGGCTTTACTTGATCTAGAAAACAGAACAGATGGGAAGATGGTAGCAGGCTGTGGCTACCAAAATGTAAATATAAGGATATTCTCCATAGTGATCAGAGGTAAGGCAAAAGTTACTTTGCAGCAAGGAAGATTCAAGGCAACTACTCAGAGGAAAAACACTTTTATCCCTCCTTTGTAGCATGAGAAGGTCCTTCCTGGGTGGTTTCTGGCACCTCATTGGCCAGAGATATTGTACTTAAAACCAGTTTACCTCCAGATACCATGTTTATTTCTTAAATTCTTTCCCTGACAGAAATGCTTTTGGTACTATAGCATAATCTCTTAGACCAGTCAGCCTTTAAGAACAGTGGCTGTTGTATTCATTTACTGTGAAAATGTTTAAAAGAGATGAATATAAATTGTCCTAACTTGAGAGAAAATGCAAGTACAAACAGAAATACATGGAATCTTATTTAGTCTATTCATAAGTTACTGTGGAATCTCGCCAAGGTGAATTTTTTCCTTCCAAAATATTTAGTTGAAGGATGAAGCAGATGGGCAGAGATTTTTTCTTGTTATGTGTCTATTAAATTATAATTTATGCCTACCAGACTATGAGCTTTGTCCAGCTGGGAACCCATACATATGCAGATTCAGTTCTACTAACAGATTATATGCTTAGTAGGTAAGTCAGTGGGTATCAATTGAAAATCAACACAAAAGAACTTAGAAAACAGACTAAAATCAGAAGATATGCTGACATAATTTTAGAACAAATTCCAGTGAAATTAGCTTTGTGTAATTTTGGAAAATAGATTTTTCTCCAGCAGACTCTTTGTTGAGTGTCATGGATCTAGTGTTGTTGCAGAATAATCTGGTGTGTGTTGTGTGCTAGATTAGTGATGTTCTTTGGTGAACAAACCAGACATTCACCTAAAAGGGCTGCTGGGCCAAATATTTTGATAAAGAATTCTGTTTGTAGGTATTACCAGTGAGTTCAGATGCAAACTACACCTGGAAACTGAACATGACAAAATACAAAAGAGGGATAAAGTAGAGTATTTTCCTTGATAATTCAAGAGATATTAAAGCGTAGTCAAGCTTTATTACAATATCAGTCTTGCCTGCAGTTGCATGAGATTTTAATACTGTGCAGAGGTGTAATCCTGTTGCATTCAATAATGTCCATTCAGGAAAAAAAGGTAAGTAAACATATCCCTACAGCCAAAGTTTATGAGTAGCATGAGAACAATTGGTAGTTGCTATCCCAAGAATGAAATAGAAGGGTCTTGTCTTGATTGAAGTTTCTGCCAGAAGCAGGAGGAGGAAAGACTGGATCTGAGGAAGAAACAAAAAAAATAAATGACATTTCAAAATACACACCTTTCATTCACATTCAACCAAGATATCTGATGCTATCATCTTGCTGTAATGAGGTTGATTCACAATAGCTTGGGATATTGGACAGAAATTCAGCTCAACATAACCTGATTTTTTTTGGTTAGAAATATTCATTCAGTTAATTCTAACCATCTCTCATGTTTATGTGTAAGTTGTGCCATTATGCAAATTTGTTTTACTGAGTTTGGATGGTGAAGTCATAACCTTTAGAGAAAAATGCTGTGCCAGTCAAGAGTTTTGGATGGAGAACCTTATTTTTGTGTGTGGCAATGAAAATTAGAGCACAAGAAATAGTGGTGGGGTAAATATGCTAGGACTGCTTTATCTGTGACTTTTGGATCTTAATTTTTAGATCTACTACATTCCACATTCCTTATTCAAAACCTCAAAAGCCTCAAATCAAAACAATGTATATAACATTTTTCTCTTTTGGGATTTTTATCTGAACGGTATGGAGTTTTTGAGGTGTGTTGACCTAAATAATGAGTTATTATCCTAACATCCTTTTGAAAAGTGAAATGCAATATGTGTGAAATAGGAGAATTTGGAACATCTATTTAGTTGTGTTTGCAAACATGCAAATATTCATTTAATTCATTAAAATTCTTCCATGCCAGGCATCTGATCTTCTGATCTGCCATCTTTCTACAAATATATTCAGTCCCAGTTTGGTAAAAAATTCAAGGAATTTCAGCGGATGCTTATCAGAAGAGCCAAATTTCTTCTGCTTGCTTTGATATTTCTCTTTACTACCAGTTCCTGTTCTATGCAGCTTGTATTTGGAAATGTGTACAGAATCTTCTATTTCAATGATATGGAAGCTATCATTTTGGCCTGAATAGATATTGTGTGCTGTGGTTTTAATGAATGGACTATTAATTCAAGAACTATCAATTTTCCAAATACCTGAAAGAAATTGAGTTCCCTCTTACACTGTTGAACTCTGCAAGAGGGCTTTCATAGTAACTAAAGGGAGGGAGGTCATCAAACAGCACAAAATTTAGACATAGATTAGGTTCATATTTTATGTCATTCCAGTTGTAAAAACTTTTATTAAGGTTTCATTAAGGAGGAATTGCTACTAAAAAGGAGTAAATTCATGTTAAATACAGGAGAGTTAATTGTTAGAACTCTGCCAAACTGATCATGCATTGAACTGTAACGGAAAGAGATATTTCCTAAATTTAGTTTTACAGCTCATTTAGCATAACATGATTACCATTCCCAGAGAATATGACAATGACTTTTGCAGGTGGTGGGATGTAATACTGTTTTAGTTCATGAGAAAGACTGTTCATGAAGTTAAATAGGTACCTAGCATTAAATGCTTAAATCTATATTTTAAATTTAGCTATATTTTACTAGTGTGATATGTCCATGACCATTCTTTGGGACTAGCTACAGTAGCCACACGTGTCCACACTAGTCAAATCTATCCTGCAGGACAAAATAGTCAAATATTAAGTGCCTCTTGGCATGAGATGACTCCTGAAATGTGCTAAGGAGGTACTGGGAGCGCAGCAGGTGGTTTGAAGCATAAGTGGGAGGAGGGTTCACTCTAATAATGTAGTTATCTAGATCCCTCTAACAGTGTAATGTACTATATCAGATTACGAAGCTTGGGATGTGATGGAAAAAGTGAACTTGAATATGTGATTCCCACTGCCTGTATCAACATTTGAATATTTGGCCAATAGTTTTGCCAAAAGCAGATTTAAGAGATTTAATTTAAGAAATTTGTGCATTCCTCAGTTGTTTTAGGGGCAGGCTGGAAAAGGATTTCTGAGAGGTCAAAAGTTGGGGAAGTCTGCAGAGCCAAGCAAGGATGAGCCTTCTGACAATTATGAGAGGACTGAGAGTACTGAATCTTTCACTCCTCTGTGACTCCAGGAGGCTAATGCTGACTCTGGAATTAGCTAACAGGAACAGGCCTATATTTTACAGAAAAAGACCAAGAATTCTACTAGGGATTCCACCAACGATGTCATGCTGCTGACAGCAGTAGTGAGGCAGCTCTATCCACTCACTGCTGTCTCTAAGGTTGGCGTGGGCTTGGCAGCACGTTGGTTAGCACTTCTGCAGGTGCAGACAGGTAAGCTTTCAATTGATTCACTCAAGAGACCGGCTTTGAGATAAATGGTGCTGTTACACAGCTCTGCCACCTGCTGCCATGTCTGAGGCTGACCAAAAGAGGTTCATGCTGCTGGGATTGCCTGAGGAGTGCACATTGTTAAATATCTGAGATAGGGATTTCAGAAGCTGGCCAGCGAACCTGGTGCTGACATTGGTCTCCAGAGTGAAAAGCACTGGCAACCTGTGGGGCAGTTTTGAGATGCTGTCACAGAAAGCTCACCATGGCACTTCTGTGTGAGGACATAAGAATCAAACTGGGTAGACCAGGAGTCTCTCCAGCCGGGTGGTCTGTCTCCAAGAACAGACACAAGCAGATGTCCAAATGTGCAATACCGAAGGATCATTTTTTAATGGTTGTTTGGCTGAATGCTTATTTGTGAGCAGCTTGTGTTTGAGAGAACAGTTGGGAAATGATTGTCCTTTAGCAAAAATCCTTAGCTGTCATTCTCATGTTTAAAACATTTTATCTGGACATTTGAGAAAAAGAGTTTTTGTACGTGTGACAAGAAAAATATTGTGTGAAAAGAGCTTTATGTGAAACTTACAAAATCAAGACAGTCTGAAGAAGAAGGAAAAGGTTTGAAACAGGGTTAACAGTGAAGCAGCAGTTGTATCATCACAGAGCCTGGCTTGTCTTTCATGTCGCATGGAAGGTGAATGGCTTAACCTGCATTTCTCTAAGTGTGTAAAAGTGGCACATATTTATACTCACGTGTAGTAGAAGATATATATCAGAATTAGACATATTACATATTCCCTAAGGATATGAGGCTTAAATGATTACTTTCTCTCCTTCTCTACTTGTCTCTACCTGTTTCCCTTTCTGCCATCCTCTTTCACACTTCCTAACTTAACAGCATTATCAGCTGATTTCACCGTGTTAGTAGATGCAAAGACAATATGTTCACATTATGTTTATCAAAATGGACAATGGAATAGCCTAAGTAGACCTCCAAAATTGCCTTTCTGAAAGAGAACCTAATTTATGAATGCAACCCCCCCAGAGACAAGAGGTAATCCACAGTGGAGAACTATGATGAGTGCCCTAATTGTGAATAAAGCTTTAATCAGACATCATGCCTAATTATATGCTAGAGAATCCAACTACAAGACCTGAATTCATAAACTAGGCTTCATTGCTTCCTCTGCTAGAGGATCTTAAAAGGAATATATGTTTTTTAAGAGGATGGGGCCACTGATAAGCCTTGCTGAAAGACTGCTGTGAAAGGACATTGTTGTTTTTGGTAAACAGAGAGAGGAAGAGCACCACATTATCTGGATTAAAAAAAATAATGGTGAAATGGGATGTTTTGAGAAACTTTTTAAAAGCAGAACATATTGTGAATGAAAACCTACAGAAGCAATTAGCTTCAGAGGAGATAACAAAGCTTATTAAGCATGTATTCTTCAGTCCTTTGGGTGTAGTGTCATATAATGGAGATATTAAAACAATGAAATCAACAATGTCATGAAATTAATGTTTCTGGACTTCACAAGCAATTTCAATTATATTATGCTAATATGTTAAATTGGGAAAACAAAACTATGTAAGACTTTTAGATAACATTAGAGTGCTGAGCTGGTAAATGAATGAAGGGAATTCTCCTGTAGTGGGAATAAGTGACTGAGAAACTCTTAAAAGAATGCAATTAGGAAATTCCCTCAAACTAAGCAATCAGCCATTGGGAGAATAAGAAACCACTACAAGACCCAAGACACCACCAATAAGAGTCTCCTTTGGGAGGAAGGTGGAAAAGTTTTCAACCATTTTTGAATATTTGCAGCTGATATGACCAAGCATCTCAAGCACTGTGTAGATGTCTAGTCACTCAGATTCAGGAAGGATAAATTCCTCCTAGCATCTAAGAATATCAGAGGATGGCAAAACCATGATGTGGAAAGCAAATGGAAGAGCAAACTAAAAATGGAAGAGGTGTACAACACCATGGAAGCACATAATGAACCTAAACTTAAGGGAGGAGAAAAGTATTTTCCCTCCTAAGATAAAGAGCAGTGCTCTCACAAGATGAGATGGGCTTTCATGAGAAGGAATGTTCTGACATTTCAGAGCAGCAAAACACCTTCAAAAGTAATTTTAAGCGTAAGTATGAATTGTACACTCGGAATTGCTGAGAATTGCTAGTTCTGGGTGTCCTGGTCTAGAATTTCTCCTTTCTAGTCAGGTCTTAAATCTTCCATATTATGTTGCCAGCAATAGTACTAAAAAGAGAGAAGGCTACTAGAAAACCAATTGGTAGGAAGAAGACATTTCTCTCTTCAGTAAGGATTTTCCAAAACCTAAAATGTTTCACCGATGACAGGTTAAGGACTGTGCTGAGAATTTAAGAGAAGAATTTTGAGACATTTGTATTAATGTTGTGGTGAATTGTAAAAGTATGTATTAATATCTACCCCAGGTGGCTTAGTCACACCTTTCATTATGGATTAAGAAATTTAGAAAAGTGCCTAAGGCCTGTTTTCTGACTAACTTTCATGGGGGATTCTAGAGATTTTCTGAGTTGAAAGGTTTAGCAGATCTCTTCCAGAAGTGCAATGGTTTGAAGTGAGCTTGCTCAGCTTCTGGGCCAGTGCAGACAGGGGTTTGTATTTTTGTACAGCCATGCTGTACAACAGCTGAGCTCCTCCACTCTGCTCATGACTGGAGTGGGCTTTGCAGACAACCCAGATAGCTCAAGTGAAATGCCACTCATCAACTCTGCCTCAGTTCTTTAATGCAAGGATGAAAACATGATATTTATATAATACATTTTATATAAAAATCACATATATTCATAAAATAAAATATTTATGCTAGACTCCAGTTTTTTCTGAAGTAAAGGCCATAATTCTGAAAACATTTGTGCAGATGCTTTAGATAAGTGGGGAAAGAGTCTCAAAACCATTTAAGCCTTCAATTTGCAACATCAAAGGAAAACATTTTTATAGATGCTGAAGGGTCAGATCTATTTCATCAGCTCTTTGATCTCCTTGGTTGCATGGGACTGGTGGCTGTGAGAATTATTATCATTTTGGTGCACAGTCTTGTATTTTTTTTGCTGATAAGACAGAGGTCATAAACTATGTTTTGATTTACAAATACATATTTGAGCCTTACAAAAAAGGTAATTGAGCTCTGCCTTGCTATACAATATGTTTATCTGTAAATGCATTCGTCTTGAACACAAACTAAAATTTAATGCATCAGAGACAACCACTACAAAGATTAAGGTTTTGATTCTACAATTTTCATAAGAAGTTTTGAGTGATCATATTAAGTGCCATTGCTTACAGAGCTTTTTAGTATCAAACAAATGGAAGATAAAAGAATTTTTTAGACGTCGAACATGAAAGACTTGGAAAATAATGGAAACAAAGAAAGCTGCACTTCTGAGCACATTCTCTTGTTGACCTAGCTCTCATATGGCTAATAGGTGGCCTACAGAATTAATCTTGCACACCAGGCAGTGCTATCCAACTCTGAGGAATGCTTGGAGATGCATCTGCACTTTATTATTTCTGGGAAGCCTGTCCAGGGTGTCGGAGAGCTCCACGGGTTCAAAGAAGCCAGATTGAGACTCAAGGGCTGCACTGAGACAGAGCTGATAGACTCTGCTGCCCACAAACGGAGCCTGTGCAGGCAGATATCACTGTAGTAAATTATATGGTATGTCTAGATGTATTTTGGTTGGTTTTTCTCCTGTTAATCAGGGAGTATTGGATAACTGCCTAAATGATTAGCCTGTGCTATTTGTCTCTTCAGCATTGTTTGTTGTCTTTGAGCTCAGGACTGGGATTGGTGTGGTATAACCACACGGCATCTTGGATCTACATTTGAATAAAAGGTTTCAAGGGTAAAACCACTCCTCTGGATGTAATTGTTACATCCAGCTGATTGCAGTGCAATATATTTGTTTGACAAGCAGAACTGATTAAAAATCACCCAATCGCCCATGTACTTTGTTACATTTCATTTTAGTGCATTAAATTTAATGTGAATTATATCTAATTCAGTGACAAGGACGAGGCAGTGGCATGAGGGTGTAGGGCTCAATACTTCAAGGCTACAGAGGCTTGTATTTGTAGCTGGAAATAGATTTTTTTAAGTGTCAAAATGTGGACAGAGAATGTAAAGATATTCAGTCGGTGTAGAAGGACAGGGAATGATATGTCTGAGGAAACCACATATAAGATGAACAGAATGTCAACAAATATCAGAATATTTGTTGTATCAAGTATCCATTTACCACAGAACTGGACAGTTTAAAAAGCAGAATGAAGTTCATAACTTGACAGTGTTATGTCTGAAATCTGGAAATCAGCCATTAAGTGATTGCTCCTGTTGCAGGAATAACATAATTGTGGTATGGCAACAATCTGTGACTATATAGAAATTATTTTGAAACCATTTGCAACTCTTCCATATTGATTAATCATATCCCACTGAGTATGTGTTTTTCACACATGAGAGAATTCAGATGACAGAAGCCAGGAGGAGAATTAAAATGCAATTGATGATATTTTCCTCATTCAAGGATTCTGTCATAGAAAAACAGACTCCTTCAGGAAAAAGAATAATTTCAGAAAAAAGTGTTAAAATTAGTATGAAATTTTTCAAGTTAATTTTATTTAAAAATTAATGAAATCTTAAGTTTTGTATTAATAAAGAATTTTGAGAGTAATTTTGATCTTTCATAAAACAATCAATTAGAATACCACAAACAACTAATTTTGACTGGAAAATGCAATCTGATAATTTTTCACATTTCAACACAAGCAGGTTTATTGTCTTTCCTTCTGATTCATTGTGCATCAAAATCAATTGTAATAATTGTTATTGAACTGCAAGTCATTAAGTTATTTTTTAATGTGATCCTAGATAAGATTGAAGATGAAAACATTGAGTAGGTCAGCTGAGTTATTCTCAGACTTCATTTAATTTTTCACACTTGTGACTACCTTGTATATACTGGAAAATTAGAAATTCAATTCTCCTCTGTTCACCTACCTGTAGAAACCTGTTCTAAGGTATTAAACTATCAGCACGTCTCTGGTCTAAAGACTTGTTATTCTATCCAAAGGGTTTGTCAGAACTAAAATACATGTTGAGATGACATATTTCTTGAAAGGAGGTTTCTGTTATAGTCTATTTGAGAATTGACATGGAGTATTTTGTATTTTGAGTGGTGCTAGCCCACTCAGGCTCGCTGGCAGCACTTGTTTCAATGGAGTGTTTTGTGCTGACATATCAGCCTGTGTAGAGCTTATGAAGAGCTGATTGCTTGTTTCACTGCATGAAAAAGTTGTGCCAACAGCAGCCTTATCACCCAGAGATGTAATTTCAGCATCTGTAATAGCACGCTATTGCTGGCAGGGTTAGAAACCTGCACACCTTCTGTGCCTGACCCTTTCTCTTTTAGGTTTCACTTCAGAGCTGTACTTTCAAAAGCAGATCATTAAGCTGCCTGCTTCTGACATTCACGGCAGAGACCTGGCTTTCCAAACACACAAGGCTTTGTTGGCATATCCAGGGGAAGTTTGTGAGAGGAAATAGAAATGGATAATTTAAGAAAAAAGGCCTGTTTTAAAATATGTTCTGCCCTAGATTGATTTTTCAAAGTGAAATTTGAGTGTAAGAATGTGAAAGGGTTTTGTGTGTGTGTGTATGAGTGAAATGTGGCAGGGACTTCTGTCCCACATACTACTGAAAAGTCAGTCTGTCTCTGTACTTGTCAAGGATGAGTTCAAGATGATGATAAGTTTGCTTTAAGCAAATGGCAAGAGTTAAACTTTTTAAGAATGTATCCAAATTAATAAAAGTTTGTTAGCTCAGAAGTAAAGTAAATTTGCATGTCTGATATAAAGGAAAAGTATTTTTGAAGACCCCTAACCTATTCTTCAAGCAGCATAGAAGTCAGATGTAGTTTTACATCTTGGATAAACTGCAATTGCTGTGACCAGATGATCTTTTCTACTGGAAATATGGCATTATTTGTTACATTTATTTCAGTGGTAGCTATTTCCATTGTTTGCATATATATTCAGAAATAAAACTGACACCATTGTTTTAACAATTTGTTATTTTAGATACAGTTAATCTCTGCACGTGTAAGTTATTTGTACAGTAGATAAAGCAATGAAATATGACCATATAAATTACTATTCCATTCCTCGGAAAAATTTTGAAGATCATTGTTAAAAACAAGGCAAAGTAGCCTCAATTATAGTATCATTTTAATTCATCTGTGCTGGTTGCTATACATAGTAAACTCATACAAAATTCTGTGTGAATTTGGTCTGACCCTGAGCACTTACAGGAATTTCATGTGCAACAGCTTAAAAAGAACCAAAATTCTATTTGGGAGATCTATGCCAGAAGCCATGGTTATGAGTAGCAACAATCTTCAGATCAGGCTCTTGATGAGAAGTATCAAAAGAAGAAAAAGGGTGATATCAGACATATAAAATAATGATCAAAGACTATAATACACTTGGAATGTTCGCTTTTTATTTTAAATATACCTATTACAATATTTTGTTAGGCTTATATAGAGCACTATTATTTACATGATTCAGTGTTTATCCTTTAGGGAGAATTCCAGTGCTCAATAAATAAGAGTCAATGAGCTGCTCGTTAACCATCTTGGAATCAGTGTTCTGAAATATTAATTTCACATAAATGGTGAAAGTCTTCGAAATAATTATGGTTACCTGTAGTTTCATTCAATAGGTATCTTCAGTCTGCAGTTAAATTATGTTGAAAACTCTGAACATAGCTATAGGTAATCAGAAGAAAGTTCAACAACAACATCATATTAAAAAAAATACCACAAAACATCAGTGGTTGACCTCTACATTTTCCAGATGCATCTCAGGGTGATGGTAGTGTTCAAAGGGAACAAAAAAACGGTTTTTGGTAGACTCCCTGATATAAAATGTCTAGACCATGGGGCAAAATATACAATCACTAATAAATAAAAAATACAGCTTTTTACAAGATCTTTCAATATGGCATCTTGAAATGTGCCTGCAGGTAAGAATGGTTTCTATTATTTTTATTAAGATTCAATTTGCCATCTTTCTTACACACAAATTTATGCATTATATATATACTCTATAAAACACATAAAAGTTGTCAGTGCAAGGAATATCATTAGCAGGGAACATGAAGAAAGGGATCCTATCAGATCTTACTCAATGTTACGTGTGTAAGTTCAAATGTATGAGAAAGGAACTTTGGTCCTGATCTTGCACTAACACTATAAATATAGTCCCCATGTTTCTATGTACAGAACTTTCTCTGCTGAGATTGTCCCAGTGCTGCCTTGACAACCACCCCATTTTCATGTGACCCATCACAGAAATTGAGTTTGAATCAGGACAAACAGCTCAGTTTTTTCTCCTAATCTTCATCAGCGTACCTCAGAGGACAAATCCATGGCATGTTTTTTAAGTGACTGAATATCTATGATTTTCAGCTATGGCACACAGTTTTGTTTCCTCCACATACACAAAGACAGCAGGGAAATGCAGCTCGTAACTACCAGACATTTATCCTAGAAAATGTAACATTGTCATCATTATTGGACTAGAAACTTATGTTTATTGACAGTGTGCCTATTTTCCAACAAAACATCATCGATTTTAGTAGCATTACAGTTTGGCAAAGAATAGTTTCTGAATTATCTCTGTTACAGATTTGAATCTCTGGCACATTTTAAACACTCACCCACCTATTCAAATAATATTTTAAAGCAAAATTAATGTTTGATATAAAATAACAGTTGTGTTGCAAATGTGGAAAAATAGTCTACAAAAAATAAGTATAAAAGTGATCTCAAATTTATGAATATGTTTCATATAAACAAGTCCAGCTGAATAATCTGTGTTAGAAATGGCCCTTCATAGGCTGTGTCACAACAGAACATCACATTTTTCACAGTTTACGATAACACAGTTAGATTCACAATGTAATGACACCTCATATCAGAAAAATAGTATTTTACAAACTATACATTTGGCATTTATTCTTAGATTTTTTTTCTGTTTCTTTTCCAGTTCCTTTTTTCTTTTTTCCTTTTTTTTAAATTTTCTTACAAAATAGTGCAAAATTACAGTGCGTTAATAGAAGATTTTGTAAATCCTAATAAAAAGTCAATATACTTAACTGTTTTGTTCATTCACTGGAAACAGTTTGGCACATTAAGATTTTGTATAGATGGAAAAGCTTCTCACTTGCTTCTTTTCAGTGTATCCACAGATTCCTTAAAACATTAAATTACACCAAGGGAGTTAACTTTCCAAACTTTTTAATCTCAGGTCTTATGCATGTTACAAAGCAGCAAAGAAAATGTAGATTTTGTAATTAATTTATTTCCCGAACAGCATATATCAGCCTGTCTTTTCTCATGATGTTGTGAAGAAATGGATTGATGGGAACATTTTCCATCTGGTGACTGCTAAAGTGCTTATTTACAGTTTCAAGGTTCTATAGGAAATTTATCCCAACTTTATTTAAATGTGTTGGTTTACCATATATCTTTCAAATTTTGCTTTCAAACATGCTTTTGTATCTGGATCCAACCAGGCTATATCAAGCCAGGGGGATAAAGTTTCATCAAATCCTCTTTTCCACTGGACTAATTAATAATAAAGAATAACAAACAGTTGCTTTTGCTGCCAAGTTGCAATGACTACATGATTTTCCTGCTAATTATTTACTTAAGAATGTTAATGAGGCATTCCCCCAAGCATCAATAATTCATTTGTACAGACTGGCACCACTCCTCAAAAAAAAGCTAATTCTCTTACTTGTTGGAACAGCAAAGTCTTCTGCATTCTCATAAACAGGCAGGGTGTAGGCTCCAGGAGTGAGAGTGTCTTAAGCCACCCTGTGAGTGTGCCATGAGATGCATGGAGGGTGTCAGATAAGTCTCAGCTCAGTTCTTTGCCTTCCTTGGCTGAAAGCAGCAATGTAAAACCTGAGACCACAGAATCATCTACTGGAGGTTGCCAAGGAGTGGTCTGTATTAAGTGACTCACAATTCAGGCTGTGAAAGGCTGGGGGTGAAAGGCTCTCTGCCACATGACCAACTCTCTGAACTCTGACCCACTGTGAAAACTCTTTTCAGTCAATTGTGTACAGAATATGGAGACACAAAAGATTGCAAATTAATTACATTTGCAATAGAGAAATGAAGTGACCTCCTCCAGTATGAAAACTGCTGGATGACATCTCTAGGCCAAATTATTTCTCATGAGTTAATGGTTTTACCCTCTCTATCACCCTGTTGCAATAGTGCCATGAATTAAAATTACCTCTGCATGGTTTATTTAATCAATTTATTGGTATTTCTGTACCTTTTATGAGCATATCTAACCAGTATGCTTTTTACATTGATTCTCTAAATGTAGAATTGGCCATAGCACTAACTAGATATTCAAATATTAGAATTGAAAATACCCATGATTAAGACAGGTTTTTTTACCTGAGCCATTTCATCCTTGGCTCAGTCCTTTGTTACTAGCATAGAAATCTCCCAAATCACCTGCTAGTTCTGGTAGAAGATTTACTCAAGCAAGAGCAAAAGATAAAGGTGAAATAACCATCTTGCCTGAATAATTTTGATTGATTTCTAACATTTTAAAATCACTTTTATTAAAAACAACAAAAAAGCCAAATCAGAACTATCAGCCAAAATTAATGAAACAGCCCACCAGCTGCAAGGTAAGTATACAAATACTTTCCCTGGACTGTCTTCTCAACAACATACTGGTTTTTACCAAGGAAACACTTGAGCATTTGTTTAATTTTCACTACTAGGTTTAAATAGGTCAGAAGCTTCCTTGTCAGACTACACAGAGACACCTCTTGTTCCCACTTTGCACACACAATGATTACTCACAGTCTCACCTAGGATGAACCAAATACTTTCCTCAGAGGAAAATCAGGTATGGCTGAGACTGACTCTCTGTAGGGCACACTGGGCCCAGATTTTGGGACACGACCAAGTTTTATGCTTTCATCCTCAGACAGTCCTTGAAATATTATCTCAGCATCCTCAGCAGCTCTGGCTTCTTCATGTCACGTTAGCGACCCTGCATAGCACGGGCAGGCTGTGAGCTGAGGTGCTGTGCTGAGGAGATGGCCTGAGGTGCTAGGGGCACATTTAATATCCTGAAGTGGAAGAGTTGGGCTGAGATTTATTGGTCAGACACTAAATCAGAATGAATACAAGGTTTTCACTGTGAACTACTCACTTACTACTCGGCCAGTCTTTACTCACTATGTACATGAAGCAAAAGAGGCCACACAAATTGCTCTCTGGTGTTTATAGATCACACTCCTTGGCAGAATTTCTAAAGGCAATGAAAATATATTCTCTGGAGCCCCAGTGCATCAAAGAATTTAAGATGCTCTTAAAATTAAGCACATGCTTAAGTCTCATGGTCAGCTGCATACTCTTAAGGTATTTTTGAATCATGTCCAGAAAGTGTTGCTGCATGAGAACTTACAAATCAAAAGAGAAAATAAGAACAAAGATCTTTGAATCTGGATAAGAAATATAATTATCTTACTGACAGACTTCTCTCTTCTCCTGAATATTATTTTACATCTAATAAAAAGATAATACAAGGCCAACAGGAATCCCATTTTTGAATAAACGTGAACAATTATTGGTTATATAACTGCTTGTTTAGAGATGGGAGAAAATTATATGGGGTTTTTAAAACCTCTTTTAAGAAACAAACAGGAGTATCTAGAGTATCTTTATTTTGTTCAGCGGTGTCAATTTCCCATTTCTTGGTCAGCTTGCATGAACTCTACAAAACTCTAGCAAACTCTTCATTTATGTTCTCTCAGTCCAATTTTCATTTTATTTGATTTGTTTCTTAAAACACCAATATGTTGCTGGATGTCTCACTTTCTGTAGGCCTCACTCAGGCTGCTTGCTCACTGTGGGTATAGACATATGGAAAGAGGCATTCGAGGAAACTGGCAACAGGGTTCACTAAGGAATAGGAATCTCATACTAAGCAAGATCTGCTCTGGACATTGCCTATAAAACGAAAGGAAAATTGCTTTAGAAGGATCTGCTGCCAGTTTTGCCCGATACCTGTTCACATTCAGGGGATTGGTCATTCTCTTTCACAGTGATTTGTTATTTGAGTCTGTTTGTGTTTGTTGTCCATATAGAGTTGATCGCAAAAGAGGCACAGACCTCACAAAGCTGAATGTGAGATACAGACTGGAAGCAGCCTTAGGTGAGTTGAATGTCTAGGTCTAGGTAGGCAAACCTTTAGGCTTGCATGGAGCACAGATCCATTGCTTCACATCATTTATTACATAGGCTGGGCATTTCCAAAAATGCTTCATCTTCCCTCAACAAAGGTCTTTATATCCAGAACTGCTTAAGGCCTGATACCTGCAGATCCCCTTAAAATCTCCATAAAAAATTGGCTTAATGTTTTTCCAGCCCTTACTCTTCAAGAATGCCAGTGAGGCATTAGGGTCATATGTATCTTTTAGGATTTAGTAATGATTCTTATGTATAACTCTGGATTAGATTTCTCTCCTGTTTTATTAATCCTTAAAGCAATTTTAGCAATGTTTCCTGAATGAAATGTATCCAAGCCTTGTGTGGAGTTCCTATTCTTGTGAAGAGAACAACACTCCGGTACCATCAAAAGACTTTCACATTTCTTAAAATTCAGCCTAAGATTAGCCATGCTCATTGGATCCCATGCTTACAGAGGTAAAGACATCACTTACAGGATTAAAATTCACTTTATAATTCAAAACTTTCCTATGTATACACTGACCAATATTTCTAGTAACAATACATATATCTTATATATGCTTGCTTGTTATTACTATAAGGATTTAGCTGAACTTGCTGCCAAGAAACCTGCCTGATTTGACCTAAGACCTTCTAATAATACAGAACAACTCCCACCATCTGAAGTGAGGAGTGAAATAAAGGATTGTACATGTCCACCTTTCACTGAGGTCAATGCAAAGGCTTCCAAATCCCAGCACTGAGGAAATCAGGTTATTGAGCCAAACCACTGGTATTTTCAGTCACTGAGAATTTCACAGTTCTCCTGAAAACAAAATGTTATGATATCCTGTAGGACAGACTATAGGTTCTAGTCACTTGCCTTCAAAATGATAAAATACTACTCATATTACATGCATGTCAGAAATTTGTTTTTAGGAGACTCAGTTTCCTTGTATTGCATTAATTTTGAAGGTAAGCTCATCTTGCTGCATATTAGAGTGCTGGTGAGTTTGGGTGGTTCACAGTATATTGAAAGCTAGGTGGATCAGAATATAGCTTTTGAAACCGTAGGGAGAGAAGAAGTGATTCTATAATATTTCCATGGGGGTTTGAGTTATAGAAATTTAACTAATTACTCCTATAGCCCTCTATGTTTCTATTCCAGCCTGGAATAAAAAGAAAATAAAAATCTGACAAGTCACATTGTCTTTTGCTGAACATTTATCATTTACCTCTCATTTCCTTACTGCGGCAACATTTTTGTCTGCAAATTTAATCTTAGTTACTTGATTGACTACTTGGCTTGATCAGAGTCTTATACATCTCATAAGCAGAAGTCTTTCCAGTTTAACTTTTTTCATTTTTTCTAGTAGCAGGTGTGATTTGCAGCACTTTGACTTGAAATCCAAACTGATTGGCTTTCACTTGATATCAAAATATACCCATACATTTATGTAATTAAACCAACTTTGTACATATGAATAGATATGGCAATCATAAATTTCTTAGCTGAAAGAAAGAAGTAATAAAATCAAATTATACATGTTCAAAACAGACATTTTTAAACAGTTATGACAATCATCACAATTTTGTATTTGCTATTAGAGCAAATTTAATACTTAAAAACCTACTTATATTATCAAGTATTGATAGCAGTTGTTTCTCTGAAGAGTGCATTTTTAATACCTCTCATATAAAATATTTTCAAACCCCCAAATTCATTAGTTTAATAAGTTGGAAGGTGATATGTCAGCCGGATAGCTTCTTTACTGAATTTCAGCATATTTCTCTCAGAAATTTGACTGCTTAGTAATTTTTTTCCCCACATTTATGTGTCATAATATCAAGTTGTCCAGCTACAGGTAAAATTCAACAGAACTTTACAGATCTGGGGAAAAATTCATTCCTATTCAAGAAATTATATGAGAGAGCTTTCTAAAATTTTTCAGTAATCTGCTTCTAAAAATCCATTATTACCAGCTGAATTCAGTGCATGAGGCTGCAATCAAACACCTTTGTTAAAGTCTTTATCTCAGTGTAACACTACTTAAAGCCCTAGTCAGGTTAAAAATACTTGAGACATATTGAGGGCCAAGGCTGTGCTGCATTTGAATACACTCAAAAATTGGATGGATCTGGTCTTTGATCAATGAGATTAGTCATTTTCTCTAAATCTGACTTCTTTTCTTCAGAGGGTAAGAAGAGATATATTCCTGAAGCAACATAATGGGACCATTTGTTAGGAAACATTTTTAGAAAAAAAAACTATCCACTATTGTAACATATTTAAAAAAACAATAATTCTAGGTTCATTACCCTTAAAAAGGGGGCAATCAATCACACTTCCATAAGGTTAGGTACTGTACTCTACTGTGCTCTTAAATGCAAGATGAACATATGAAACTTTACTGTCTTTTGAAGTATTACACACCTTTCTGTCTGGAGAAACAAATTATGTTCCTAAAATTTTCTCTGACAGTTAAAAACTGTTTTCTCATTTTCCAAATAGGCTAAACAAAAAAGACAATGTTAAAAATAATAAAAAAATATTTTAAAAAATTACTATTTCAAGTGTAAGCCTGGGACATGTTTCACAGAAAATGTGGAAAATCTTGTTTTAAATTTATAATAAGCAATCAAATACTTTTCAGTGCACATAATTAGTATCTCTATTATAATTTGAATCTGAGTACTGATGACTGCTGCTGCTGATCTTTTAAAATCTCTTACAAAATATAAATAGGATAGCCAAGAGAGAATAACTGATAAACCCTGACATGAGATCCTCTTTTTCTTCCTTTTTTTCTCTTTTCCTTTCCTCTCCACTTGGACTGAAGTCCTTTCTGGCTTCTTCAAAAAAGTGCACACACACACTCACACCCACACACACACCCAGAAATTAATTCCAAAACCATTTTTCTAAATTTCCAATGGACTTGTATTCCTGGTGTCTTTTCACATGATCACAAGCAAGACATGCATGTGATTCCCAGAACCTAGGAAGATGCACTGAAAAATCCTTCTTCCAATTGAAATAACTAAGATACATCTTGTTATTTTTGTCAAGCATCAGAAGATATTCTGCCAGCTCTCTGGGGGAGAGAAAATCTTCCACATGTATGAAAGAGTCTGCTGGAATGTAATTCTCATAATTTTCTCTGGAAGGGCCCAGTACAACCGGTACTGATCCAGCCAGAAGAGCATTGTAAAGTTTCTCAGTAATGTAATCTTTGTGGATTGAATTTTCAAAGGAAAGGTAGAATTTGCATGAGGAGATAGTTGGAATCAAGTTTTTGTCATTGACGTAGTCTCCGAAGGCTTGTCCATAGGTGTGGATTTCAATGTATTTGCTAAGCTCATTGTAATACTTGACTCGAGCGTGCTCAGGGTTCCAGTTACTTACAACCCAACAGACCAAGTTTTCCTTACTTGGTACTTCAAAGGTGAAGGAGCTCGTCCCAACCATCATGAAGCCATAAGGCACCTGGATATCTGAATCACGCCGGTACGTCAGGGTCAGGTTAAAAAGGTGTTCAATGCCACTCTTTTGTGGAGTATGAGTCGGAGACTCCAAGTTCATCCAAATCCACTTCTGGAATGGTGGCCTGGCTTGCTGAGGTAAATTAGCCAGATCCCAGCTAATGTCTCTGTGGTGAATGAGAACAGCGTGGGATTTGTTATATAGCGAGCGGTCAATAGTCAGATGGCACCCGGGGATATTGAACATGGTTTGGCAGGATGTTAGATCGAATGTCTGACCAAATGGCCAAACCCAGATCAGAACAGTAGTTTCATTGAGGTTATCAGTTTTGGAAGAAAAGAAGTTCTTCATTTTCAGCACTGAACTGGCTGATTCTATAGGACCAGAAATCCAGCTATTTGTTGGTTTAATATAAATTAATATAAATGCCATGAAACAACCAAGGATAACGAAGATAATAAAAAATGGCCGGAAAATTCCTTTAGATGGCGATGTCATAATTTGCTCTGAGAAAAAAAGAGGAAGAGAAAGAGAGAAAATAATATCAGGTATTAAATTACATATATATGTCCTGTTAAAACAATCAGACATCACAATAGATAGAACTTCAATAACACTGAACTGCAACCTTAGAAATTTCCTTTGAATGGAAAGGGAATGTGTTCG
Source organism: Thryothorus ludovicianus (assembly GCA_013397245.1). Taxonomy (NCBI): domain Eukaryota; kingdom Metazoa; phylum Chordata; class Aves; order Passeriformes; family Certhiidae; genus Thryothorus; species Thryothorus ludovicianus. The sequence goes on from VZTB01009926.1 coordinate 703,392, forward strand.
TGTGCACTATGACAAAGTGATGATATTTCTCCTCTTCGCATTGAAAGCTCACTGGCAAATTAAAAGCAAGATTTTATTACGTTTCATACTTGGTGACTCAGTATATATTGAGAAGTTTTTTTTGCTTAGAACCTAGGCCAACAGAAGACAGACAAAATTATCTTTTAGTTCTATCTTTGTGTCTGTGTAAAGGATAACATGCTGCAGATTTGTTGCATTCGTATTTGTGTGTATATGGAGGACATAGGATTAAAGGATTGAAAAAGGAAGGGACTAAAACTTTAATTGTGTAATCAATAAGACTCTCATTAGAAAACTAGTTCCTGTCTGGTGACATGACTAGACATGACACAGCAATGAACATTCATGCCTTCTTCTGGAGACTCCTAAAATACCTAAGGGAGGAGGGACCAAGAGAGGGTTTCCCTATGCAGTCACGTATCTCATATATTTCCCACATAAAGAAAAATAAAGAGAAATTAATATAAAAGATGTACTTGTATATTTCAAAATGTTTTTATGTGTTAAAAATTGAGAAAAGTAGAGATATACTGCATTGTTTTGAGGTATCCTTCTTTCTCCATGGGGACATAAGGATGAGGAATTCATAAAGCCTCTTTTGTCCTTGCTCTAGTTGTTTTCCTCCTGAGAGAAGTGATCAATCTCTTTCCAGAACTACTCTTCCATATGGTACTTGCAAAACCTAACAAAGTTAGGGGTTGCTAATTGCTAACCTTTGATCCTGAATGTAGCCTTAGAACTCACAGATGTTCTAAAACTAAAAGAAGTCAACCATGCAGCACCATGACACACAAGGGAAAAGGAGGGAAAGTCAATTACCAGAAAAATGTTCTGATTATACTGGCACGTTGTAGATTCTACAACGAATTACAGTTACTGTAAATTTTGTCTGACTTTCTTTTTCTCCACATTTTTCAAGTATTTGTATTTTGTTATCTTGGATAGATAGCACCACAAAAAATTATAAAACTCCAACCATATAAACAGAAAGTATACAATATTATATAAATGTATGTATATNAAAGTGAATTTCAGGCCTTTTAAAACCACTTTCATAGCTCTTCTTACCTATGAAATAAGTCATTAAATTCAGAATGAAGACATGGTAGAATGTGATTTAGAGGTCCACTAATAGCACATAGCTTTGCTGCCTTTGTGAGTGTAAAAACTGATGTGTGAGTGTAGCACTACAGTTACAACAGAAATGTTTCCACATTCATTGTGAGAAAAGGAAAAAGGAGGCAGCATCATGCTTAGATTTACTCTAACCCGGTATCTTGAACAAAAGGGAATTTGCCACAATATCTCCCCTTGTTCTGGGAAGATGGATGGTCTTAATTTTGGTTTTAGTTACAGTCATGAGTTAACCTTGTCTGGCTCTCAAACTCACCCAGCCACTCTCTCACTATAATCTCTCCTCAACAAAATATGGGAGGAAATTAAGATGAAAGTCTCATGGGTTGAAATAAGGACAGGAAGGTCACTTACCAGTTACTGTCATAAGCTAAACAGACTCATCTTGGGGAAAAATAATGTAATTTATTGCCATTTTAAATAGATTTATACAGTGACAAACAAAGACAAATATTAAAATAAATTTTCCCCCTCATCTTCTTCCCAGGCTCAGCTTCCTCCTTAATTCCCAACACCCATACCTTCTGCCCACCCCTTAGCAGTGCAGAAGGATAGGGAATGGAGGTTTGTGCTCAGTCCACAACTATTCCTCTTGGCTACTCCTTCCTCCTCATACATTTCCTTTCCTCCAAAAATGTGTGCTTCCTATGGGATACAGTTCCTTCAGGGAAAAAACACTTAACTACTGAGTGGGTTATCCATGGGGTGCTGTTCCCTCAGGAAACATCCTCCTGCTCTGACATGGGTTCCTCCCCAGGCCACTATGTGCTGCAGAGTTATCTTTCCTCTAGTGCCTGGAGTACTTCTTCCTGTCCTTCTTCTCTGACCTTGGTGCTCACTAGATTGTTTCTCAAGTTTTCCCCCTCATTCTCCACTAGTGAGAATTTCTTAATTGCACATTCCCAGAGGTGCCACCAGTTTGCCTGCAGGGCTTAGCCATGCCCTGCAGTGGGTGTGTTGGAATATGCTGGAATTGGCACGGGGTGGCCCCAGCCGCTCTTCGAAGAGGCTGTCTGGCAGTGCCTAGTGCCAGTGCTTGGGCACAAACACCTCCTACAGTTATATAAAATATAAGGTATGCTGAGTCTGGTGCTTTTGTCTAGGCCTTTTCTGAAGGACATGGTTTAGCAGGCCCTCTCTGTTTTCAGCAAAATGATCCTGAAGGGAGTAAAGGAGGGGAACTGCATGTCCACGGCTTTTCCACTTATCCTCAGCAGATTAAATCCCCCTGAAAGAATAACAAGGCTTTATAGCAACATTACATTGGCTTTTTTTTAGCCTATGCTGATTGTTGCTGGAAAATATGTCTAGAAGGAAGGATTTAACCTATGAGAACCTAAGATTTCTTCCTTGCCTTACTATAGAGAATGCGACCTCTAAGGGAGGAGGGATTTAGGTTGAACAGCTCTTGGAGATGCAGCTCAAGGAAAAAGCAAGAAGCTGAGCTGATATTCATGTAAAGCTGTTCTTTGTTTCTGTGCTTTTGAAAGTGATACACAGAATAGGTATAACTTATCACTGAACAGAATATGAGTTGAGTTTGGACAATAGATTGGGAAACATTTATTCACAGGAGCCAATCATTTTCTAGGGATTGAAAAGGATGATGAAAAACCAGAAAAGGATTTTAACACTGTGCCTTGAAACACAGTCACCCTCCAGTTAAAAGCCCTTTGACACAAGTCTCTAATAGGGATTATTTTACACTAAGCTCTTCTGCTAGCTAATAGCAAAACCCTGCATCATCACATGACAATTCTTACTACATAGGAAATGACCAGATATTATATTCTGTTCTCTGCTTGAAATTCTAATTTATGCAGACTTTTGCATTAGAAAGCTTTTGAATTGTAGAGCCAATGTGAGCATAATCACTTGTGGTTTGTGCTGCCCCAAGTCCCAATATTAACATTTGACCATGTTAGTTGAGTTTACTTTTTTTTTTTCTCTTCTGGGTTGATTTCCTCTCCTGGCTTGTCTGCCCTGTAAATACATGTCCCCCTTCCTGATCTGGGATCATTAGTTAGTTAGTTCTTAGTTTTTGCTTTTTTACCAAATCACTAACCTACATCCAGGCTGTATAGTCCTTTATAGCCCTGCATCCCTTGGATTAAGAGAACTAACCATTCATTATGCAGAGTCACAGATCCATAAGATGTATTGGCATCACTGGCATTCTTTGCTATGAAACTACTGCTAATGGGATGGTGGAAAAGGGTTCTAATAGACTCTCTAAAAAATTGAATGAGAGTCTTGCAAGGAAACAGAGGACCTGAGCAAACTCCTAAAAATAGCTATACTCTGAGGAGTTGGACAGGATTTTTTCATGGAGTTCTATTTTTGTATTCCATTTTGTGGAATGCAGTAATAATTATTAATATGTATACTGGGAATAGTGGCAATTTTTCATGATGAAGTGCTAACAGAATCGATAATTTCTGTGCTTCACAAGGCAGACTGAGGAACCTGTGGCATGGACCAACAAACTGCTTTCATGGCTTTTGGGATTGAGTCCTGTGCACAGTCAGGCAGCAGTAAGTACAGTGAAGGCATGTGTTAAGCACTTGTTGAAAAATATTATTTATATAGCATCATAAAGTGGTTTGGGTTGGAAGGGGTTTTTTTTTGAGAAGCATCTTGTGTACCACTAGGACGTAAAGGTTATGGTGCACCAGAATTCATAGATTATTCTTTGTACAGTAATGTCCAAAATGAGGAATCTTTGCCACATTTATTTATTTTCTTCTTTTTTGTACCCAAGGTAACCATTAACATCCCACTGTAATTCTCACTATAAAGGTGACACTAAGGAGACATTTGTTACAAGGCATACAGGCAAGTCACCTTAGTTCACCCTTCCTCTTTCATGGCTTTCCTTCCACCACAGAATCACAAATTTCCTTTCTGTGGATTCCCTCCCCCATGCACATCAGAGTCTGAAAGGAAAACTTTGTCAAAGAGATGTGTTTACTGAGATTTTTGCCAGCTGGAAGAATTCTGTACTTTTGATAGTTTTGTTATAAAGTACATTTCAGAGTGTTGTGGCATAGCAAGTATTTTCTAGGTGCTTTTTTTCCCCAAGTTGAAAGTATAGTATTTCATCAGTACAAGACTGTTTTTCTCAATACAAAACTTAGCAAAGCTTCTTTTTAAGTGCAAATCTTGGCATTCCATCAGCAAACAACTGCATTTAGCAGCAACACAAACGGGGAGATAGTAATGGGGCATCAGTCCTGTTAACCCCAAGTTTACCAGGCAAGGCTTGCAAAATTATGTCTGTTTTTCAAATGCATTGTGTTTATTAAAAAATAAAATACAATTTTATGGAAAATCTTTTATCATATTTTTATTGTAATTGAGACTTCTCAGTTGTTCCAGAAGGGACAGACATTTTTTGGGTTTTTTTCTGATTATGCAATACTGAAGGGAAAGAAAATATAGCCTTTCTCATCAATAATATTAATGTCTATTTCTCTGGCATTTTTTGCACCAATTCCTCCAGTTTCTCAAGGTTTTGCCAGCAGCCCAAAATATATCACCACTTGCAGAGGTATAACTTTCATTACTAGTCTAGTACTGAGATTTGCTAAAGGAAAAGGACAGTATTTTAAAATAAAAACGAAACAAAGATTCTTATAAACGTGGACATTGACTACTGAATGAAAATATCACATTACTTTTCACACCTTAGAAGTCTTAAGCATGCGGGGCTTACTCTGGTCTTCACCATCAGCTGATCTCAGGATTCCTCAGATAGAAATACCCAACCTAAAGACAGTCTCTGAGGATCACTCCTGGGATCAGAGTGGGTGAAGACAGAAGGACTTGGAGGTTAACAGAAGTGTCAGAGGTAGGTACCTCTAGAAGCAGAGGTATCTAAACAGACACTTGAGGACTATAAAAGAACAGTTGAATGCAGTGGGAACTGATAAGAATCACAAGCAAACAATTGTTTTTGTTAGAAAGAAGGCTCATTTGAGATTGCTCTCCCTGTCCTCTGACATGTTTTACCAGCCTTAGCCATGGCATATCTGCATTTATGCTAACAGCTGGATATTCTTAAAGCACACTTCCTGTTAGCTGGAACTTTTTCACCTGCAGTATTAAAGAAAACCTGATTGCCTCAGGATAGCCAGTGTGTAACTTATCTCCAAGTCACTGCTGTATGGACACATCCTCAAGTGCTTTTGCTTTAGCTTTCTGAAACTGAAGTGTTCCTTTTTATTGGAATGAACTCCCACTGCTCCCAGTTAAGCTTCCTCTGTTGCAACCAGAACAGTGGATTTCCTCCCCCACTCAACATCCAAACACAGGCTTGCTTCCACACATTTCCATGCCTGTCCACAGATTTCTGAAAACAGCCCAGCATGAAAAGGCTCAACAGAGCTGCACAGAGTTAAAAGGCTGAAAACTGAATGAGCTGTTGATCTCAGACCACATATTTTTATTCTACTGTTTACAACATTCTTTTTCTTCCCCTCTCCACCTCCTTTGTTTTTGAGTTATTTGTTAATTCCACAGATTCCAGTTTTGTGTATTTGGACTCTGAGAGCACTATAAAATAATTTCTTTCAGTGGTGGTAAATTTTACTTTGAACACTTTTAGAATAATGACCTAAAAGCACCCTGAGGACAGGTGGCCATTAAGATAGATTACTTAGGGATGGTGCAGAACCTATCACTGGAGACTGGTAAGAACAAGGTTAGACAGGCACCACTAAGCAATGAGAGATCAAATTGTACCCTCAGGTCCTAGAGCTGGGCTAGATGACCTCACTTGATTCCTTCCAGCCTTATGCTCATAACATTAAACACAGATTCTTATAAAACGCACCTAATAAGAACACAAACTGGCAGTCTAAAACTGCAAAGAATTGCAGAATAAATCAGTAAAAACATCCCCTATCTTCAAAGTTGTCTTGCAAACTTATGAAATAGCCACACAGTACAGAGTAAAAACATGAAGGAAAGTAAAAAATGTATGTGGACAACAGCAACTACAGAGTCTCTATTTTCAAAGGCTAAACCTAAATCTTCCTGTCAATTGCTAGATGGAGTACTGCTGCTTTTTTTGTGAATGAGTCTTGACTCCTCCTGAAGAAAACCCTGTTCTCAGCTTCCTTCTCCAAATTGCTGTGCATTGCACAGCATCCTGCTATGGCTCAGCAGCCCCCAGACTTCCCCCGATTGTCATTTATCCTCTGCTTCTCTCCGGGACAGTCACACACCATAACTCTCCAGCTGCTTATGCAAAAGCTTTGTGTTTCTTACTGTGATCCAGCTGTACAGCAAAATGCATTAGCCAGGGACACAGAGTCTCTCAGAGCAGCAGGGGAAAATGGCAAAGCACTGCTGTCCATACTGGAGTGACTCGAAATCCACCAGCACTGCCACATATATATATATATA
>VZTB01009927.1:4438-99786 GCA_013397245.1 Thryothorus ludovicianus
TTTTTTTTGTCTGGAGCTTTTAGTTTTACAATCATTCTTGGCTGCTTGGCAACTGAGAGAATATCACAATGAAACAGCTTGCATAAGTGAGATCACTGTGTAGTTGTACCTAAGGGAAATTTCTTTGCTATAGTTGATCTAAATTAAAAAATGCTATGAACTCAATTTATCAAGACATGGGAGATACTTCAGTCTTCGGAATAGTCTTGCTGACCTCAGCTGACACCCTTATCTCACTGCCATCCTTTTCCACAGAGGAACGATTTTCTGTGTAAAGAAATTCAAATTATAATGGTTTGTAGTATTTTAGATCTTCCTAGAGGCGCCTCTGGAATATTATGTAGTGATTCTTCTCTACCATTGAAAATACACCAGTCTGTTGTATAAATTTGGACTCTCAGTCTTAAATCTTGATATATTTTTTGAAAAAAGGCTCATGTGAAAATAGATCTTGTTACATTGAGTTAAAGAATAAAATTTTAGTACCATTGAGAAAAATAAGGCTCCTTCTGCAGAGCTCTGTAAATTCATTGGTGGTTCAGCAAGCTTAGTTTTTAGTTTTCTGTCATGCATTTTTTTCTTCTTAAGGGGATGATCATGGCTTGGACTTTATTCTTTGTATTTTAGAATCTGTTATTATAAGTTTTTATAAATACAAATAGTTTTTCTCTAAACTGCATCCACCTGAAGACCAAAAAAGTTAAAAAAAAAAAAAGAAAACCAAAAAAAATTTTTAGCTCACTAAATTAAATCTTCACTGTGATGTCAAAATATGAAGGTCATAAATAAAACAGTCACAAAATGATGAAAGAGCATTTTCCGTGGAGTGGTTGCTACATAAAAGATATCAAATATCCAGAAGCACATGATTTCTGTGGTAATAATTATAACTACATGTATATCATATAAATATTTTACAGAACAAAATGCAGAATCTTCTATTCCCCCCAAAAATCAATACTTTGATTTCTCAAATCTCCCAGGCTCAGGAGTACTTCCACATGTAGTCATGTGCTCAAGAAACCAAGTGCAAGAAGATAATGTTGATTGAATCATGTTATAGTTGAGGTGTAATTCTGAGATGAAGAAAAACAAGGTGGAGAGTTGGTATCCAAATTGGTATCTGGCATGGCAAAGAGAGCAAGCATTTTGAAACTACTTACACCTGAAAGATATACAGGGATGTCTTTGCCAGCAGCTGGCCACTTCAGGAAATCCATGAGCGTGGATATACAAGCAAGGTACCACAGAGGCCAGCACTTTTATCAGCTGGACATAGGTGTTTTTGGAAATGAGATGAGTGGAAAATCTCATCATTCCTATACACTGCAAAGTGAGATCTGCAAAGTGAGATACATCATGTGAAAAACGTGGAAAACATGCCAAGAACATATTTCATAAAAGATCATTAATATTGTCAGATCATGCATTCACAAATCCCATAATGTTTTTAAAAGACATTTTCTTCTACCATTCTGTTTCTCAGCCAAAGAGGATGATTCCATAAGGCCACTACCATCCAAATGTTGATCTAATTAAGAAAAAAAAAAAAGGGAGTACCAACTTCATTTTTTATTGATGAATATTGGGCAGACAGAATCCTTCCTGCTGCCATAATAAGAATAAAATTCCTTTATGTCTTGATTTGCACAAGATATTTCAAAAGAAAAAACGCAGTATGGAAGACGTATTGCTTTTTTGGACTGAAATGTGATTTGTCATTGCCAATGACAGGCAGACTCCAGCAAATTCATCCGCAGAAGGGTCTGTGGACTTAAAAGCTTCAATGTCAATACTGCTTATAAAATTCTAGAACCTCATCCCTTGTTTCATTCCCTTGTTGGGTTAATAATTTTACTCATAATGGAGTAGCAGCACAAAGCCATTGTGGAACTGAGGCCTCAGGTATCCTGCTCAAAACTTTCTTATAGCTATTATGTAGGTGTGTGGACAATAGTTTTGAAGAAGTATTTTTTTTTCTCAATAAGACATACTTTTCTTGGAGGAAGGAGAAAGAGCTAACTCCAGCATGGGTTGCACAGTCAATTTGACAGATAACTGCTGTTTGAAAAGTAAGCATGACATGTATGCTTGATGGCTTCAAAGTGCTGTAAATTGCCTATAGTTTCAGACTTTCTGTCCTTTTTCAGTCATTTTGACTAGGATAGAAAAAAAAAAACCAAACCAAACTTCAAATGAAAGTATCCAAGGTTTTAAAATAGAAAACCACATAATGTTTTACCTGTCTCTAAAGCCCTTGAAACTGAAATGCTCCTAAACTGTGCTGAACTTGAATAATTCAACACAACTCTTACAATATCCAGCCTTAGAAACACAGAAATAGTCTTTTCAGTGACAGTTAAATACCTTGCCCTGAGGAATCAGAAAGTATTTTCCAAAACCATCTACCAGATGAGGGAAATATAAAATTTCCAAGTCTAAGGATTCTAAGTTGTGCAGTACCAAAGGTATAAAAGAACTTTACCTCCTGAACAAAGTATCATTAAAGACAAAGAGTGAGCAAGCACAGGTACCACAGTGATGTCAGGTTTTTAGCAAGACTGTAGTGCATGGAACAAAAAAAGCACCTGAGGTGCTTTGACATGTTTCCTCAGTTCTTTTCACTTGTACAATGTTGCTCTAACCAAACAGAGTAAACAGCTCTGACTACAGGACTGTGACACCAGTTTGTTGTTCTGTTGGCGCGCAGGTAACAGAGATTTGAGTCTGAATATGTTCTTGGTGATAATAGAAAAGGAAATAAATAACGACAAACAAAAATAAAATCCATTAAATCACTTCTTATAAAATGACGGATTTTAATCATATTGATGATTTTATCAATTTTCTGAAACATAGTGACATCTATACCTCTTCAAAACTTTATAAATATAAACCCTTCTTTTGCTGTTGCTGTAGGAAATACATTTAGGCAGAAAATTTTTGTAAACAATATGTTGTAGGCAAAGTTAATGAGATTTAAGTTCTAAAATACGTTCACTTTGGTGTAACACACCCCTTATATGTACAAAGGACAACTATTTTTTAAATGATCCTTCTTAAATAGACACTAGAAGCTAAAGGAAAGTAATTAAGAGGTAAATATAAATTATGTTCAAAACGTGAAGAAGAAGAAAAGATTATTTTTCTGCTCTGGGAGCAAGGGTGACTGATTTCAACTTTTTTTTTTTTCACTGAAAGAATGTAGAAACATTTTTCCAAAAAGAAAGTAAATAAATATGAAATATGTTAGATTCTAATGGTACATTTTTCCCATATACTATATATATAAATGTTCATCATAGTTGTTGAGATTCTAGAGATTGAAGCCAAGATACTGAAGAAAGTAGAAAGAATCTTTTTTGTTAGTTTAAATTTTATAAACTGAAAGATATGCTATCTAATTTAATATTTTAATTGGAAATGGGTTCTTCAAATACTAGAACTTATTTATTAATAAATTTTACTAGGGAACTGACATCAAGGACTTTCATAAGTAGACATGAAATGTATAAAAAAAATCCAATACTGAAACATTTTCACAAGCTTGTTGCTTTCCAAAGTGCACCATCAAATTATCCAGGAGATCTAAAATTATTTTACCATATAGGCAGCATAAGCCAATTTTCAAAGCAGACTGAAAAAAAAAATAAAAATTCAAGAAATAACCTCCAGAGACTTGTCATTACAGCAGCAAAGAAATAAAAAGCATTTTTGAACAGTGACAGGATTCGTGATGCTACATAAGCCTTTGTTACTCATTTTCATAGCTTGATGTGGTATATCTAGAGTAAAGGTGATAATTTTTAGTACTATGGTGACATTCATCAGCTGCTACTATCCAAGTAAACATTCTACATACCTGGAAGTCAGCAGCAAAGACAGGGGCATTCTTTATATGCCTAACTTTTGAAGTAGTAAATTAGTGATTTCTTCTGTGACTGTACTTATCAAGGTTGCCCTCATTAAAGTCACAGCTGACTCTTGTAATTTTTGTCTTTCCAAAAGTGGCAGTTATGCTTTTGTTCAGTGGGAATAAATTATTTTGTTCAGTGGGAATAAATTATTTTCTGACATCCCTCAGAGATATGGTACCTTTGTTTCCACAGAATTTTTTGCATCTCTGTGAAGTCATCCCATATATTCATATATATATATGATCTGCTTTCTCCTAAATTTTCCTTAGTCCACTCTTATAAATATTTATAATAGGAAGTCCAGCTTTCAGCCACTGGCTTTGAAGTTTGCAACCAATATTGAGATAAAAAAATTATTCTTTTACAATGTCTGGTCCTTCTCTATGGAAGTGCTGAGAAAAGTCAGCACTGAGGTTTTCCTCCTTACTTTCTTCTGAAGTCAGCTTAACATATTCTTAAAGAAATGTCAGAGAAAAGAAATTCTAGGACCAAACTGTAGAATAAAAGTTGCTTTTCATGTTTTTTATGTCTTCTTGACAGATTAAATCTAGTTGGGCATGAGTGTAACTTTTCAGTCATTGTCTTTGAAATTATACTTACAAGACACAACTACATCTATTTTGCCATTCCTTCGTGTGTTAACAGGGTTGTAGAAGAAATCATGATTAAAATGATTGCTCAGATTCAAGAGAAATTATGACAGGAATTTCTAAGGTTTTAGATAGCACCAATTTCCCTTGAAATGGGTTTTGTAATGCACATAATTTTAATACTCCTTTACTCACAGTCTTTCAGCAGTACTTGATAGTTCAGACACAGTTCTACACAGGTATGATTATCTAAATCAGGGCTACATCCACAGTACATCATTTACAGACAGAAATCACCTATAGTGGAGGCTGCATTGCTAGTTTTTAGGTGCCTTGGAATGGAATTCTGAGCAGAATGAGATTAGAGTTCTCATTCAGTTACCACAGAAAATTTGGATCTCAGGTTATGTATATAAATGTCTGCACTGTGACATGGGAAATGCAGCAGTTACAAAAACATCTTAAAAATGTATACCTAAATCACCATTTCTGCATCCTTGAAAGATCTACCAATTCCATTATCTTCATTGCCATTTTTCAGCACCTTAATCACACAAAGTCAGAGTGTCTTGCTGGAGTGGTTTTAAGCAACAGTATCAAAAAAAATTGCCTCCTCTTTCTGTTCACCTTGGGAAGGTCACTTAAATTTTTCAGCTGATTCTTAGGCAGCTATTCTACATACCTGGGGGATTATTATCTAACTGAGAATTACATTTTCCCTTTTACTAAGGGAATAATTAAAAAAAATTACAGTGCTGAATTTCCTCAACTATTTGAATGATCCATCATTAGAATTTTTAAAACCTCTTCAGATATTAAAAGAAAACTGAGTGTATTCTATTTGATTTTTAACTTCCTTCACCTGTGAAAGAAACACATGGTAGAAAACATGAAGTACTTCTTAATCAGCTTTCAGTCTAATTGCAAGAATGCCTTGTGAAGAGTACATTCAGCAGTGACATTTCTATAGTATGCTCAATACCTCTCTTTGCTCATTTGCTCTTCATCCCTTGTCTCTAACTCCAGTTTTACTCGGGAACCAAAATCCATTGGAATGAAACTTAAATGTAATATTAAAGCTGCTTTCCATTGCAACCATTGAAGCTGATACTTAAATGTCAGAAATGTTCAGCCCTTGCAGTTTTAATAATGTGATTTCAGCCGAGGAGGGGAGATTTTCTCAAGATTTGGTCTGTCAGTGAAAAAGCCAAAGCCCTTGTGCCTGATCAGACTGTCAGTGTCCCATTGTGGGGACCCTGCTCCAAACAGTCCTGCTGGATCAGAGCATGGTTTGCTGATTCTTTCAGGGTCATATGCAAGGACAGAAATCCTTCTCCTGGGTGTCTACACCTTTAACTGGTGTGTCAGCACCCCAGGAAAGATGCAGGGCACACACCAGGAGCATAAGAGACTCCCTTCCAAGGCCTCCACAGGTGAGTATGTTCCCTGCTGCCAGCACCTGTGAGTGCCCTTGAAGGACTCACACTTAACAGTTTATGGAATAACACTCAATATAAGATAAAACTGTGGCAGGTTAAGGTTCAGAGATTGCCTGTGATAGTATCAGGCTGCAAAAATGCATTCAAAGCGATAAATGGACAAGCTTAATTCCTAGCAAAATCTGGGTCTAGATAATCAATCAGCATGCATGGAATATGACTCCTGGGCTGTCCTGCGGGGGAGAGAAGACAGGTCCAGCCCATTGACTGGTCCCAGGAGCTAAGATGGAGTCTTCCCTAAGTTCTCCTCATTTTAACTGACTTTTACACTATTTTTGCATTTAGGTGGATCTTAAGTGCACCATGTTCAGTGAGGGCAGCCGTACCTTGGATGTGGGTAAGGACACTGTTATATCAAAGTGTGTGTTTGTGATAGCACCACAGCTGCTTGTTCAAGAACAAGAAATCTTTTCCCTGCCTTGCTTGACATGTAGTATGAGCTTCATCAGCCACAAGGTAGCACTGAGTTCCCTCTTGTGGGATTTTGGCAGAGCCTGGCCACAATGTCTCTACTCCGCTCCATGCTCTGTATAGTCATGTATTTTGTGGGAACTCAGACATGCTGACCCTAAGCTACCCAGGAAACAGTCACTGCATTTTGTCCTAAAATTCCCATGTTGTTATAACTTTTGTTAGAGTGTGTATAGAACTTCCCAGCATTTTCTCACAGATGTTGCATAAAATGCAACCTAAACCAAAGCAAATTTGCTGTTAACAATGCAGATATATTTGGATTAAGCAAAACCTGAAAAGCTCTGAATAGTTTTTTAAAGGAGTGTTAAATGAGGCCCTGAAGTATTGATTACAGCTACACAGACATAGATATTCACTTCCTAGCATGTATCACAGATCAAGAAGTGTTAGGAAAAAAAGATAAATAAAATACTTTTATAAAATAAGATGGGTGTTTTACTATATTCAAACTGTTTACAATAGAATTATGGAATCACAGAATACCCTGAGTTGGAAAGGACCCACAAGAATCCTCAAAGTCTGACTCCTGGCCCTGCACAGGACACCTCAAGAGTCACACCATGTGCCTGAGAGCACTGTCCAAATGCTTCCTGAGCATTTCCCTGGAGAGCCAGTCCCAGTGCCCAACCACCCTCTGGGTAAAGAACCTTTTCCTGATATCCAACCCAAATCTCCCATGACACAACTTCTGACCATTTCCTCAGGTCCTGTCACTGGTCACCAGAGAAAGCAGATCAGTGCTTGCCTCTCCTTTTCCTCTCTAATATATTTAGAATATTTGGTACGAGTGTTAGTTTGGTCTAAAATATATAGCTATTGGTAGTCCATGGTTTGAATAGAATAAAAGAGGCAAATCTCAAAATATGGCTTAAGCAGAGATTAATTGATTAATGACATTTTTTCAAGTGGGATCCTGCTTTCATTTCCAATAGAGTTAACTTGCAAGTGTGAGGTGTGATATATGACTTGCAAGAAAACAGCAGCATTTTTTTTTCTTTTAAAGAGGTAAGACCATAACTGTCGTATCACTGAATAAAAATGTTACCTTAAGATCAAGTGCTAGAATAGCAAATATTGATCATATTTATAACGTGAAATAAACTGCTTCATTTGGGAAATTGCAAATAGACAAACATTTGATTTTTAAGAACACATTTCCATGGGAGAAAAAACATCTGTTCATTAAGGATATGGAGACATTCTCTTACACATTTATCTGCTGTCTTTCACAACAGAGATTAAGTTCCTGTTCCTTCTAGTACAGAGTATCAAAAGAGTAGCATTAAATGTTCTCTCTATAGATGTATTTACAAGGTCATTTTAACTACTTAGTAGAAAATGAAATGAGGTATATGGCTATGATATATATATGTGCAACTTTTTTAACAGGGTGAAAAAATAAAAAAATGGAATATCTAGGCAACAAAATTATGTAAGACTTTAAAAACTCTCTTCATGAAGTGAGGCTTCAACGCCTGAGCTGTTTTAACTCCTTTAAAATAAAACTGTGCTTGATCATAGCCTAAAAGTGCCTGCAGCAGTGGAAAGATATGTGATACTATAGAGCCCTAAATGTTTCAGACAAAAGCATAGAAAAAAAAACACTGAAAGCTAGGCTTTTCTAAGTCCTAACTATTAAAAGCTCTTTTATTGTTAACCATTTCTTGTTGTTTCAGCTGGGGTAGAGTTAATTTTCTTCATAGTGGCTGATATGGGACTGTGTTTTGTGTTTATGCAATATATTCAATAATTTTCAATAATGTCGAGTGAAACAAATAAAAATACTGACCAAGGGCTATGTCATTTAAGAGAGTCTATCTGCTATAGCCAAGAGATACTAGTCTTGCATGCCCACATGACTCACTCTCACAGTGACCCTTGCATTTATTCAGGAAGAATCCCATGATTTCCAGATATCCCAGAAAAATCTTTCAGTGAAAGAACCCAAAACCTCACATACAAAGATTTGGTCATAGGCTGTCAGACACAGCTGACAGGAAAGGGAAATATATGATAAAGTGTGCCTCTTAGAAACTTCCTTTATAGATTCATCTTGCAGGAGGTGAGTCTTACCCCATACGGCAGCAGACTTGGTGTCCTGTTGCATGTGTCAGGTGTCTGGGTTGAAATGAAAGGAAATTAATTCTTTAGGTGATATTGGCAAAACTCCTATACTCTGTTAGGACAATTCCTTCCTTCTGTTCCCAGTTTGTACCAATTTTTCTATCCCATGCCATCCTTCATTTCCAGAGTAATTCAGAAATTGCTGTGGTTTATTAACTTACACAGAAAATATTTTTAAAAATCTTGCCCTATATTATTGACTTCTGTTACTTTTTTGAAGATGTTACTCCTCTGGAATACGACATTATTTTTCTTACTTTGACTAAAGACTTAGCAAAATATTAACTTACTGGAGAAAAATGCTCTTCTCCCTTTATCAGGGAGCAATGGGTGTTGCCCTCCTTTTTCAAGTTTTCTGAGGCACTTTCTAACTTGATGCTTTTCATAGCTCTTAGTTCTTTGTCACACACCTATGTTATTATCAGAGGTATGATTTTGGTACGATGAGGTTGTTTACATACTTTCTCTTGGAGTGGAAAAAAAACTGATGGACAGTTGTCTTGACCAATGGGATAGGAGAGGTGTCAACCTTCTTCTCCAATCCCTAGTCTTAGGGATTAAAACATCTGACTATAGAGTCAGATGTTTTAATAGTTTTTTAGTCTTCTCATCAAAGAGTGTCCGTGTGTGTCCTTGCGTGTCCCGCAGCAACAAATGGGTAAATCTAAGGGTAGGACTTTAATTCACTGAGTTTTTATATTATATCACATATCCCTTATATAAATTAGCAGCTCAGTGTAGAGGTTGTTAAAAATCTCTCCTAATCAAATTGTCATAATCGGGTATTAACTGACACCAGAGTTGATGGTAATGAACCAAGGGTTATTTGAGCCTTGCTTCTTTACCATCTGAAAGTTTTACATTTAGGACCTTAATATACTTTAAAATCCCTTCTCAATTTTCCCTTTTTTAAATTTGATCAGGTAATTGATTTGTTTCTCTCTGGTTCCCAGTTCAAATAGCTTCAGAAAACAACCAGTTATCCTCATAAAATGTCCCTGTTCAGCTGAATTGAGTCATTCCTCTGGCATTGCTGAGAGAATTGGCTTATTATTTCTATGTTCTATTTCTCTTAGTTGTAGAACAAGACCAGCTAATTATGATATATATTTGATTGACATAAAAGCCACATTTGCTAATAATTGATTTTCTTATTGCTTAAAGGGGAAGTAAAGAATCTTTTTTTTTTTTAATTTAGTCATGGGTTTTGTAGCAGTCACTGATTTTTTTTTCAATATATTTCATAAGTAGAATAATAAGTTCCCTTAGAGGAAAGAGAAGAAAGAAAATTAATCAGACCTACTCTTTAATATAACTGCAACAGGAAGACAACAACATGAGAAATACATCCTTACAATAAAGCCCACAGAAGTAATTTTCAGAACAATTTTTCATTAGCTATATGTCTTAAACAAATAGGTTAAATTGTATAAATCCAGTAATCACTGAGCAATTAAAATAGTAGGTTGTTTTATTGATGTATATAATAATATAAATTAATAGTCTGTCAAAGCTCTTGAAAGAGCTTAGTGAGTTACAACAGAAAATGGTAATAAAAATAGATTTTGTGTTTTAAAGTAAAACAAAACAAAAAATGCTCACAAATGTGAAATATAATAAACTAGAACACAGCAATGTATCTATCAAAACACTATGAGATTACAAATATTCATGTCTTTACAACCTCAACATATTTAGTAGACATCATCTAACTAAGAATTCTGAGTAAATTACTTGTCAGAAAAAAAAAGATAAATTTCGTTAAAACTGTCTTTTATTTTGAGAGTATAACTTTCTATTTGGATTTGAGTAGATTTACTTAGAATTGTCAACTGTAAGTCTAGGAATCATAGAGAATGGGTTTTTTTGGTGGTGAGAAGCAGAAATTGGGGAAGGTGAGAGAAGGAATTGATTTTATATTGATTACTTAATAAATTTTACTGTGAAAAATTATATTCCTGAATTTTTTTTTCCCCAATAAGAAATTTTCAGACTGTGTCAAGCAATAAAAAATTTTACATAAAGAGTTAAAAGATTATTTTCTTCTATAGATTCATCCTGTTATTTTAATTTTAATAATTCAATTATTCAGCAATTACTCAGACTGTGGAAGTAGCCAGAGGTCTACTACACTCATTTTGTATTTGCCTGTGTCACACATCACTTTGGAAAACAACAGGCCATTCAGGCTCTAGTGATGGCTTTCTTAACTCACTTCCCCCTTGGGTTTAAAGAAAATGCCATGATTCCCTTCAGGATATGCCTTAGTTGAGCTGAAAAATAACATGATTCCAAATTAGCCAAATTAGCAGTTACAGAACTGGATGTGATCATTATCTGTCATTAAGAGACAGAGTGATATTTTCTGTTTGCTCGTAGTGAAATTCAGGATTATGAATGAGGAGTTCCTGATATTTCTTACAAAATAACAATAACTAATGTGAGTAAATTCAATACAATAACAGCTATAATGTTGTTTAATAAGATATTAAAAGATGACAAGGTAGAGATTGTTGTTATTATTCTTACACTTAAAAGCACTGATGTCAGTATCTTATTTTCAGGGCATAATTATATACATAGAATACCAGAATGGTTTGGGTTGAATGAAACCTTAAACATGGTCAAGTTCCAAACCCCTTGCCCATGGGTAGGGACACGTCTATCACTGATTTATTGCTTAGCAGAGTGTTGAGAGAGTACAAATAGCAGAAGGGATTCGGTTTGTGTGCTGTCAGATACTGCATTTGGGTTACTCAACCTGGACTCCAAGCACAGTTAAGGAAGCAAATAGCCCCAGAACAAGTAATCAGACACTTTAGGGAACATAAGATACTTTCTTGTATTAGGAATTTATGTAAATTTCTTTCTTTCTGCTGACTATGTCTAATTTTATAGATCTAACTTCCCATTATTGTCTTCCTTCATTCTGGGCCACAGAAGAAGAGACTCAGATAATTTTTCACTTGGCTTTGGGCCAGCACAGTGGATATATACCAGGTATGGCTGTCTCCATCCAACATCATTGATCAATGCTCTCTGGGGAGGTCACTGGGTGCCAAATGCCCGCAGTTTCATGCAGCTTCACAGGATAATGTTATCGAGTTAATTTTTCCAGATATGTCAAATGAAAACAACATTATAAATAGTATTTGTGTCTCATGCTAACAAAGATAACTCTTGGACACAGCTGAAAACTGCTATCCTTCAAAGCAATGTCTGTGGAGAAGGTTAGTCTGCTCCTGAGGATAGTTTTGCACAAATTACCTCAGTATGCATGATTCTGCCCCAGGCGTAATTCAGGGAAAAAAAGATATAGTTGAAGTGAACAGTGACTTGTTCAGATGAAAATAACTCCTATGCAGAGCATTCCATTTGGCAAGATGAATCCCTAAATGTATTTCTGAATTGTACAGAAATTATTTTACAATGCCATGTACTCAGCTGTGGTCCATTACCACCCTGAATGTAACATAGAACAAAATTGAGTTGCTCTGCATAAATGAGAATACTTTCCCCTTAGTACATCTTGAGACTATTTCAGAAGCTTTCATTCTTCTCAGGTAATTTTTTTTTTTTTGTTGCCCTTTAAAAAATCCAAGCTTTTACAATCAATGATGTTAGAATCAAAAACCCCTGAAACCTGTGTCTCCAGGACTTGTTTGCTTTTTGGCTGCCAATACTGGCTGCTAGATCAAACTATGATTACGTGAAAATTATGGGTTTTAACTCTATTGTACATGTATAGTTTTTTCCATGGTTTCTGAAACCTTTAAATGGTATTCAGCTATTTTTCACTGGTTTAAACTGTTATCTCTATTATGTATAGAACTTCTGGGAAGAAAAATAGAATAAAAATGAGAACTAAAGTATATAAAATCGAGCTTTATCTCTGAATGCTAAGTGCAACTTTGGTTCTCCCATCACAAAGGGCTAAGCCTGGAAATAACTCATAAGGGAGTGAGAGAGTTGATCAAAGATTGAAAAGGCTTCTGCATGTGACTAAATAGGCTCCTAAACTAAGCTTGAAAAAGAAATAGCCAAAGTATCACTAGAGAGCTCAAAAATTAGCACTGGCAAGTAGAAAGAGAATGGAAATCAATTAATTGCATTCTCTTCTAGTAGAAGTTTGAGTTAGTACAGGAAAAATGCAAAATCCCCTCTTGCATAATAAAATATAATAATGTGGAGTTCCCTAGGATGATGCAGACTTTAAATCTCTCTTGAATTCAAAAGACAAGTTGAAGCAGAAAATATACACAGGATCAGTATAAAAACAGCATTTCTGATTCAAAAAGCATCAAGCTGTTGAAGGTGGGGAGATTACTTTATGTGAACATCACTAAAAATATCTGTGTTCCTGTACTCTTACACAGGCAGCCACTCTTGCTCCCTACTGGAAAGAGTATCCTGAGATAAATGGACTTTTTAGTCTAATTCCTTAACTCTTGCTATTTAAAAAGGCATCAACTTGTCAGTAGCTAAACTGCATCTTACATGCTTTTTCCAGATTTATATTTTGTTTAGAATTTTATTTTTTATTTTGTTGTGAGCTTTTTTCCCCACTAACGTCTAATTACAAGTCAAAGATTTCCATCACTCTGGAATTTGTATGACAAATTTTTAGCCTTAATTCAATAATTTCCTTATTTTTTCACTTCTTTACATTCTTTCTTGTTTAAAAGATTCTGTGCTTTGATTTTACATAGCATGCAGTGCTCTTTAATACAACTCCCTTCTGGAGATTCCTTTAATTAAATAATTGAAATCTATCAAAGCAGATTTATTGTCAAAATAACGATTAAGTTCTTGTATAGAATACAATATTTAAATTTACCTATGGGAGTCTTGATTATCTTTATGGGAATTGGAACTGTTCTTTTTTTCCGTTCATGACTTTTATTTATTTTTTTTTTTAGTTTAGTTTCTTTAGTCTCACAACCCAGCACCATTCAAAATCAGTTTGAACTATGAAGCCTGTTACACACACTGGAGCCAACCCTTGCGTAGTGCAAGTGGTTCCAGCACCTGAAGAGCACTGCTCTTCATAAACACGTGAGACATTCTGCTATCAACTGTCTAATTATGCTAATATTTATAAAGAATGATGCCACATCACTGAGTATTTTCTTCTCTGAGGATCAGAAGTATTGTGATAGGTAGAATAGAATCCATACAATTCAGTACAAGAAGAATAAGATAGTTGAATGTTATTATATTCTGAATTACCCATGGCAAAATCTGCTAAAAATCACATTGTTTAAGCATCATTTTACCAGAACAATTAAGATTTTATGAGTATTTTATGATAGTCAGAGTATAGCTTAACCTTTCCACACATGAATATTTACACATGCAGATAGGAATACTCATACCTTTTATTGTATTTGAGTACTGTCAGTTTTTCTTTTATTTTATAATTCTTCATACTCTGTAGACTAGCTTATCCTTCATTACAATAGTGGTGATGCAAGGAAATGAGTTTTCTTTTGTAGGAGCTGTTATTCCTTTTACGTGAGGCTAATAATAATGTGCCACTTCTACTATTACAAGATCACATGAAAACTGAGAACTCAATATGACATAGACATATATTTTAACCAAGGGACCACATCAGGAAATAAGAATAACAAAGTAATTCAAGCAGATCTGCCCACGTACAGACAGCTGTGGGAAATGAAATTGTGATTAACAAAGGCAGATCAGCCTCATAAAGATTTTCTTTGCCAAAGGCACAGAAGTATAGTGTCACAAAAAGATGCAACTTCTTACAGGCATCAGCATTTTAACAGCTCGAATTCTTACTTTCTTTAGCCATTGTAAGCGGAGAAAGGAATGAAATGAGAACTCAGAAGTGAGCAATCTTTTTGTCAAACAAGCAAAATTAAAAAATCAATGCCTTTACTCCTCTTGGTTCTTCTTGCTCTTTCTTTCTTAAATTAGAAATTCAGCTTTATCTAATGAGATTAAAATACAAAGATAAAGTTCCCATTTGTAGATTTGGTTGATAAGTTGACATTCTGATAGTGATCTACTTCTCTTCCATTACAGAAATTTTGTATTATGTTTCAAGATTTAATGAAAATCAATGTCTCCTTAGAAATTTAAGGGCAACTAACGAGATTTGGTAGTTTTCTCTTTTCATGACTTCCCTCAAGATTGTTGTTTGATTTTATATATATGTATTTTTTTTATCACAACTGTCATTAAATCTTTTAAAAAAACCCAACTTTTTAGAGTTATTTTTGCATCTCTTCAAGAATGTGTTCTTGTATCTCAACGAAGGTTTTTCTGAAGAGATTTAATCCTGTAATTTGAATGTCCTGCACTGTATCCTGGGATTAGAGGAAGACATGGACCTACAGAAGTTTGAAAAATATGGTTTTCCTACCAGATTCTTTGAAGTATACTTTATCAGAAATTTCTTATTTTAACTGTCCATGTATGAAAACAAATTGCAATAAATAATTTAAAAATGTATTAGAGACATTTCAATTTCACTTCTTTCTACAAATAAGTTAGATTAAAAAATACCCTCTCCAATGGACTGAAAATTTTACAGTCCCTGCACAGGACAACCCCAAATATCATATCATGGTCCTGAGAGCCTAACTATAACAAAACCTGTTATACTGTTAGGTAGGGGTTTTTTGGGGGTTTTTTTTTGGTTTTTTCTTTTTTTTTTCTTTTTTAGGTGAGAGGATATTTGATTGTTTGGTTGTTTTCCCTTCAATTAAAAGAGTTGAGAGAAAGAGTTATTTCTAGTCATAGATAAGTGCAGGGAAAAAGATTTTATTTTCTGAAGGTTCTTCCCCTTTGTGAGAAAAGCTTGAATGCAGACACGATTAAGGCCATTTTGTTAGATATGGTCTTGCTATATTATCCCCAAGATTTAAACTCACAAGATGTTTTCTCACAGAGTGTAGCAGAGTATCATCAGTTAGTGGAATCTGCTGATTTGAAAAGTTGTATTAGATGGTATAATATATCTAATGCCTTCATATTAAACTACTGAGGCATGTCATTGCCTTTAAATGTCCTTGAGTTCTCTCAGTTTTCTTTTGAAAAAATGAAACAAAGCAAAACAAAAAAAAAGTTTTTTTAACAATTTGTTATGCACTGAAGTGAGGGGAATTTGAAACTATGAAAGTTCTAACAGAGTGACTTATTAAGAGTTCATGAGAAAGAATGGATACAACACTGCTTTGTTTTTATTTTCAAATGTTTCTTGTTAAAATAGAGGACAAACAGCTGGGATCACATTTTCATATAATCTCGCCTCTTTTTTTTTTTAAGATTTGTTCTCTTACAACTGTGTCCAAAATATTCACTGTTCAGTCTGCCTGAGGATTTTGTTCTGTCTCAGGTGTTTTGTTTTCCAGCCTGGATCTTACCCTGGAAATGTATCTACAGCTTCACTAACCTTTACTTGACTCAGTCTTCCTTTTATATCATCTTCCCTCTCACAGATTAAAATTCATCTTGCCTAGATCAACTAATTCTAAAAGGTTATGTCTTCACATAAGGTCTAACATATGTGTCATTTTTGCATGAGTTTTTCCTGACTTTATAATGCAGCACCAATCATCTGTTTGTGGAAGAAGTTTGAAGTAAAAACAGACAAAACCACACATTTCTCTTTAAATTTATAATTTACTAAAATCAGTTATAAAGTAAAAAAAATTATACTTTACATATTGTCAATTTTGTAATAAAGGGATGAAAATTTGGCTTGGCTATTTGGTTTCGTAGTAACAAAGCTGGTCAGGAATGAAATCCATGGCTGGAATAAAAATATATGTTCTTGTTTTCTTCTTTTTCATATATGGGATATTTTACTCATTCCACCCCAAAATTCAGAGTTGGGAGTGCATGGACATAGATCTATAGAGAAAATTGATATTGGTACTTTGACTTCTTGTATTTTTAGTAATTTTGAGATTAATGTCTTGAAGCAGTAGAAGGAAAAAAAGAAAATTTTTTCTTAAATTTTCCTAATTTTTTAAAAATGTATTATCTTCCCTTAAACACTATATGCCAGGGATTTTAATACTCTGGAATTCAGCCTGGCTCCCTTGTGCTCAATCTCAGCCATTGTACGAGGTACTGAAATTACTCTGATGGCTCACTAAGAACTAAGATCAAATGGTTGAAGTGATAACAAAAAAAAAAAAAGCTAAAAAACAAGAACAGCAAAAAAGGGGTATCATAATTTAAATTGGACTGATATTATTGTTCTGTAGTTTTCAAATAAGATAGTTTTATTTTTGGCTTATGGAGTTTTATTATTTGTGGTTTTTTATTGGTGTTTCTGTTTCATTTTTTTTTTAAATGCAATTTGTTCATCTTATATTCAAAATGTGGAGACATTCTCTGGAAGTTATTCCTAAAAAAATAGCACTTAAATGTCTAGAGTACGTTCTGCACAGTTTACTCCATCTTAATGCTAGAAAAAATAAATACACATATAGCTACACATAGCTTGTTCTGACAATGGCCCAGTGTGGTTCATTTTTAAGTTAATGAACTTACATATAGCTATAGAAAAAGCACTGAAGCTTTAAAACTCCACCTGCCTGAAAGCAAATGTTACTTTGCTTTGAGAAAACAGTGTTATTCAATAGAACTCATTCTCTCCATCAGGAAAGTTTCACACTTCATTATTACATATAGTGAAATCAGTGGTGTATTTACATATTGAAGTGGATGGTATATAGCTAAATATTCCTTGCAAATGTTCAACATTCAAAACACTTTGCATTTTATTCTCATTTCTAAATTTCTACAGTTTGTGGCATCATTAAAATTAACAATATTTTCTTTATATTTCAGTAAGGATTTGAAAATCGCAAGTTGGAAAGATCCTAAAACTGAATCTCAAAGCCTGAAGGAAACATTCTGAATTATTAGAGTAAAACAATGTTTTTAGGAAGCAACTTGTTTATAAATACAAGGTGACAGCAGTATCTTATTAGAGTGTAGATCCAAAATGATGGGGTTTTGGAAACAACTGCAAGAGAAAATTATAGGATATAATTCAACACAGTTCTGAAGCTTTTATTGTATGGCTTGGAACCAGCAAAGAGGTAATATTAGTCACTGCTCCCAAATGTGGCCTCGAAGTAAGAAGTGGAAAGCACCATAAACCTTGAATCAGAGTGTCTCCTTGAGGAATTTAAGCCAGAAGTGTGAAGAATATGCCAGAGTTATTGCACAAGAACAGGGTGAAAAAGAATTGCTTTTTCACTAACTTCTTTTTTCAGTCATAAAGTAGATAACAAACTTCATCAGCCACAGTAAGATCAGTAAGCATATATGAAAAGTAATGGAAATCTTCTTAAAGAAACCTGTATTTACAATTACTTAACTTACATATGGATAATAAATTATGGATATAATTAATATAATTATGGATAATTAATAAACTCTACAGAAAAATACTTACAGACAGTTCTGGCTTATAGTTTATTTAGTCTGTGTTCTAATTTTTTCTCCTCATGATATAACATTCAGCTGCCAAAGCAGTTGTATTAAGCCTGGAAATTGTGGCCCTTGCACTTGGATATCACCCCAGGAATGTTTGAAGCACCCATGAGTGAGCTGCACTTGCTCCTGTGTGCTCGTTGTCTAGAGCACATCATTCCAATTTACTGGAATTCCTCCAGTAAAGTAAGAAAAACTAAGTACAAATATTCACATGTTCAGCCTGAGAGGAGGAGGATACCAGCAGCCATGATTCAGAGTGCTGACTGTATTTAAGGAAACTGAAGTCCATGCACTTGTAGATGTCAGGGAATTATAAAAGCCAGCTACCCCTTTAGGAATGGGAAATCGGAAACCAGAACTGGGGCTCTCCATGTGGGATGGCAGAGTAGGGTCTGACATCTAGGGCCCATCCACCACTCCAATCGGGAGCAGACAGCTGGGGGGCACCAGGTCAGCCTGAACCCTGGGAATTTGGCATCTCCCCAGGGACAATCCAAGGCCGGGTGGAGATGTGGATCTATCCTAGCCAGGTCCATGGCCAGGCAGGGCAGTGGGGAGCCAGAGACCAGCCTTGCTGCAGTATTGCTGCAGCCCCAGGGGGCTGACACCGAATTTTGAGCCATGGGCAGGGTGGGAGAGTTTGGTGGGGGGCAGAAATGGGGTCCTCAGCCATGGTCAGGTGGGGGAACCATAGGGGTGTGGACAGGAACAGTCAGGGCTAATGGTGCCCTTGAGGTCCTGAAAATAAGCCTGCAAGTATCGCTGCATTTTATCCATTGCAATCAAATCTCTATTCAAAGATGATGGAACTTGTTTTTATGCATAAATTTGGGCAATTGGACACTTGAAACATAATCTAACATTTAAGTGCCGCTGTATTTGGAAATAAAAAATGTTAGGTATTGAGGGAAATGTGTGTGGTTTTTTTGTACTCACCCTTCAACAAGCAATCTGGAACTACTCAAGTCTTGCATTGCTGAATCCTTCTATAAAGCAGCAGCAATGATGCATGCCAGATCCAAATAATTTTGCTACTTGTCTGAAGAGCTTTTTATAAAGCAGTTTGCCTCTCCAATATATCAACTTGTATACATTATGTTTATACATGATGTTTTTATACATGCTGTTATCAATCTCTTAATCAAGAACAATATTTGTACTTGACAGACTTTCCTACATTTTTTTTTTTTTTTCTGGTGGAGTGACGAGTAATATATATGAATTAATCTCAAAGATCTTCCTTCTTATAGTACTCCATGGAGAAAGAGCACATCAGACTATAGAAGAAAGCAAGTATTCTGGGCCAGGGCTTTGGATGGAACAAACTGGCAGAGGGTAATTCTATATCCAGATGTCTCTAGTCCTCATAGACAACCTTGGCATCAGGACACTGGTGGAGACCTGAGATTCTCTTATGGTTCACTGCTAGCCACAGAAGATGAAGAAAGAAGTGCCTGGATTGTGGAAGCAACATCTTTTTTGCAAATACTCTATCAGATTCCATGAATCATTTGCTATAGGTGGCATTTTGGTTAATGATCTTTTAGCTAATTTTGTGGTTGTTGCGGGAGTTTTGTGGTTTGGTTTGTTTGTGGGTGGAATTTTTTTTGTTTGGTCGGGTTTTTTAAGGAATTTTGTGTGTGTGGTTTTTTTTTAATCTGCTAGAAAAATCTAAAATATGCATACTAAGTACTAAGACAATCTGCTATGGTGGGGTTGTTTGTTTTATTTTCTGTGAAAGTTAAAGTTCAGAAAAGGACATGATCAGGACATGATCAAAGGAAGTGACCAACTAAGATCCAGATGTTACTATGACAAATTTAATTTTAAAACTCTCTGGACAACATCATTTGTAAAAATAAAGCTGGTACTGGAAGGAGCAGCAATTTTAAAGCTGGAGAATAGTAACAAAACAGGATTAGGCACTGCAACAACTGAAATTCACTCCAAACAAACTGATTTACTCTACATCATCTTTCAGGGTGACTTTGGCTAGATAGGGAAAATATGTATGGGGACTAGAGAGCATTAATATCCTGCTTTGGGTTTTGTTTTTGTACAAAATTAAATATGTGCTTGAACCCAAATTTATTCTCTGAGGGCGCTTTTCCAAAATATTTTCATAATCACTGTTGTGGGATTTTTTTAATCTTCGCTGAAGTTTATCCCCTACACAATACTTCTCAAGTAATGACTCCTTCATTAGCCCTGTTTAACAAATCCCGAAGTATCAAGCCCTTTGTACCATATCAGCAACACTAATTATTTAATAGGTGTTGCTCCTAGGATTGTAATAGAATAAAATCCATTAGGTATTCTGTCATTCTAGAAGTTTCTTCAATTATTTATGTGGAACTTTGTTGGTACTTGTGTTGCTGTCAGTAAAATTCTGAAGTCAGTTAAGTTTTAAATAATCAGATCAAGTTAATATTTTAATGACTAATCTTCATGAGGAAAGAAAATCTGAGCAGTCACTTGCTAGGTATTTTAAAGTAGCTGTTTTTCAAGAAATATTCTATTTTAATTTATATATTATCTTTCTGTGAGATTTGCATATATTTGGGCTTCTTATTTTTTTGTTTTTATTAAGTTCATTTATTTGCTACTTTTTTTGCAAAGCTTGCATTTAATTTTCTTTAAAATAGGTTTATAGGTTAGCAGAATCAAATTTATATATTGTTTTTATCGTCCCTTTTCTCTCACTTCTCTCTGTTTATGTCTATTTTGTCATACGCATTTCTTTCAAAGGAAGTCTCAGTTTTTACACTGACAATTTATTTGTGAGTTGTCTATGATAATTACCTGCCCACTAATAAAATTTAATGAAATTAAAAATATGTTGTGAGAATTAAACAAATAAGGAATGAAAGATCAAAAGCTTTATTGTGGTCCATATAAACAGGATTTTCCTCCCTCTTTGTACATAAGCTGTAAGTTATTGACAGGGTTATCAACAGCATCAATTATCTCATTCCCTGCAGCATTTGTAACAGAACAAACCAAAAGAAAGGATTTTTATACCTATAAATACAATATGATATGGATATGATATCTCGTCTTGCATTCAAGAAAAAAAAGAAAGAAAACCAAGTCTTAATTCAATACAAACAAGTCCATTTTGATGTACTTCTATGTGTCTTTCCTTGCCTTGGATTCTGACTATTTCTCTTCGTGCTAACTCTTCAAGACAGAGAAATGCTATTTCTTTATTTCTACAAATGTAGACTAGAAAAATTACATTATCAAAGGAAATACAGTACAAAATGTAGTCCTCAGTAAAAGACATTGCCTGGGCTCCTCAGAGGTTCAGAGTGTTATTTACACTGAGGTATTGCAGGTATTTTTGGCTGCTTGCATGGTTTTTAACCCCAGAACCCTGCTTTCTTTTTCCTCTCTATCAGGACACCAGAGTTACATCTCTGACTTAGCTGGGTATGGAGTAGAAAAACTGCTGACTTTCCTAATGTGGGATAAAGACTAAATTCTCCCTTAGAAATTCTTCAGTACATTTTCAATTCAGTTATACTGGTAGTGCTCTATTGGTTGCATTAATGTACTTCATCTATACTAAAATATCAAGGGGCAAGGGTTAAAAGTAACTAAAGATATCTAAGCAGGGAGATACAATGAGATGTTTCATGGGATTGTCAGATAAATCTAATCAACTAATTTACTATCAATCAACAATGATTTAGAAAACTTGATAATGTTGGTTACCGAAGGACCCTGGCTAAGCTTTCCAATTTTCATTTAGGGGAACGATGGTGTTGTCTTCTACCAAGGAATTGCATTTCTCCCAGTAGCAGGAGATGCAGAGAACACAAAGAGGATACTGTGCACTCAATTAGTCACTCCTTGAAGTATTCCTTCATGCAACTTTAAAAGGTTCCTTTCTCTGCTGTTAAAAATGTACTGATAACAAGGGCAAATCTCAAAAAAAAGAAAAATAATAAGAAGGTTCTGTTCCCAAAACTATAAAGTTATATTAATTTCCTCTTGGTATGTTAGCAGTGGCAAATGGCAGTAAAACAAAAATCCCAAAAAACCAACAAGACACTCATTAAAAGTCATAGAGGTTGAAAAATGCGGTTTCTCAGTGGGAAAAAGATTTTGAAGGGCCTTGAACATGAGTCAAACTTCTGAACAGCAGATAATCAAAATGATTATTCTTTAATGTCACTTTTACTACTTTTCTGTCAGAATGTCCAAATTTAAAAACAGCAAGAAATATATCTTTCTCTTCTTTGACTTCAAAATAATCAACAGTTCAAAAAGTTCTGAATCATTCCTGTCAGATCACTCTAACAGTGGGAAATGTAATATTTATTTTCTCCAATGAAGAAGTAATAAAAATAGAATTCCAAACCTGATTTCCAGCTGAGCCTTTCAACAAATACTGTTCTTCCTAATTAATAAAGGCTAGCAGAATTCCATTAACACTGCCAGTATTTCTCAGACAACAGTGCTCCATTGAGGTTTTGACAGACTGCTATATTTCTTTATATATCAGAGATATATATGTCAACTGAGATATTTCTCAGCTGGAAAAAGACCATCTGAAGTTTTTGGAAGTTTTCATTGAACTTGAAAGTTATAATGCATAGGAAGGCTATTTTAATAATATAAATATTTTGATCATATGAATAATTTTATCATATGAATCATATGAACATATGAACAATTGTGTAAGGGGGTGTGGTTTCAGTATGTGAAAAATGAGCACAGACCTCTATCTCAAGCCTTGTAACAGAAATCAAAATTAAAATTATTAAGTACAAATCTGATTTAAATGGTATTGGAAGGTGATTCCAATGTGATAAAAAAGGCAAAATTTAGCATCTGATAAGAAGAGGATTTTGATATTTTCTGTGGCTGTATAAATAATACGTGCTTTGTGACCAGTTGGCTGGAGGTTGTGTTTTGCAAAATATCTATTTGTGCATCTTCAAAATCTTGACTAAAAACTAGGTATATGTGACCAGTTTTCAATAAAATGTAAAAAATGGAGGAAGGATATTAGTATCTGAGGATTTTTGGGCCAACTAGAAAGCACATAGGATAGTTTTAAAATATTTATTTCATCTTTATTGAAAGCTGTTTCTTTATAATCCCAATAGTTCATAAGTTTGAATACTTTTCTCTCAGAACTTTGCAGCATCCTGAGCAACAGTGACAGGCCCAGGAGAAATATGAAAATTCTTCTGACAGCATCTTATTTGTACTTTCTGAAGGAGTTAAGGCTATATTCCTAACACCTATCTATATGTTGTAAATGTCTAGTTTTGTTTGGTTTGGTTTTTTTTTTAATTTTGTGTGTGGTCTCTGCCACTAGTTATATCCGATAAAGAGCTGCTAAATTTGAAGCTTACACTTAAAGTGAATGAAGTAACAAAAACATTAATGTATCAATGTTATCCCACTTTAAATAGCTCATAAATGTAAGGATAGTGGTGTCCATGTTTGCAACTTTATTCTGAAAGAGGAAAGTAGACTCTTTTCCTCAGAGTAGTGATTAAAAATAGACAAACCCCAACAGAAGGCATCAATAAGAACAAAGCCAAGAAAATAGTCAAACTTGCCTGATTGATTGCCTCTTTGTTTGAAGTAAGAACAATAGATTACACAGCATTTCATGGATATTTTTTCAATTAAATACTTCCATTTTCCATAAACAAGTTTGGTTATAACACTGGATCTTCTTTATATTTAAGATGAAATTCTGTTTAGAATATTTGATTTACTCATTTCTAATAAAATTTAAATTGGTCTCTTTCAGAATCCCAAGTATTCTTTAAACATAAATCTCATATGTATAAGTATGTTTTGTTGTAATTAAAATTACAATTTTCCAAGAGTTAAAAAAGTATTCTGCATGGTAAATAAGTTATAAAGATCTCATTTGTAATTTATATGTTATCCCTAAGGTTACTAGATCTGCACTGGGCAAGTAATTTTGCAGTTGAAAAGAGATCTCTTGGGAAGGTTAAAACTAAAAAGAAGCTTAGAAAATCATTTTCCATTCCCTTGGAATTCTTTAGGATCTCAAATTTTCTTGTTCTTCAGGGTGAAATGATGAAAATGCTCCCCTCAAAAATTGTATCTGAATGTAGGTTGAGAAAGACTCCTAGACAGTCCCTCCTTGGAGAAGCCAGACAGTCTGGCAGCAGGGCTGAGAAAGGGGTTTGAACTCTGGTATTTAATGCCTTGGTTTCCCCTTTTTGCAATTGCACATGTGACTATGAGAGTTCCATAGTTAGATAGATCCCTCTTCCTGGCTGAAAAGAAACTCTCGTATTCCAAACTAGGCAGTTTTGGCATTAGATTGTGTAAAAAAGATCTTTTCTACAAAATGTTGCAACGTATTTGATGAAAATTTTCCTGATTAAAAGTTTAATTTAAATATCTATTTCTCCATAACAAAAAGGAAAGTAAACCTACAACTCTGAGGGCAAGAAATAAAAGGCTAAACTGAGTTACAACCAGTAACTATCATTAGACTCAAATTTCTAAACTTCTGTTAACAAAAATCTTTTTGTAAAGGCTCATTCCAATCAATGCTTTGAATAACCATTTGCTTTACTGTGTCTTGGATCATCTTCAGAGTTTTCATTAAAAAAAAGTTGATTTTAGATATTATTTATTTATTTTAAATTATAGGCTCACTTTTGAAAACAGAAGGCAATTGATTATCAATATTCTTCAAGAAGAAAAAATCCACAGGGTAAAGAAAACAACATTGGTAGATGTGTGGGTTTTTGTTAATTTTCCTTCTTTTTTCTTCTCCATGCTTTCTGTGTTTCTGCAAAATGCTTAAAAATACAAACTTTGTTTTGAAGGCATGGATCAGATATGGCCTTCAAGAATAAAATTAATAAATTTTTCAAATTTTCAAATGCATTAAATATATTTATTTTTAAAACTTGTGTAAATCAAATTTACAATGTTCATTTGTCGTCTATGCATATGAAATTGTTGTCGTCCTTACAACTGGTGATATAAAACGGTGGCAAAACAAAATAGAAATGCTGCTTCTTGTGACTATGTGTTACCCTTCATTCATTTTAGGAAGCTTTTTTGTCATTAACTTCCTTCAGTTCTTAGGGCATTCTTCAAGCTAAGCTTTGCGTTTAGAGCTCTGGGTTAGCAGAAAGATGTACTGCTATTTGTGTGGTTTTCAAGCTTTCTCTTCATGAAAAGCCACAGGCATTTCAAAAGAGATAAAGATAAGACTTGTGCTGAGTTAGCTGCACGTTCTTTTGGTTTCACAGAATCATAGAATGGTTTAGGTTGGAAGGGACCCTACAGATCATCTCGTTCCAAACCCTTGCTACTACTTCCCCCTGGAATGATATGGAAACATTTAAAAAGATGAATCCTTCTATCTTCATTTTAAATCTGTTTTAATCCCATAGGTAGGGGTTCTGCATAAATCAAACTTACTTTGCTAAAATATTCTAATGCAAGAATGTGAAATTTGTAGAATTGGAATAAAGGCTTGCTGCCATGAGTGAAAAGTGAACATGCTTCTCCATGAGGAGGTATAAATGCTGTCATAAGTCAAGCGATTAAAACCAAATAAATTGGTTAAGGTGGACTTCCTGCATTTTTTCTTTTAGAAAGATCTTTCTGAGGAAAAGAAACAAACAAAACATCAGAAAAATTAAGAAAATTTTTAGTATTTTGTACCTTCTAAGTCATACTTTTATTTTCCCTCAAGGGACTTGTATGTCAGGAACCTTCAAATTTTCAATAATAAAACTGAATGCGTATGAGGTGGTTTGTCAAGGGACACAAACAGTATACTTACCAATTTAAAGCTGTTAAACTATTACTCAAAAAATGTGCTTCTAACCTTCTGTCTTTTCTTGGCTTCCTTTTCACCTGCATTATTGTACATACACTATAAGCACAATATGCTTATTTATCTGGGATCTTGTTGTTGGTATTATTCCTGTGTGGTTTGATGTCTTTAAGCCAATCAGATGACTGCTCCATTCGGATGGAATTTCTTTCCAAATCCTAATTTTCACCTCAGACATACATGTACTCTATCAACTGCAAGTAATTTTTTAAACCAATGTTCCCTTAATCTGTTTCTATCACTTAACAGTGCTTGCATATTTCTATTTTACTTAAGGATTATTGAATATCCTTGTTAGAAAAAGGTAATTCAAGATCTTTTTCTGCCACTCCTTTATGTCATACCATCTTGTTACTTTTTTTAAACTTGTCCGTGGCAATCTTATAAAATGCCTCTACTCTTCTCTGCACAAGACCTCCCAAAGAATCTGATAAAATTCTTTTACGTACAAGGGCTTAAAATAACACAGCGTAGAGGCTTAAACATTCAAAATAGACAATCTTTGGATTTGGAATATTGAAAATAATGTTAGACTGAAAAGACTCCGTTCGTCTCACATCCTTGCAAATTACTTGGCTTGTTCTGCCAGCAAATGTGTGGTTTAGCGGTAGGAAAAGACAGAATGGTTACCATAGAAACTGTCATACAATCCAGTGTGGTGCTTATATTACTGTACCTCTGAGACAATACAAAGCTGCCTTCTTAATCCCTTTAGTGCTGCTGGTTGAATAGTGTATGCCCAGTAAAGTGGCACTTGTAGGTCCCTTGGCTGTGCACTCTATTTTCCATCTCCTTCTCAGTAAAGTAATGGGCCTCCTACAAATGGTATGAAATAAAACCCCAAGCCCAACATTCAAAGCTAGAAACTTAGTGCTCTGCTTGAAAAACACACAACTTCCCCCCAGACTGTAATGACAGGGATTTTATGAGGTTATTTTACATCCTCTTAAAAATCTTTAAACACTAACTGATTTCAATAGAGATACAATGGACTTTGTTCAAAGCATAGGAGATGCCTCAGTGCAATCTAATTTTTCCCGAGATAATTTTATGTATTTAGTTCATTGTTCACTAGAATCAGTGAATTTTGGGGAAAAAAAAAGACAAACTGCATAAAATTAAGGCTTAGTTGATTGTTTTGTTATGGAGTTTGACACATTTAACATCTGCTAGATTTCATTTAACACTGTGGAACAACTGAAAGTTGTGGCCCCAGTGGAGTGGACAGCTTCAAATTAATACAGTATTTTGCAGCAGCTTTCTCATTACATTTTTATGCCAGTGCTATTTCATCTGTGTTTTGTATACAGCCATTAGAATTCCCAATAGAGGGAAGACTGGCATCTATTTTATATGAAAATGGTTCAACGACTTAGGTGTAGGGAGCTCTGAGTAAATTTAAGTGTCTTTTGCTATTGTGTATTGGCAACATATCCAAACATTCATTCATAAAAGGGATAGATTAAAAATTAGTTAAGATTGATAATTATGATCTTGCCTAAAATGTGGGGCAAGGGAATATTTGCACTGCTGAAAATTTCAGGAATTTTCATTTTCCTCTTGTGTCTGAATCATGACATGTATTCAAATGTCTCCATAATCTTTTGTCTCAGGATTTTGCCTTTTCATCTGCTTGCATCTTAATTTAGGAAAGTACTATATCACAAACACAAATGCCTTAAATTACAGCTTGATCCTGAAAAGTTTCCATTTCCAACAGTATGAACTGAGATATTTTTTTTCTTTTGTCCTTTGGCCCAACCCTTGCACCTATATTGGTCCAGTTGTAGGTCAAATCACTTATAGGTAGTTATGAAAATGCTTTTGTGGGATATAGATTGCTGCATCTTTGAGCAGTAGCACAAGTGAAATGACACTGGCAGCATTTCAATGTTAGATTGTATGTTATAAATATCTTTGTAATTCCAGGTCCTATAAAGTTTAATGATTTAAAATGTTGAACTTACCTATTTGCATACATGATGTGCATTTTAAAGGGAAAAAGTGGTGCTTGTGTCAACGACACCTCAAAACCAGGTCCAATAAATATTTGTCCTTGTACAGTTTTCAGCAGTTTTTTTTGTTTATGAGATTTTGATCAATGCTTTGACTTACAGACAGCACCCCTCCATTTGAGCAACTCCATGAAATGCAAATAGAATCCACAAATATCTTTCAAATTTAGTGGGGAAAAATCATTGCAATTTTATATATTTTTTTGGTTTTGTTCAATACCATAGGTTTCATGACTGCTCTTTTTGAAATGTATTCTGAAAATGGAGGGAAATGCCTTGCTCCAGACTAGGATGATGGTTCCATCCAGAAAGCAGTGTTGCAACCCGGGATATCTGTTAATGAGGTGAAGGCAAAGAGGCAAGAAGGGCCTTTGTTGGGGTTCCACAGAGATATCTATTCCAGCCATGCACGTGGATTGTCCAGGGTCAAAGGAAAGGCTCATGGGGAGGGTCCAGGTTCAAGTATAGGGGTGGTGGGGGCTGGGAGAGCATCAGGGACCAATTGTCAGGGGACATGGGGACAGTACAAAGGTGGGGTTAGGGTGTGGAAGCCAAGGGGGAAATAGGGAGAGAGTGAGTGAGGGACACAGGGACCGGGTTAACAGGGCTGAGTGAGGGAGTAGAACAGGGATACATTGGCATAACAGAAACAGGGGATTCCGTGAGAGAAGCCTCTTGTTTCTCTCCAAAGCAGGGAATGGCTCTCAGGGTCCACAGACCTCCACAGGGCAGTGTAGAGGAAAACTGCTGTTCCTGGTCTGAAACAGGTCTGGTGGTAACAGCGGAGAGGGGGAGAGGTTTTGGTGCTGGGCAGGTAACACAAAGCTGATTATTGGCTTTAGGGAATTAAAACTTATGGTCATTTAGGCTGCAGATACAAAGAATATTGTTCTTTAAACACTTTTCCTTGGATTTTAGTATGGTTAGTTAATGATGTGAGCTTAACATTTTAAATAAGCAGCTTTGAGACCTTTCATTCTAAATTTGAGAGATTATTTTATTCACAGGTACTTCATGAACACCAAATTGTAAGTTTGTATATTTTTCCAAAGTCTCTCTTTCTAGTAAATTATAAAGTCATAATAAATCACATATCTATGCCTGATTAATTGTAATACCTTAATTANAAAACACTTTTCGTCGGATTTTAGTATGGTTAGTTAAAGATGTGATCTTAATATTTTAAATAAACAGCTTTGAGACCTTTTATTCTAAAATTTGAGAGATTATTTTATTCACAGGTACTTCATGGACACCAAATTGTAAGNTAAACACTTTTCCTTGGATTTTAGTATGGTTAGTTAATGATGTGAGCTTAACATTTTAAATAAGCAGCTTTGAGACCTTTCATTCTAAATTTGAGAGATTATTTTATTCACAGGTACTTCATGGACACCAAATTGTAAGTTTGTATATTTTTCCAAAGTCTCTCTTTCTAGTAAATTATAAAGTCATAATAAATCACATATCTATGCCTGATTAATTGTAATACCTTAATTATAATTTTAATGATATAAGTTCTGAGCAAAACATTTTATCAGAATACCTGAAATAAAATTACTTTGAGCATACCTGCACTATTTAGCACAAAACAATAACTGATTTCAATGTGTAAGGACTTACCAGTTTTTATTCAAGAACACAACCTGCTTGCATGTGTGCTTTTCCAGTTAGGAAAGACAACTCAAAACATAATGTANTCTGAAATAAAATTACTTTGAGGATACCTGCATTTTTTTTTGATTTCAATGTGTAAGGACTTATCTGTTTTTATTCAAGAGCACAACCTGCTTGCATGTGTGCTTTTCCAGTTAGGAAAGACAACTCAAAACATAATGTACATCCTATTTCTGAGTTCCTAACTTTTGTTATCAAAGATCATCTCTATCTGGATTAATAAAAGTCAAGAAGGAATCTGAGGTGTTGCTTTATTTCTTGCTTCTTGAAAGTTGTCTGACTGTAGAAGGGATGGATTTACCCGTGTAGAGGCACAAATGTGGAGCAATTATTGTACTATATCATAGAAAAATGCTCTGTACGCCACTGTACTATGTATTGATTGTAGCTTCTTCAGCTCTGGCAAAGTTTTTGACATACCCAAGAGTTTAAAAAGTAATACAAAAGGAATTGTGTGTGTGCACAAATTCAGAATTCTCCACTACCATAACACAGCACCATTAAGATGATGAACACCAGTGTTAGTAGCACACAGAGCACTTTTGGCCAGGAAGGTTATCTTCTTTTATAATCTGGATATTTATAATGAATAATACGAAAACAGAAAGGATTTGAATTAGAAGAAGAAATCTTTTTTTTAATCACTTAAAAAAATTAAATTACCATAAGCAGTGAGATTTATATTTTAGTTGTCATCTGAGTTTATCTGCAGAAGTATGATGTCACTAATGTCATATGGGTTTTCCTGAGCACTAGCCCATTAGAAAGAATTACATCGTTTTTATAACCATGCAATTTACTACAACAGCTGGTATTTCTCTGGAAGTATTTTATATGGATGTGACCTGACCACCCACTATCAGCATTTCAGAAGGTCAATTACTATATTGTTAGTCAAAATATGATGATTCTCTTTCATTAAGTACACTACTACTGAAATTTTATAACCCTGAAATAAAATGTAGTTGAATTTGTATAGAGCTAATTGTGGAAACTATTAGTAACTTCATATATGAATGATCTCAAAGATTTATATTTTCTCAAAAAAAAACAGATTTACTTGAACAATTGTTGATAGAATTATCTTGATGACTACTTTGGTTCACACAGAATGTAGTGTATTGGAAAGTAAGTGATGGAAATTTGATTAATAATTAGCTAAAAGAGTTTTTGAAACATCACCAAATAATATGATATAAATTGCTCTTCTATCCATCCTGTACCATGGCTTACATGAGTATCATGTTTTTTTAAATCTTCTTAGAGCTTTTATGCTTTCTCTTTGTGGGGAATACTTGTGCCTAATTATCAGAATTTCAATTATTGATAAATTGTGTGAGAGTCCCCCAATATATATGTCTTCTGCATAATAAGGGAAAAATTAATTTTATCTAAACTCAGAGTTATTTAAACGAGATATTTGAAAATTTACATTTCATATAAAATTGTGTGCTCACAAGTTTTCTGGGAATTATTTAATTCAATAGAGAAGAAAAAACTGGAACAATAAGTCTTTAAATATTGCAACTATCCAAAAGAAATAATTTGATTCTCAACAGGATTTGAACAATTCAAATTTTAACAATTCTCAATGATTCTCAATTTCTTTAAAATTTTTAAAGAGTGATATTCATGGTGTAAGGTCTTTCTAAATGTTACTGCATGTTAGTTTACATTGCTATTCTGAATAGATTGTAGTTATTAATAGTTTTTATTCTTAATAACTTTTCCTGATGATGTTGCACATAAATACACATAAATAATAGTGTTATAGTAGTAAAATCTATAATATACCAATACAAAGTGATTCAATAGTAAATTGATTAAAACTGATGAAATTACATTAATGTAGAAATTGTATTAAATTATAAAATGTTTTTCTTGCTATATTCTTAGTTGGTTCAGTTTGTAATATTCAATGAAGCTGGTTTTTAAAATTTTATTTCATTCTGTCTTTGAGCCGAACATTAAGAAATGTTTTTATATCTTCCTTGATAAAAATTATATTAATAAATTAAAATTATAACCATAATTTCTGTTGTAATAAAGGAAAGATGTAATCTGAGATAGAGGTGACAAAGATAGATTACCTTTTAAAAAGATGTCTTCTAAAATACTTAATGTAATTATAAAACCTATTCAAACTTTTTTTTATTTTGTAACAAAAATTGAAAACATTAAAAGGCCTTTAATTATTTTTTTAATATTGAAACAAGTTATTATTTTGACTTTTTTCCAAAATTAGTCTATTTTCAGATTCTGTGTAATTTAGAAAAAACTATTTCATCCTTTACCACTTTTCTTAGTGGCCACAGCTGTAACAAGAAGTAACCACTTTTCCCAATTCTTCTTAGTTAATAAGCTTAAACAAGTGAGCGTGGATTTGGAAAAAGAAAGGTACCTGTGCCTATTTCTCAAAATCTTCTGTGTTCAACACTCTCAAGTCTAACAAGCTAAGGGGTGGGATGGAAGGACAGCAAATGACAGGTCTCAGCTTTTTGAAGAGCCACTGGGATTGTTTGTCAGCATTAGCAGCGGTTTGCAGCCAGTGCAGTTTGTAAACAATCTCAGAGCTCTCTGAAGACAACGGCGACTTCTAACAGAGGCTGCAAACAGTGCAGCCTTTAGTTAACCTTGGTGTACGTGGTTCAGAAGGAGAAATCAAACCCTCGGGCTAATTGCCATGGGCAAAAGGATCCCAAACCCAAGCAAACCCAACAGCTCAAATATCTGCTCCCTTGGGAAGTTTCTTGTACGTCTAGTTAGATCAATTTGGAGCACACTTGTCTTACTATTTACAGCTTTTTACAAATAATTAATCCCCAAGAGAACAAAGTGATTTTTACCCGAGACAAGTAACAGTCAGGAAAATATTGCAAAAGAATAAAGCATTATTTTTACTCCCAGTAGAATGTGGAAAGTTACCTTGTATTAGGAAAGAGAAGAAGTGGGAAAATAATTCACAAAATAAAGATAAAATTATGTCACCATGAAGAATTAGGGAAAAATAAAAGCTATATGGACACTATATGGAAAATTACAGGCATGGAACTAATATAAATCATACCAGATCATCTCTACAACTTTATATTACTAGGAAAATTACCTGTTAAAGAATCCACAAGGTACTTTTTCTTTTAAATTTGAGACTTGCATCATTTGAATTGGAAAATGCTAAAGACACACTGTTTTCAAATATTGTATTTTTTAAATATTAAATATGTTATTTGTTTTTAACCATATAATTATTTGCAGTAAAATGCAATGTTAGCATATTCACCCCAGTTTTGGCCGCCTGTGTTCAAGGCCAGCTCTGACACTGTGCAGCCATAAAACCTTCTATCAAACTTCTGTATAAGCAGTTAAATTGTAAGAGTTGTGTGCCCATCCTGTACCTTCAGCCAGTGCCTGGGCAGCCCTATTTATGCTCATGCTCAGCCTCAGTACCAGCCATGTCCATTCCCAGCCTGACATCCTGGGCTCTCATTAAAATGCTGCCATTCTTTTGTTATTTACCTTCACGGTGAAGGAGATAAGGTAATAATAAATTTATTTCTTCAAAGACTTTTTTTTTCAATACACTTGAAAGGTGTCCTATCCTTCTGTATAGACAATCAATGTCTGCAAAAGCACCTCTGGTTATTACTCTGTTTGGAGTAATATGCTCCAACCTCTACTTTTTAAGGTTTCAAAGTAGCTATCCCTGGATTGTGCTCCAATTCTCATGACTGAATACAGCATTTTTATGTTCTACCCATAATGTCTAGAAAAGACTAAAAACCTTCCTCAGTTCAATGTCCCTTACCATTCAGGCAACTTTCTAACTTAGGTTGAGAAGTGTAGTATCCAATTTATGAGAATCTGGTAAACCAAGGACGTTTTATATTGCTGGGCATTGGG
Source organism: Thryothorus ludovicianus (assembly GCA_013397245.1). Classification (NCBI taxonomy): domain Eukaryota; kingdom Metazoa; phylum Chordata; class Aves; order Passeriformes; family Certhiidae; genus Thryothorus; species Thryothorus ludovicianus. The sequence continues at coordinate 37,982 of VZTB01009927.1, forward strand.
GAAAGCACAGGTTCAGGTTACTGAGTAGTTTGATTGATGTTCATATAAATAAAAATATAATTCCACTAGGAACTTGACTTGGAGATACATCTTGTCCATCAAAATAATTGAAGGAATCAATTTTTGAAACCCAAGATAAGTACAGGATTCAATCTCAATAAGAAGTATTTTCAAAGTCCTTGTAAAATAGCTTTGATGGAATCATCATATCTCTGTACATTTTTGAATTATATACAGAGCAAATATATTGTATTTATAGCTGATTCTAATTTCTGCAGAAATATTTTATACAGTGCATACGTGTAAATATTTAAAGATGTATCTTCTTGGGTTTTATGTAAATAGTTTAGCACATATCTTTCATTTCTACCTTTTATGCATATAAAGAATAAAATTCTTTCAGGAGAGCACATTCATGTATTGAACTTAGTGGATGAAATTCTGAATATAAAGTGTTATTTCAAATATCCATCATTATTTCATGGACATTACTAGAGAAGAGGGACAACTTGGTATTTATAATTAAAGGACTATATGCTCTTAATCAAAATATTGATTGAGAATAATAATATTGATTAAGAATAATATTTTAAACGATTTTATATTCCAATCATTTGAATAGAATAATTTTTTTGGTAAGTAGTACCTATAGTGGTTGTAGTCTCTCAGTAGAGCAACAGGCACCCTGTAGTATATTCTGTATATTCTCTGGTTATTTTTTTTTTTTTCTTACTTGAATAGAGGACAGTAATTGGTCACAGCAATCCAGTGGCTGAGTACAAGACACTTAATACCATTATCTGACAGCTAATTTAGAGAATTTAGTACTTAGGCATTCAAAAAATTAGAATAACTGTATTAGTTTTGTGTGGCTGAAAACTTACCCAATTATCCCATGAACATGGATGCACATTGATGGATACTTCTATTAGAACATGACAAGCATATATAATATTTCTTCTTACATTCCTGCATTCTCCAGTTATTTTGATCTGTTTTCTGGTCCTCTTGAGGTTTGTATGTTTCTAAAGTCCTTGAATCTCTCTGCCAACAATTCATCAAAGTGACACATGAAAGCACATAATATTTTTCTGCCAAAGAAGTCCTTTAGTGGTGACTTCTGTAGAAATACTTCCTGTTTAAAAGAAAAAAAACAACAACTTTTTTTAAAATTTATTTTTTTCTGAACACAGTGTTGAGGTACTTTGGCTGGGCATTTGTTAAAAATGTTCAGCTCCACTTTGACAAATGATTAATTGCTTCCTCCATTTTGGTTTAAGGATTCATTTTCCTGTCACTGAAAACCAGGGACTTTGTACTAAAATGAGTAACAGTGGTACAGTAAATTTAGTAGATAAGCATCTGACGTATTATGATAAAACAAAATGAAAAGCTGAGTGTGACCTGAAATATATTCCAGTAAAATGACAGTTCCTTTTGAACATTGTAATTGTTTAGGTTGGAAAAGTCCTTTAAGATCATCAAATCCAAAACTTACTCAGCATCACCAAGACTACCAGTAAACCATGGTTTGTTTATTTATTTCCTGAATTTGAAGAAACCAAAAGGAAGAAATTATCTATATAATCTCAAGATAAAATAACGTCCCAGTGTTTCACTACTGATAAGAATGTTTCATTATAATTGATAAGCACAGCCTTATTTGGCTGTGCGAGTGGAGATTTTTGGTGGAAAGCCCCCAAAACTGTTACTGTCAGATCTGTGGCAGTCCCTATGATTGGCTCAAAATACAGTTATTCAGTAGAGTTGATATCTAATAAATATGCATATGAGTTTTCATCTCCATTCTTTTCTTCCTCAGTGAATAAATGAAAGAAAAGACAATACTATTTGCCTACTGCCCCTGAGTTAAGCTGTAGAAATACAGCTTAATTAAAAAGACTTTTGGCAGTAGAGCTGATTTACATAAGGGTTAGATAGGTTGGAAAGTCAGAAATAACAGCTCTTAAATAAGAGAAAATGAGCTGGCTTATAAAGAAAATGGGCTCCATTACAAAACATGCTTGTTTTACAGGATATGAGAGGAAAATTAAAGTACTGGTCCATACACTGCACAGAAAAAGTGTATTTCCTAACTAAGGAGGAGGGATGTTCATGAAAAAGCCATTAAAGAGAAGAGTAAATGAGAAATTCCTCATACAAAAAGAACTCAAATTATTTTATTACCAGAAAATGATAGGATAATTAAAAGACAGCTGTATATTTATTCTTTTCAAAACCTGCAATTTCAGAAATCATTGGGGTTTTTAAAAGTAATACTTTCTTTCTCATCTTATTTTTTTCCTGCCAAGTACAGGATAAAGATATTTACTAAAATTATGATGAAAGCTCTCTTTGTCAAAATAAATTAACAGCAATTGTCCTGATGATATACATTTACTTTCATGTTAGCAGACGATAAAAACAGAAAAGTTTTAGAGGCATCAAAAAACCTTACACTTTCTAAGTTACACTAAAGTGGCAACTACTGTCAAATAATATAAAAATATCAAAAGCATAACTATTAAGTAACTTTAAAAGCAACTAAACATTTAATGTTTCCAGGCTATATTCCTACTCATTCCATAATTCTACAAGTTATTAAGTTTACAAGGTATTTCACTGATGTTAGTTTATATTTAATTCCACTTTCTCTGAAAACTTCTTTCATAACATATTTCCTTTATAAATGCCATCAATACTCTTGCATCAGACTCAAAATTAAAAAACACCAGGAAATAAGTAATATTAATTCTATTTTGTCTCAAAGCGCTATGAAACTTAAAGGAAGGAATGCTTAAAGGAAAAAATATGGCCTGTATCATGCTACCATTGAATGACTCTTAGCAGCTTACAGAGGAGATAAAGGAGATAAAAATCTTGTGAGTATTGCTCTTTTAGACTTAAATGTGCAGCTTAGCAAGAAGGAGGAAATCCTAGCATAAATTTGTAAGGAATGTTTTAAATATCAGTGGCAAAACTTGTCTATCGGAACCCAAAGAGTTTTGGATAGGTTCATTAATTCCTAGTATCAGAGAATCACAGAATAGTTTGGGTTGGAAGGGACCATAAAGGTGCTCTTGTTGCAACCGCCTGCCAAGGGCAGGGACAGTTTCCTCTAGGCCAGGTTGCTCGGAGGTCCAGTCAACCTGGTCTTGAATGCTTCCTGGAATGGGGAATCCACAGCTTCTCAGAGCAGCCTGGGCTGCCAGTTCCTCACCACCCCCACAAGGAAGAATTTCTTCCTAATATCTGATCTGAACCTACTCTCTGTCTCTTAGAAGCCATTTTGTCTTGTCCTGTCACTATATGCCTTTGTCAAACGAGGCACTCCAGCTCTTTTTGCCCCTTCAGATACTGCAAGACCTCTTGCAGTAAGGTCCCTGCAGAGCCTCCTCTTCTCAAGGCTGAACAGCCCCAATTCTCTCAGCCTTTTCTCATAGGCGACGTGCTCCAGCCCTCTGGTCATCTCTGTGGCCTTCCTCTGGACTTGTTCCAACAGAAACTCATTCCAACTTGTTTTTTGTGTCGGAAGACCCAGAATTGGATGCAGCACTGCAGGGAAGGTGTCACAATAGCAGAGTCACCTCCCTTGAGCTCCTGGTCATGCTCATTTTGGTGCAGCTCGGGGCACAGTTGGTCTTCTGGGCTGCAAGAGCACACTGCTGACTCATATTGAGCTTTTCCTCCAAAAACACCCCAAAGACCTTCTCCCCACAGCTGTTCTCAATCCATTCTCTACCTAGCCTGTGTTTGTGCTTGGGTTTGCCCCAATGCACTTTGCACTTGGCCTTGAACTTCATGAGGTTCACACAGACCCACGTCTCTAGGCTGTCCAGGTCCCTCTGGATCCAGCCCTTCCCTCTAGTGTGTGACTGCACCACACAGTTCGGAGTTGTCATTTTCTGAGGGTGCCTCAATCACGCTATCTATGTCATCAACAAAAATGTTAAAACTTGCTGATTTCAATACCAACCCCTGAGCAATGACCACTTGTCACTGGTCTCGTCTTGGACATTCAAAGAATCCTAGACCAGAAGTGATGATAAAAGAGTTTTATTTCTCAGCAATTATACCCAAATCATAGAAAGTTTATTATGGATAAAATTCACATGCATATGCAAAAACCCCCACCAAATCTAAACAATAAAAATTCCAAGTGCATAAGTTTGAAAAGAGCAAAATATAAACAAAACAGCCAGTCAGCAGATGAGAGTCAGATAGAGAGAAATGCTAAAATGACTGTTTATTTTGAAGCAAATTTGCCCTACATTGAGACAGAAGAGTCACAAATAGCAAAATGTACATGGGGTGTTATAATTGGAAATTTTAATGAAGCCTTCTGAAATGGTTCCATGCCCCCCCAATGTTACAATTTTTATATATGATATCTCAATGTTATCAAGGTCTTGAGCCTTTATTGACAGTGATTGCAAGCCTAAATCTCAAAGTCAGTCTTGGTCTGTTTTGCTCCAGTATTTGAAACTTCTTCCTGTCGCAAGAGGTTTTGATAAACTGAATGCATAGACTGTAAGAGACAATTAAAAATGTTTATCTTATTATAGCAATGAAAAACCACAGAAGTAATGTAAATAGCAAGTAAGAATAATTGCTTCCATTCTTTTCATCTGGAGGGATTTCCAAGACAACTTACAGCCAGAGCTGAATACTGCGCTGAAGTGGCTGATTCCCAAGTGAGTCTGGGAAAAGCAAGCTCTGATATATCTGCAGTTCCCTGCATGGACGTAGTGATAATAGAAACCTCTGACATTGTTTCTAGAAGGCTCATTATATCATACACAAAAGACTGAACAGCTGCATTGCCATAGTGATATGCATATGCCTAGCACTAGACTAGGGAAAAACAATTATAAATATAATAAGCCACTTCTTATAAAAGTAGATATGATTAAGGATCACACTTAAATCCCTTTTTAATTATTCTGGTTTTCAGAATAAAAAACTCAGAATTTGAATGAGGAAGACCCTTAATTTTCCAGAAATGTTTTATTGTGTTGCCAAGATGATCTGGAGAGAATTATACAGCCAGAACACAAATATGGAGAAGCGCTGTCTCCTAATGATGCCATTCACATAAAAGCCATCTAGAAAGATAAACTAGTCTAGCCTAATTCATGACCTAAATTTCTCATTGCCTTTTCATCTTCAAGGGTTCATGACTATTTCTGACCCTTCTTCCCTTGGCAATTACTTCTTCTTGAGCAGCTTATGGAAAGCAGAAATTAAAATTCAGCTGTCATGTCATGTACACAAGCATTTTTTTCCCTATGGCTAAATATGTGAGACTCAAAATGGTAAATATATTGTTACTGTCTTCTGTCACTGAGGTGCCGGGTAAATCTACTTATGATACCCATAAAAACTATAGTTACAAAACCCTCAGAGTACTTGTTTGTTTAATGTACTCTCTGCTATCTGTGTATCAGTAGTGATTACTGCCCACACAAAAGAAATCTAATACACATACTGCCAAGATACAGCTTATGAAAATTTAATCAGAAAGTACTCATAATTAATTAAATGGATGTGAAATCCAACAGCATACAGTAATCATGGAGATCTTGTCTCTGCTACCCAGCAGAGATAGCAGTGATTGGTTATGAGTAGCATAACACAGGAAATGTCAAGGAGATGCAGAATTACTACTAGCATTAAAAAATTATCTAACCTACAGACAGCTTCAGTGAAGTAAGTTTTAAGATATAGGTGTAAATTTAAGCATATTCTTTGCAGAAGTGTATATGTGTGATTAGGAGTGAGTTATGAGCTCAAGTACTGCACATTTGCACAAGGATCTTCAGATGACAGGTTTATCTGTTTGTTTCCAGGGTATTTTCTCTCCATATGGAAGATTTTTGATAAGTATTCTCAATGGCCTACACTATTTAATGTATACAATATTAAAAAAATAATAAATAAAATCTTTCAAACATCTATTCATAGTAATGTAAAATAATTGTTATGGAAGTGCGGTATTTTTTTTACAGTTCTTCCTTGAAGACTATGAAGCATACAGATGAAATATTACAGAGGAAAATCAAAGAAATGTGTAAATTGCAAAAGCTAGTAAATACACCACTGGCAGTCTGCTTCTACTTGATCTTTTGATGGACATCTTGCCTGTGAAATCAGTGTGTTGTCAAATACTTCAAACCACTTGCACTTTGTGTTACCTCATGACTTATTGTCTGTGACACAAATAATAAACAGTGGGTAAAACAGAGAGGGAAGGACAAAACAACTGATATAAAGGCAAGCTCTGCTTAAGAAACAATTATTTGAAAGTTTTAATGAAAACATAACTATTCTTCATTCCGAGAATAGTTAGGACATTCTTATATCAAGTGTGAAAACAGAAAAACTTCAGTGGAATGATATGGGTCAATACAACTTATCAAGTAGCCTTTTGTATTTCCTATAGATCTGAATTTAAATTGCTTTAGAAAGTGGCTCAAAAGTTTTGTGGGTTTTGTTTNTTTCTTTTTCAATGTCTTATAACTGAAAGGCAACATTTCAGATTCAGAGCTGGGTAACAAAAGCACTGACATAAGCAAGAGTGGAAAAAGGTTAGAAAGACCTGTCAAAGTCTTTTAAATCAGAAAAGTAGTAAAAGATCCCTAGGTGTAAAAATCATAGGTAGTAATTTTTATAAAATAATTCTTATAAAAAAATTCCAATCATGATTAGGCAATTTAACCATATACCTCATACTGCTTCAAACGCTATTTTTTTTTTTGCTGTAGTTTAAGAGACTGATGTTTGGAGATGTTTTCTTTTGATAATGAAAAATTTTTTTAGGTGTTATGCATCCCTAGTTTTTTTCCCAATGATTTTTTTTAAGTAATATGAATGCTAAGAAGCTGAGAAAACAAGCATTTTAAAATGTGTTTTCTCTGTCGTACTTTGTCTGAGAACTACCATCAAACTTTAATACTCCTGTAAAATATTAAAAGAAAAACAGCTGAAAAGTTCTGCCTGCATCTAAATATTGTTTTCTTTATATTAAAGTTTTTCAGGTTATATTTTGTTTGCATCAAACTTAAATAAAGCTAGACATCTAATTTTTGAGGTGTGAATCTGCTGCATTAAAATATCTACTCTCATTATAGTTTGAATCATGAGTTTCATTGCCTGCATTTATTGTCTTTTCAGACAGTATATATTGTTTTGCTTGTCGCATTTTAAAGAGAAGCACGGTGCGCTGAATACATCTACTCAAGTGTCTTGTAGGTATTCAGAGACAAAATTCCTTGGATTTTTGGAGTGATGGGGAAGGTTTAGAGACTGGTCCGTTATCACAGGATGTACAACTTTCCTTTGCATCATTCTTCAGACCTTGTCACCCTGTGTGCCATTTCAGACAACATGCAGCCAGCTAAAAAGAGAGACTAGATTGCTTTTTGAAGATCACATTCTTTTTATTTTTACTGTTAATTTTTATATTTTGTTTCAATGTCCAAGAGATCACACTGTGAACAGTCACTAGGTTGTTATAGACACACCCAAGTAAACTCAAGTTTCTCCTTCAGAGACAGACCTTTCAGCAAAGCCTTAAAATTCAATAACACAGCAATGGACTGCTTGTGTTGTCTGACTTTGTGTTTGATTCTCTAACCTAGTGATTTCTTACATGTATTATTTATTGAGGATATATGCTCACATGCTGAATCTGCAATTAGAGAGACATGTTGTGAATTATCCCTGAGGTTATATTCCACCTGATGATGTAAATTCCTCTCCTTCACACTCAGATGTACAGCCAGAATGTCCTTGTGATTTTGTACTAGAATGGTGCAGCTTCCCCATCCCTGGAACTGTTCAAGGCTGTTTAATGGAGCTCTGAGCAACCAGGTCTATTGGAAGGTGTGCATGCCTGTGCCAGATGGGCTGGAACTAAATTATCTGTAAGGTCTTTTCCAACCCAACCATTCTGTGAATATGTGGTTTTATGGAGTTCTTCTACATAACAAAAGCACAGTAATGTTATTGTGCAGTTTTATGCTTAATGACTAGATTATATCATTGACCAAAGGAAAAGAGATAGATTGAAGAAAATCATTCCTTAAAATGCTTCTTGTTTGAATAGTTAGAGGAAACAATTTTAAAAACTAGTTTTAAAAGTCTATTCTTCCAATATGTAAAAATTCCAAGTTTTTCATTTGACTAATCCTTCATTGACTTTAACAGGAAAAGATAAGGAGGATACAAATATGGTTCAGCAGTAAGAACTGAGCTTCTGAAATGCCTTCTCTTTTCTTCACCATTGACCATAGAAACCATAGTGTCAAAAAAAATATCAGAGGGAATTTCTTTATTGTGAAAAAATTCTGTTGAGGTTGACTTTTTTTCAGACCTGCTGAACAAAATTGTCAAAAGGAGAAAAGAAGTATCTGAGAAACCACTGTTTATTATTTGGAGGTCACATTGCTAACATCCCTGGATATTTTATTTGAAATTGAAACTGTCTGAGGACTTTGTTATTGTATCTACAAGTTTTTATATGCAAGTTTTATTTCTGTCTTTTTTTTTTAATATTAAATTGTATACTAAGTGAAGATCATATCTTGATCTGATCTGACATTTCTCTTTTAGCATTTCATTGGATCTTTTTCTGGGGACTAGCATATTATAAGAAAAAAAGTTTTGGAAGAGTCATGATGTAACTTAATCTGTCTGTCTATATATATGTCAGGGATTGCTGCACTGGGATGTTTTAAAGACTGACAAGACAGGACAGTTTAAACTACAAAAATAAATTTTACTACATTCATATATGAAAGGCTTTATTTTTGCTAAGGCTTAACCCTTACATCATCATCATAACTATCTATACAAAGCTGTTAGTATTTGATAACCATTTTCTGCATTAACTGTGAGTGTGCTGGCAATGATGCTGCACAGTCAGCACTGATATTTGCTGTCCTTACTTGTTCCTCTTCACTCAGGCCAAGATGATTTGCCTTGAGAGTTCCTTGAAGAGACAAGTCAAGCAAAATGGGTTTGTCTTCCAATTTTCTTCATTGATGTCTGATGCTTTTATCCTATCGCCCTGTTTCTACCCCCCAAAAGAGAGATTTTTTTTCTGCTTCCCACACTGCTTATTTTGTTTCTTGGGCTACAAAGATGATGAGGGGACTGGAGCATCTCATGAGGAATAGCTGAGGAAGCTGGGCTGGTTTCAGGCTCAAAAAGATGGCTGAGAGGGGATCTCATTCCTGTCTGTCAGTGTCTGCAGGCAGAGGTCAGAGCATGGACCAGGCTCTGCTCAGTGGTGCCTGGCAATGGGGTAAAAGGCACAAATCGATGCTCAGAAGGTTCCTCCTGAACATGAGGAAGAGCTTCTTCAGTGTGCAGCAACTGGGCACTGGAACAGATCACCCAGAGAGGACGTGGAGTCTCCTTTGCTGGAGATATTCCAGAACTGTGTGAATGTCATCCCAGGTCATGTGCTTTGGGATGAACCTGCTTGAGCAGGTTTCTACCTGACCCATTCTGTGCTTCTGTTTTCCTCTATCTTACCAAACATCCTTGTAGTGCCTTTTAGCAGGATGTCCTGCCTATTTGCAGCTTTTTCTCCTATGTGGTGACTTTGTTGCTGGGTTGCCTTGGAGGTGTAGCTATCCCCCTCCCTCCTGTGCTTCTCACATTGCTCATACACTAATGTATAACTTCATGTGGCTATGTCACCCCAACACTATAAAATGCTCACATATTGCTGTTGGCTGCACCACTTTAGCATGCTTACTTTCAAGTTTAAGGCAATTCGATATATTAATTCCAACCCAAATAATACATTTATAATTGATACGTATCATTGACCTTTGCATTGGCTACAATGACAAGGTCTGCCAATATTTATAGATTAAACCCATTGTTTGCATTTAGAATGTCAATGTAAACTAACTTATTGGCCAAGAGACAGTTCAGTTTGGAAAAGTTTATGGAGGCCTCCTACATCAATACCCATGATAAGATATGAATTAGAATTAACTGTTGACTTTGGCAGCTGCTTGTCTTTCTTCCTTTTTTTCCTTCCCTGATTGATGTTAGTACTTGGAGTCTTGTATTTGGCAAAACATCTCTCTTAAGAACAGCTGTTTCCTTTTCCTTCTGCCTTGGTGACATAACTTGCATTTGCCACTTCAGTCTTTTGTCAGGACACTTACTTTTCTTATGAATCCCAGCATTTCTTTCACTTTGTGCATAAACTTTAAGGTATTTCCAAGAGGAAGTTCAGAATGTTTTGCTAAATTCATTCTTCTGTCATTGATTTTCTAAATCTTCTGGCTGACTATGCTTCCCTTTCCCTATTCAGCAGCTTCTTCTGCAGAAAACTTCTCAAGGGAAGGCATTTATAACATTTTACAACCTTCCACACAAAATTCCTTACACGAAAATTTTAAAGGACCTTCTACTATAGTCCCTTATTTTTCAAAGTCCTCTGGTTAGAAAATGGAAAAGCAAATAATGAAAATAAAATAAAGAAGTATTTTTTAAAAAATATAATCATGGTATAAATCACTTTTTTTTTTTTATATTGTCATAACCTTTGAAGACTTCATTAAGGGCCTTCAAGTTTCTGAAAAACTACTGAATCTATGCTCCAAGAAGGAAATTTTTAATGGAATGCAATGGCCTCTCCTAATCCCTAAATATTAATAAAAGACAAAGAATGGAAAAAAATTGTATTTTATGAATGCTAAAATAAAAGTAGTTTTTTATATAAACATGGTATGTTTTTTAACATAAATTACTAAAACTCTTTCAAGAAAAATTTTTATGCTCATATGGAAAAATCTATTTTGGATGCATAAAACAATCAGTAAACAAGCATAGGCAACACTACTGATAATTATAATAGATTTTAAATGTGCAATTCCTTGAGACTAATTGTTTGCAGAATGGCCAGTATGTAATCAATATTTCAATTTATAGGCTGGAAAAACTATAAAAGAAATATTCAAAATCTTGTAAGAACTTCACAGAATGTCAGATTCATGAGATGCTTTATTCAGCCTCTGGACAAGTGTGACCCATGACTGAGCTTTATCCCTTTACTAGCTAACACATATCCTGGAGTAATGTAGCAAGATTTCAAGCAAGGCAGAGAAGTGATTCTGCCCCTGTGCTCCCTACCCTGTGAGGCACATCTGGAGTGCTGTGTCCAGTCCTGGGCTCCTCAGGATGAGAGAAACATGGAGCTCCTGGAGCAGCTTCAATAGAGGTTACAGAGATGATGGAGGGATGGAGCATCTCTCTTATGAGGAAAGGCTGAGGGAACTGGGGCTGATCAGCCTCGAGAAGAGACAACTGAGAGGGAACCTCACCTATGTCTGTCAGTGTCTGCAGGGAGGGGTCAGAGCACGGACCAGGCTCTGCTTAGTGGTGCCCAGACGTGGGACAAGGGACAGTGGGCAGAAATGAATACACAAGAAGTTCCACCTGAACATGAGGAAGAACTTCACTGTGCAGTGACTGGAACAGATCATCCAGAGAGGGTGTGGAGTCTCCCTCACTGGAGATATTTCAGAACCATCTGGATGCAATCCTGTGCCATNACACAAGAAGTTACACCTGAACATGAGGAAGAACTTCAGTGTGCAGTGACTGGGCACTGGAACAGATCACCCAGAGAGGGTGTGGAGTCTCCCTCACTGGAGATATTTCAGAACCATCTGGATGCAATCCTGTGCCATGTGCTCTGGGATGACCCTGCTTGAGCAGAGAGGTAGGAGCAGATCACATACTGTGGTCCCTTCCCACCTGATCAGTTCTGGGATTCTGTGATTCTGTGATACAGAAAGACTGCTGAAATTAGAAGAAATTAGGAGTTTCTTCATTTAGTCAAACAGGATTTTGGCTGTTTTGTGAGGTTGTGAAGTAGGTGAAAATTATTAGTGGTACTGGGACAGGTTTTGTTAAGTGATTATATGAGTTATTATTTGGTGTTTCAGGAAGACAATTAGTATGGCTAGGTAGAGGGCAATGTGGTGAACAGATGTTAAAGTATTACTATACTGACTTTATTCTTAGTTCAAGTGAAGGCGAATGCAGTACTTGCAGTCCACAATCTCTTTAGCTCTAGTCTAGCATGGAAACAACAGGTCTGACTCTGAGTTTTACAGTGTCCCATAACTCATACTCAGTTCTATTCTTGCACTTCTTTCACTTTCCTATTCCTGACCCACACAGCCAGCTCTGGAAAGAAGCTGATGAGAGAATTTACTTGTGGAAGTGCTGAAGCCTTGCCCAGGCTGCTATAGCAGGACATAATTCATAAAACATACATAAATCTTTCTAAAAAAAAAGCTTTTTTTGCTCAGAAAAGAACAAGAGATTTCTGATAGAAGACAGCAAAGGGGGAATAGTTCCTTCTGGGGAACTACTTGCAAATTATTTCCAATTTTCTGCTAATGTAGGTCTTCCACTCTATTCTGTTACTGGAAAAGAAGTGCCATTTACTATGGGATCAAGGACAAGATTTGTGTTACAGATCTCAATATTGCTACAGTAAGAGTAATTTGGTATATTTCTTATGGTTTGTATTTCAAAAGATGATATTCAACCAAGTGCTTGACGATTTCAAATTCCAAGTAATTTACTTTCTTATAAGTAAAATAGCCCAATAAATAGTTGAACCTCACATTAATTTAGTAAATGGTTGGTAATGTTATTTTGAAAGTAGAGTACTAGCTAACGATTTGTTGCCTGGAAAGAACTCTCCTGGCACTATGTCTCTTCATAAGCACTGCTGTGGAACTAATATCTAAAAGAAATTTGTATTTCAATGCACAGACATTGTTTAATCAGATTTATCGGGCTTTATTCTGGTGTCTATGATTCATATGTAGCCATAATCAGTAACCAAATTTACTTCAGTTCCATCATTGTTTTTTTCTTCTGTTTTAAATTTTTTCTTCAGGAAAAAAAAAACCCTTAATAAATAACTCCTCAACCTGTGAATTTGAGATTTAAGTGTAGGACATAATTTCATTTGCTAGAGTGTCTGACTTTAACAACCACTGCTAGTTTGTATTAAATAATAAGATATGAATATTTTTTATACATTGGATATCTTACTTCCACAGACTTCAGATGTTAAGGTAAAAAAAGCAATGAAGAAATAATCAGAAGCAAACACTCAATAAGAACTATTTTACAAAAGATATTTATCCTCAGCATTCCAGCAAAAGGACAATTTACTCCAAAATATTCCGGAGAGCTGAGGAACAACATCACTAGTAATTTACTAAGTAAACCTGTTTATTCTGCAGGTGAGTATTTATGGGCTTTTTTTATGTGACAGTGGATGCTTAGTAATTAATATTTTCCCTCATCATCCCTGGATTTCTTCTGGTTTAGTGCAGCAATGCTACTAATGTTTTGTTTTCTCTATGGGATCTGAAATCCCAATGCTATAGATTTTCTTTTGGTTTAGATGTTCCCATAATTTTACCTTTGAAAAGCAATCTATATGGAACTGTTACTGGTTATAAATGACCTTCTCAGAAAATGTACTGATGTATGTAAAATTATTTTAAGTTCTCAAAGTACATGAGCAATATGTAGTGTCAAAATATGCTTAAAATCTTTTAGATCTGCAGACACAAGGTGGTAGTATCATCCTTTAATAATAATTGTTTAGGGTGGCATTGCTTTTAGTTAATAGCCTTTGTTCCCTCTCCTTTCCAAAGAAGGGCTAGAGAATATCCTTTGATTTTGGTCCTGATAGCATTCAGTCTATATCTCTATCTACTGATGCAGTACAAAACTGGTAAACCACATATATGTAAATGAAATAAAAGTAAGGATCTTGATCTCTCCCAGCAAGCTAGAGAAATTGTATATTTTTCTGGTTTGTCACATTTCTTCATAATTTCTTAGAATATTGAAGGCAAGAGTGAAAAATAAGGCATTTCAGACAAACAGATTACCTTTAAAAGACTGTGTTTACCATGAAATATGAATCCCATATTTCCAAATATGGAATGAACAAATGATCAAGTCATGGATAATTTTTTAGGAAACTGTAGGCATTTTATTCTATAGAAATCTAACAAAGAACAGGGATCCTTTTTGATAGATATTTTTAATTCCTGTCTTTTGCTGACCATCTTCTTAAGTGAATAAAAAAGCAATTTTTTATTAATTCAGTAAGAAAAATACTAAATAAGAATCTACTACTTAGCATTTCTCCTTTTCTCAGGAAGAATGTTAGAATGTTTTAAAATAATTCTTCAATAATTCTATGCCATTATACTCTACTTTTTAAGTAAGATTTAAGATCAAGGTATAGACTTGGCATTTAACTAGTTGTTCTTAGGGATTGTTTGTAGTATGTTATCATACTTATACAGGCACATCAAATTGTGGCAGTTGATTCCAGGGAAGCCTTAATACTCTTGGACTACCTCTAAGAAACATCAGTATTGCAGAATAGTGATTTCTTTTTTTTTTTCCCACCAGTTTATCATGGTGGCTGCTTTTTTCCCTCCAGTCTACTCAACTCCAATATACCAAAATACCAGTATATTACAGAAAGTTCCATTCATTCCTTTTCAGTTGAAACCTTTAGAATAGAAAATGATGAACTCTTTGTTAAAATAGTAGGATGGTGGAATGGTAAGCTGGATCACATATCTTTAGACTGTGTGAAGTCAGGTTTTGGGCATCCCTAACAATAGACTCCATAACCTTTATGGGCAAAACTTGTTCTAGTGTTCAACCACTTTTTCAGGGGAAAAAAAATCCTCCTTATTTTTAAATGACATTTACAATTTTTCAGTTTTGTGCTCTTGTTTCTTGTCCTGCCACCAGCAAGAAAAGTCTGTCTCCCTTTTCTTTACTTGCATCATCAGATATTCATGTACATGGAGAGGCTTTCTGAAAATCTTTTCTGGTCCACGCTGAAGAGTTTCAGATCTTCCAGCCTTTCTTCATGAGATGGATAGTCCAAACCTAAAACCTGTTTTGTGCCTCTTCCCTAAATTTACTGCAGTGCATAGCCCTGTCTGTCTTTTACTGGAGAGCCCAGCACTGGGCCCAGCATCCAGATGTGTTTTCCAGGGCTAAGGAGAAGAGAAGGATCACCTCACTTCAGGTACTGGCAGAATTCTGCCAAATGTAGCCCAAGATGCTGTCAGTTCTTTGCCACAAGGGCACATTGCTGGCTCATGGTGAACTTTCTGGGAGTTGTCCCAAGTAGTTTTCTGCAAATCTGCCTTTCAGTCAGTCAGATGCCAGCCTGTATGGGTATCTGGGGTTGTTCTTCCCCAAGTACAAGTGCTTGCATTATGAATTTCTAAAGGTACCTTTTACATCAGTTTATCAAACCTGACAATGGCTGTCTGGATGTCAGCACAATCATTTGATCTACCAAACACCCCTTTTTCTCCCTATGCAGTGCTCCTGCTACCTTTTTTTGGTATCCTACGATTGGACATTCTGGAGCTTAGAGAAATCTAATCTGAAACCTTAGAAAATCAAGGAGACTTTTTTTTTTTTATGAGGCCTTATGCCATGCATTTCTTTCAAGCTGCTTCCTAAACAGCCCTGCTTTCCTGAAGTTCAGGACTGAAATACTTTCATTTGCCTCGCTGACTCATATTTAGACATCAACACTGCAGCCAAAGCTGCTCCAAAACTCCACATCTTCAGCCATGTCCTCTTTGCTGATACAGTTTTTGTTTTCCACTTAAAACACCAGGAGTGGTGGAAATTAATTAATTTCTCATTTTAGTGAAGATCTTTAATGATAGATTTATACTTCAGCATTGAAATGCTTCTAGCAATTTTATATGAAGATACATAGTCTAATAAATACTATGCAAAAAAAGGTTAACTTGTTTGCATTTCAATTACTTTTGCATGAATTTTTGATGCAGATAATGTTTAGTCCTCTGTGCGTGTGTGTGTGTGTGTGTTAACATGTGACACTATGACATAATTGCTTTTCTGGAAAGAGTTTATGGTTTCTTCATTACTCGTGTGACGAGGTATGCTGGTTTTGGTTAGGGTAGAGTTAATTTTCTTCCCAGTGGCTGGTGTGGGGCTGTGCTTTGGATTTCTGCACAGGGTTGACAGAGTTATTTTTGCAGTTGCTGAGCAGAGCTTACAAAGAGCCAAGGCCTTTTCTGCTTTTCCTACTGTTAGGTTGGGAGGGAGGTTAGGGCTGCTTGGGAGGTTGAGAGAAGACACAGCCAGGACAGGTGACCCCAACTGACCAACAGGATATTCTAGACTATATGGCATCATGCTCAGTATAGGAAAGTGGGCAAAGAAAGGAGACGTAGGGGCTGTTCAGAGTGATTATGTTTGTGTTCTTAAGATGCCATTACACATCATGTGCTCTCCTGGAGATGCTGAACACCAGCAGTGAATTAATTCTTTGCTTTCACCTATGGCTTTTGCTTTTCCTATTAAACTGTTTTTGTCTTGATCCATGAACTTTCTAGCTTTTTTACCCTCCTGGTTTTATCACAAATCCCACTGACAGGGAAATGAGATGTGCGGTGCTTGGCTTTTGGCTGGGGTTAAACCATGACAGAAGGCTAAAAATGAGAAGTGCCAGGTTCTCCTAAATGAATGTTATGAGTCTCAAGGATGGATTATCTGTGACAGGATGATTGAGGAATAGTCAGAGAATGGCTGAAGAATAACTTCTGGAAAATCAGCCCATCAGTTTGATGACTGAGTTTTAATTAGGAATCTTGAGTGTTTGGTCTAAAAGTTTGAACTATATATAACATGTATGACTTAGTTCAGTAAAGTGAGAATTAGGAAAAAATTCTTATTTATCTCTAGGTTAATTTTTGGTTTAATTAGAGATTAATTATGAGTATTAGAATGGTAAATATTATCAAATCTAGGCTGCCCTCTGATATAGAGTCTGAAAAAGACTTGGATTTGAATATTACAATGTTTCAGTAGTTATGGTAGAACCTCATTTTTTAAGCAGGGAAATTTTGCTGTTGGAGGGGTCTTTTTGTATTGCCACTGTGTAGGCTAAAACTAGATGTTAAGATGCTCCCAAAATAAATGTGAATTCTACTAAGTGTGAGAGCTAGATAGTCTAAAACAACAAAAGCTAGAAATTCTAGAACACTCTGGAGATGTGGAGATTAGATACCCTTGAGTTCCACATACAAGTCTTTAGATTTAAACCATTTGTGAACAAAGCAAAGCAAAGCTACAACAGCTGCAGCTTGCAGCTCTAATAGTGTGAGATGAAAGAAGTGCTAAGATTATAGACAGACATTATTCCTCACTATTCAGACTTGAATCAATACTTTGTTCTTAAATCGTATTTTCACTATAAGAGAGAGACTGCCAACTTTCATCAGTTAATACTAAGTGCTCCCAAATTTCAGAATGAAATAATTATGTTAGACTAATGTGTGATGGAAAATAGTTACAGTTATATTGATTTACAATGTAGATCTGAGAATGGAATTTGCAAGCTTGGCAGGTTTGTAAAATAGAACCTTTTAATAAATCTAAAAATATTAGTTATACTGCAAAGTTCAGCATATAACTATTCCATATGGCATTTAGCTATTAGAGAAACAGAAGCACTGGCAGTTTAAAAATTATCCGATTTTATCAAGATATATTTCTCTAAATGAAGGAATATATTTCTAGGATAAAATTAGAAACAGTTAAACGATTTACTTTAAATCTGGATGTAGCAAGTATATTGAATGTAAAAAGAAAAATTAAATTACGAATCCTGGAATATGTGTGCCTGCATGAGAAGGTTGGATGTGGACATAGTAGTGTGGGACCACATCTGGATTGCATTTTCCAGCACCAATCATAATTTTCTCATGTAAAAGAAATATTTATCAGATAAAAGAAATTAACCCAAAAGGTGTTTTTTCTTCTTCACTTTCCCTAATCCTTTTCCTTTCTTATAACATTTGCAAAGACATGTGGTCTGGAGTTTCAGGATTTTTGGTATTTGTGGTTCTGCTTTATTTTACACTAAAATTTACTGTGGATCTCAGGGTACAGTTGTTCCACTTCTGTTTTATTATTTGGTTATCCCAGACTCTGAGTAGTATAAATCTAAGATTAGATTTTCTAGTACTGATGTTCCAGATGTTAGGGAGATAATGAATCTATATTTAATTTAATCTACACCTCTTGTATCAGTGCATTATAAATTTATTATGCTAGCCCTTAAGAGGAATAATGCACTGTAGTTCTTGTTCTCATAAATGCTATTTATTCTTTAGCTTCACATATAACCATAGCTTCACATGCAACATCCTTTGTGCGGTCCTTGAAAAGGAGATTCACTGGTGGAAAGACATCTCATGATAAGGCCACAGGGCCTGGCAAATGAACTGCATAGCTATTCAAAGCTACTGGTGGGATTTTAATCTCAGAACCCCAGTATTTCTTTGTTCAAAATAAATAATTTCAAATCAGATCTCATACCATTTTTAAGGGGGAATAGTCAAATGTTTATAACTTTGCTATATTCTATAGTGTCACTGATTTTCCATACTTAATAAGCAAGGGAAGGGGTAGAATATTTTTTTTTACTGTTGTACATGCACAGTGGACAGATTATTTCTCTTTCATTGACAACACAAGAAGGGTTCCAATTAACAATAAATAAAGGTTAGGTATTTTAAAGAGATGAAATGTTAATTATGTGCAACTTTTCCAAAATTCCAATCTACTCTTCCCTACTACTATGGAAACATAGCAGGAAGTTAACTTTTCTTATGGTTTTATTCAGAGATATATTGTGTGTTCCTTCATTATTAAGAGTACAGTTAGATGGAAGTCTAAATGGAAGAATATTTATGCATCTTACTTACTGTTGTCTCTTTATTTCATATAATCATAGAATGGCTTGATTTGGAATGGACCTTAAAGGCCATTTTGTCCCAACCCCCCTGCCATGGGCAGGAACACCTTGCATGGTTGGCCAGGTTGCTCAGAGCTCCATCCAACCTGGCCTTGAACACTTTCAGGGATGGAACACGCACAACCTCTCTCAGAAAAAAGTTCCAGGACCTCACCAGTCTCACCGTAAAAAATTCTTCCTAATATCAAACCTAAATCTATCTACTCTCGTTCAGTTTGAAGCCACTCCCAAGAATGTCCCAGGCATCACTGTCACTCCAGATCCTTGTAAATAGTTCCTGCCCATTTTTCCTGTTGGGTCCCTTCAGGTACTGGAAGGTCACAACTAGGTCACCCAAGAGTCTTCTTCTTTCCAGGCTGAACAACTCCAACTCTCAGCCTCTCCTCACAGCAGAGCTACTCCACCCCTCTGATCACCTTGGTGCCTCCTCTGGCCTGGCTCCAGCAGGTCCCTGTCCTTCCTGTGCTGGGCCCCCAGAGCTGGATGCAGCCCTGCAGGTGGGTCTGAGCAGAGCGGGGCAGAGGGGCAGAATCCCCTCCCTGCCCTGCTGCCCACGGGGCTCTGGATGCAGCCCAGCACACGGGGGGTTCCTGGGCTCCCAGCACACATTGTAAGATTTAAAATATTTCTAATAGTTATAGTAAATACTAAGAAATCAAAACTATGTTAGATGTGTAACGGAATACATAACTGGGTTCCCTTTTGAGAATAGACAAGTTGTTTTTAAAAAATGTCTTCCATATTCCTGATTTCCAATAAAGCCAAGTCATAGTAGAGTACATCCTTGCAATGGATAGGAGAGAGGAGAAAATTAACTAACCATCCCTCATTAGCTGTCTTATATTAAAAGTAGTGGGAAAGCACAGGAAAAATTAGAATTTTAGATGGCTTTTCTTTTGGTGTTTTCTGTTAACCTCCACTGTCTTACAGAAAAATCAGATCCTCTGCATATGAGCAGAGGTTTTAAGTGCTTGGTATCATTCTGCCCAAGAGGTATGAACAGAATGCAAATATGATCCATTAGGTTTATGTACAGTGGGATTATTTTATACACAGACAAGTATTGAACACTTCACAATTTAGTCTTAGTATGGAAAGAAGTCCTATCTGGTAATGTTAGAATATCTATTGTGGTGTCAAGCAGTACTTGAAGTATTAGAAAGGAAAATATGCAGACCTTGGAATAGAGCAGAACAGAAAAAATAGATGGCATGAATTTTTCTGAAAAAGTGAGACTTGAGTGGAGAGCTCCAGGATACCTGTGACCATCTAAGCCTAATTCCTGTGTATCTTTTATAGTAGCAGACTCAAGAATTTCTTACATGTATTTATTTCCCTATAGAGGCAACCTAAATACTAGTCCTCTGTCAAACAATTGGCAGAATAGCAGTCTTCACTGCATGTTCTTTTTTCCCCAAATAAGAAATTTTAAGTTCTAAAAAACCCCTTGTAACCCTGTCAGCCCTGCTTAACCTCCATTAGAGACTTCAATTTGGCTGTCTGTCTTCTCTGAAATCTAAAAGCTGTTACTTGGCTGTCATAACTGGGATGGCTGATGGTCATGGCTATTGCAGTGGATAAAGGCTGGAGCTGAGAGGTGAGGAGAATTTAAAAATTGCTCTTTTTGTGCTGTTCTCTGTAGTGAAGATGGAGTTTGAGCTTTCCGTATGTTGCCAATCTGTCAATTTTCGTATGTATGTCCTCAAAGCATTTAAGAAAGGAAGGATGATTAAAAAAAAATCTGTAGCAGTTCTTCAAAACATCAGGTTACTATTGAAAATATAGAGTTATAATTCCCCTCTATTTTTTAGAATAACATGTTTAAATTATCTAGTGTTTTTGAAAAAAAAGAATGTCATGAAACAAATAGTAACTTGCTGAAAAGTGCAACAGTAATAAAGAATTTAAGTGTTTTTGGTGAAATCAGGTAAAATGGTTCTAATTACATGCATTCTGTTTGAAATTCAAATGTGAAAACCACAGGAAATCAGGAGCACGTTTTGGAAAGTATTTGGTACACTAGAGAAGAAAGAATAAAATCTTCCCTGAGGTAAATGATTGCTAAAATATTAACCAGAGTGAAAAATATATAACTTTCAGGCAAATAAACCCTCCCTGTGACTCCTCTTCCTCTTGAGATTTTTATTTTTTTAAAGGCATTATATTAGAAATTATATGGGTAAAAGAAATAACTCTCAATGTTTTAAATTTGGTTTGTAGTTCTAACATAAAAGTACAAGGAATAAAAAAATAATTACTTGAATACATGATTTTAGGAAATTTCAGAAATTGCACTGAAAAAATAATGGGAAAACACTCAACCTTCCTCTTGGTGCACAAGAAGAAATTTCTTGTTTCATTTCCTTTTGTATCAGCAATGATGTGGCAGCGGGAACAGAGCTGGGGAAGGGTCTGGAACAGCTGAAGGAGCTGGGAGAGGCTCAGCCTGGAGAGAGGGAGGCTCACAGAGACCCTGATCACTGTACAACTCCCTGAGAGAAGGGTGGAGCCAGGTGCGGAGCAGTTTCTTCTCCCAAGGGACAACTAGGTAGGACAAGATAGGACAAGAGGAAAAGGCCTTAAGATGCACTAGAGGAAGATTAGATTGGACATTAGGAATAATTTATTCAATCAAATGATTTTCAAGGATTGGAACAAGCTGCCCAGGGAAGAGATTGTGTCAATATTCCTTTGAGGTATTTCTTTGAAGTATTTCAAAGGTGTATAGATGTGGCACTGAGGGATGTTTAGTGGTGGGCTTGGCAGTGCTGGGTTGATAGACTCAGTGATCTTAAAGGTCTTTTACAACCTAAACTATTCTATGATTCTTTCATTTTAAAGGGAAATCTTTTTCACTCGTCACTGCTATCCCATTGGGAGATTTAATGTCCTGTCTACACCTCTTCATCAGGGAAAGGAGGGACATTACACTTATTTTATTTTGCAGGTGGAATTTCCCATCTTCTCACTTTCTCAGAAGCAAATGAAGTGCAAAGTTCTACCCTGCCACGTAGCTCTGTCTTTCTTTTCTATTTAAACCGAGCACCCTGGTTTACTTAATCTCCTGTCTATCTTGAAACAAGGAAGCTGAGAACACAACCATTCCTCTTGTATGCACACTCATTTTCTCTTTTAATGATACATGTTTTTCTTGCAGAGAAGTACAAAAACGTGGTGCTTTGGAAGTTTTTAAAGGGGATATTGTTCTTTCTAGTATGTTCTCCATACCTGAACCATCACAACTTGAGGCACATCACCATGTCCCACAGCTCTAGTAGTGCTAATTCACATAACTGAAGTATTCACCAGGTGCCCCCCCAATTTTCCAAGCAGACTGGAACCAGATACAAAAAGGTAAATCAGGACAGTCAGTGGTCAGAAGACTTTCGAAACAACTACTCAGAGATTTCTTAGCTTTCATATCTTTCTAACCCTGGAAAAAGAGATGGAGGAAGAAAGGTTTTAAGCCAGTTTTGACAGTATTCCATTCTCATGTAGCTATGGGGAAGTGTTTGTATTCCAATGTGACATTAGAACAAATTTGGTACCTCAAAACTCCGTTATGCAGATATAGTACTGATTCAGTCCCCTGAGGAGCAGATAGAAAAAAAAGTGCAACATGTCTTTTTGTTTTTAAAGTACATCTTATTTTGAAAGAATAAATGAATTCTCATGGCAATTTCAGATTTAGGAACCAGAAGGAGTTATAGTCTAAATAAAACCTGAATTAGCAGTTCCGCAGTAGCATCCGTGGTTCTGTTTCAAATGTGGCCGCTTTCTTTTGTTATTATTTACATGGTCTGCAGCTACTTTAAAACTGGATAGATGATGAGAGCTGTATTAATCAATTTTACTATTTTGAAGCTGCTCACTGGAGAATAGGAAATAAAAAACCTTCCAGGGATATTTTAAGGGAAATATAACCTCTCTACTAAGTGGCTATTCTGTTTTTGTTGTTCCCTCCTCTCCCAACATGTTAAAGTTGCGCTCTAAAAACTCAGCAAAGCAAGTACTTATCCTCTAACAGGGAAACATTAAATGTATTGAATCAGGGAACAGTGGCAGTTTGTCCTTCACACAGCTTTATATAAAAACTTTTTTAAATTGTAAGCATGAAAAACAATTCTTTTATTTCACAGAACATAGTAGACATTTTATTTTGTCTCAAGAAAAACTTTTATCTCTTTTATTAGAGAGAGCATATGACAGATTATGTACTCTATTTTTAATAAATCACTAATCATTACTTGTTCAAGTTTTCCTTTCATATTTTTGTTTAAATGTGACTTAAAATTAAAAGAATGTATAGAAGCTATTCTTATGCTTGCATATACATATTGTTGCAATTAACTACTTGCTACTTCTTAATGGTGCTGAAAACTTTCTTTTACAGTTAACTTAAAATTTCTTTTGTGGAGCATCTTGTCTTTCTACACACCTGTGATATTTTAATAAAAATGTTCATTCTGAGGCAGCTTCTTTTTGTCTTGGTTTGTCTCAAGAATTTCAGTTATGAGATGTTGTATTAAGATACAGGATTCCAATTCCAAATATGGCATTAATCCAAATGAAATAAATACAGCTGAATGAAGCAACTGGCTAAATATAGGAATCTGTATAATTGAAGATATTTTTAATAGAGATAATTTTTAAACTCAACTATTGGAATTTGGAAATGAAATTAATGTTCTTTATGCATTGTAAATAGATGGAAAAAAACCTGGAAGGTTATGCAAAGTTGGTCTTCATTTAAGAGTTTTTTTGAGACATTTTGCTGCTTCAAATATTACCATAAATATTACAGTAAATTTTCTCTTTTGACTTTGTATGACATTGTAGAAGTATAAGTTTTGCATATAATCACACGTTAAGGAAAAAACCAAAAAGCAAAACCAGTCAACCAGGTGACCCCATCTTCAGTCTGTACTCATAAATGCCAGTCCATTAGATTGTTTTAATTGTTTTTCTTTGTGTTTACTCTCCACTTGGGATTGTTGTGCTAGGAATCCACACAAACCAGGTATGATGCTTATGTACAGGATCACTGGTCACACATTATTTAGAACCTAATTCTCAGATGAGGGAAATAAACTGAAACCATGACAAAATAAAAAATTCCAAAACAATTTTGGAATGAGAATTTCAGATGTAGATTTCTGTTGTGAGGATGTTGTCTTGGATCATTTGAAGGATAGAAAATTATTGTCATAGCAGACGGCTGCAATGTAATGTCCTAGACCTAAAATTAATGTACTTTATTCACTGAAGATTCTAATTAAGATATTGCCAATGATTACTTGGTTAAAGTGTCATTAAAAATAAAATATTATAGAACACACATTATTAGTAATAAAGACAAATAAATGTGTGAGAGGAAGAAGATCAGAATAAACATGTGCTATCTGTGTGTGTGATACGTGCTGGCAGCTGTTTAAAGTGAAGCAAGCTTCAATTTTAACTGCAGTTCATATTTGAAGGCAGCTAAAGACATAACTAAACCCAACAGCAATAAGTAACATTATTATTATTATTAACAATAATAATAGATAATAATAATAATAGATAAGATTTCATCACTAATACTTGAATTAATTAAATTATATTGATTTTCCTTTTTTTCTCCTACTAGTCATAGAAAAATATTTTAAACATTTTGAAGATGATTTTTCATAGTGTGTTGAGCTGAAAACTGATTTAAATCACCAACATGTCCAGTCAGTGTATAATCATGGCTTGTTTTTATTTTTATTTTAGGAAAAATTCCATAAATTGATGGTATGATTCAATTTTGTAGTTCTTGTGACACTGAATGCACTATGTGGATGCATGTCTTTGTAGGTGATTTTTTTACCAGTTGCAAAATGATGCTACCTGTCCCTGATCTTAATTATACACCCATTTATTGAAAAATATAATATTCGGTATTGATCTTATAGTGCTAGATATAAAAATTTTATGAAAAATAAAAA
Source organism: Thryothorus ludovicianus (assembly GCA_013397245.1). NCBI lineage: Eukaryota > Metazoa > Chordata > Aves > Passeriformes > Certhiidae > Thryothorus > Thryothorus ludovicianus. Next base: position 62,852 of record VZTB01009927.1, read on the forward strand.
ATTAAGAATGTTGAGTTAACATAAAATGTATTAATAGTAATTTTAATAGGCATAGTTTGGCTAAGAGAGTGATGGTGATCAATACCTTGCAGTAGAAATTCTATAATTGTTGTTTGCAAGTAATTAATTGATTAATTATTAACCATAAAACCAACACAGCTTAACATTTGATGTAATTAAGGGACAGACACAATGGACTTGGTCTGGAATGCTCATTAAAAGTTAATTGAGCAATGTAAAGATTTAGATTGTCCTAGAATCTTGACTGGTTTTAAAAGGCTTTCTATTGTGGACACACATGGCCTGCAGGGACATAGAGCAGGTGAGAAATTTGGAAATTATAGCCCCAGGAAGAGTTTAACCTCAGGCATCAGTTTTAAGTCTAGTGGTCTTGTTAAGAGTAATACAGCTGTTATTTATTACAAAAAAAAATACAAGAAACAAACATATTTCTCTGTGTCTGGCTCTTAGATCTGAGAGAATTTTGTGGGTGTCTATTCCACCTGTATTTCATAGTTACCACCAGTTACAGTGCAGCTCCAAAAACCACAAAGTACGTGACATGACTCATCTGTAAAAATTTCATTTGATATCTGAGATCAATGGTGTATTTAATGCATCTAGAACCATGGATAATATCATTTTAATTAAAAATGCTAGCAGAGTAATTACTTTTTAAGCATATGGCCGCAGATAAGAAAATTGAATGACACTTAAATTGGGTTTGTAAGAAAATGAATTTGCATTAAAAAGTAGCTATTAGCCATTTCAGTGCCAATGTGGGAGATCAAGCTTACAGATCTTTGCTCTGTAGGTTGAGAAACCTGGTTTATGAGAGATGATATATTTAGGCTTTAAGGAAAATGAGGTCTCAGTGATTTTTCTCATCTCAGTTTCAGTTTAATTAGTGTCATCACTCAGTGAAGCACTTGTTCCTTTTAGGGAATAGTGGACAAATGGCCCCTTCAAAAATCAGGGGAAAATATCATGGCTCTGTAATTAAAGCAAGTGGACAGTCAAGACTGAGGGTGAAGAGACTATTTAAATTGATTTCTGTAACTTATATTTTTTTAATTGTGAAATATTAATCCAGTTATAGTTTCAGTATAATAAGGTTTGAAGAGATATAAACTGATGAAGATAGCACAAAAACCCCTTCCTGATGTTTCATTATCACCTTTCTGATTCAAGATACTTTTTTTCCAAGTGAGAGCTGGCACCCTTGTAGCCCTAAAAATTACTTTAGTTAAGTTATGCTATATCAAAAAATAAATTATTAAGTTTATTTTATTCATTTATCTCTCAGCATGTGTGTAATATTTCAAAGCAAGATTATAAAGATAAATTCTTATGAGGGCACTAGACAAGAAATGGATGTTACTTTTTAAAATTAACTACTTTTATTAATGTCTACTTTCAGCAATTCCTTTCTAATATTTAACTGGACAAAAAATAATAAGGGAGTGGGAGCAGAAAGTGTTCACTCTCTACCCAAAATGGTTTTTTTTTGTAGATTTTCTTATTAGGAAATTATTTGAAAGTCTGAATTATCCTGAATATCATGCTCTTTTCTGGGCTCAATTTAGTTCATATCTTTATGTTGTATATTGAGTTGCATCTTGTACTCTTTGGCAAGGAGAAATAACGGTGTCATTGCTCATTGTCAAAAAAAGATCCCCAAAAGAGCCCCAGACAAGACAACGAGAACAAACAAACAAAATAATGACTGTCTCCCCCCAAGAAACAACAGCCCTCTCAATAAAGCCCTGAAACAAAAAAAAAATCTACACAAAGCCATCTTTTAAAAGGTATGAAAATCCCCAAGTTCAATGTAAGGATGAAGAGTACTTTCGCAAAAGATGTCCTTTAGACATTTTCCAGCCTCTGACCTGCTCATTTCATTGGATTTTATTGCAAAACATTTCCAAGTGCAAGATTCTTCCAATCTTGTATGACAGCTGAACATCCTGGCTGGAAGACAAGATATCGAGTGACAAATATAAATATTCCAATATTACAATTTTTTAAAATTTTTTTGGTTGGAATTATAGCAGTGTCATGTTAAGCTCCAAGTTCTTTATCTAGAAGGGTCTTCCTGAAGAATTGTGAATGCTATGCTGAAATTAAAATCAAAATAATACAGAACAAGGAGGATACTCTCATTGCAGAAAGGAAGTAATTGAACTGAGACGCTGGAGAAAAGTAAGTAATATTCTTTTTTAAAAGTACATATCTTGTGACAACTGGACCTACCTAGAATGTTATCATAAACCTATATTTCCCAAAAGATGTTCCTGAAGTGCTGTTTGATTGGTTCATGTTATGAATGTATCTGAGTAGAGGTAATAATTTTACTGGCAAAATTAAATTACTGCACCCATATGAGTTTCTTCTGACTACCACATAGAAAAACAAGAAAACATACTTTATGCTTATGGTTAATTGCATATTGCTTCTTAGAATCATTAGGAATAAGTTAATCTATGAATAAAATTATGCGGGGTTTTGTGAAGAAAATTAAGAAGAAAATTTTGAATAAAATTTTATTTATAAAATTTCTTTAAAAGTTTTTACCTCTCCTTTTATCTTTTTAATTTCTTACATTTTCTTCATACTTGCTTTGCATATCCTTCCACAGATATCCCTAAATGTTTATTTTTGTGGCTTGCTCTAATGAGTAATGATACTCCTGATGCCATCCCAATAAGCCTATGCATTTTTCTACTTCATAACACAAAATTTACATTTTGTTTCCTAACAAACTTAAAGTCAATTAAGTGGAATGTTACTTAATAAAATACGTGATAGTTCTAATTGTTTCTAGTCCATGAGAGTTCTGCATTTCTTCATGGATATGTTCCTGCCTTGTCTCTGCAAAGTTTCCTTCTATCCAGCTGATGCCCAGCCTACATTGCACCACAGTGTTATCCATTATAGACACAGAACTTGCCATTGCTTTACTTCACTGAACTTCCTCGGGTTTCTGTAAAACCTTTGCTTCAATCTTCCAAGGTCTCAAAATGTAACAACCCTGCACTTCTACACCCTGATTTGATGCTGTCACCTGGGGAATGTGCCCTGGGTATCTCTAGCAACTGACTACCATTTGATTGGGGTTTTATTTTCCTGATGATTCAAGTCTGTGAGGATGGCAGGCCAGATAAATTCATATATTGTTTGCTCACCCTGTTCATATCAGTCCACTTGGATTAAAATGAGTCATTGTTCTCTGTCTTCCCATGCCAAATAATTAATCTCCTAGAAAATCATCAGACTGGCAAAGCATGCTTTGTGTCTTAAATTGGATGCTTTGTTTACTTTTAGTGCAACAACATAAAAATTCTTTTACTTGTCATAACTGTAATGAGTAACTACAGAAAAAATTCCAAATATCTTATGAGACTTCTCATTAGAGGATATCTCATGAAATGTTTCCATTTGAGAAAGAGGGTTTCCTTTGCAAGATACACATGGGAGTTTTTCTCAGATTACTGAAGTGATACAAACACTTCAGATCATCCTCTTCCTCCAAGCTCAGCCTTTGTATTTATGGCAAAATATCTCAACTGAGCAAAAAAGTATTAAAATAGATTTAAAATCACGGTCACCACACATCACAGACCATGACATAAGAGATGGTCTAACCCCTAAGTATTGTTTTTTTGTTAGCATTGCCCTCCTTTTAAATATTTTTATTAGAGATGGAAGAATGTGGCTGGAGTAGAAAGCTCTATTCAAGCATCCCTTTGTTCTTAAAATGTTCTAACTATGCCAAACACCATTGTGGGTTTGATCCCTGTATGGGCCATTCACTTAAGAGGTGGAACTGATGATCTTTGAATATTCTGTGATTCTTATATTTGTCCATCCCCATGCTCACCCACTTTTTTTTCTTCCTTTTCAATTGCAAAGACATTCTACCCTTCAGAGTCTCATGTTCCACCATGAAATTATGTTTGAATGCTACCAAACACCCCAAAATAACCATTTCTCAACTGAATTAATGTTGCAGATTGCCTGTGTACAAGAAAAGACAGTTTCTATGTGTGTGTGGAAGAGTTCATTTTCTTTTGGAGGAAATAATAATTGTGTAATAAACTTGTTGTTCTAATAGTGTTCCCTCTTTTTTAATCTCCTTCCTGTAGTAAGATCCATCTACATTAATTTTTCTTAGCTGAAAGTGCATCTTTGTCAATAAAAGTATATCTTTTAAATTATATCACTATAGAAATGGCTGTAAATCATTATTGAGTACACTTTTTCTAATTTTTTTTTTTACTTAGAAATAATTTTAACACAGTAAACTAGTTTTGATATTGACTGTTATATTTGCTGATAATACTTTTGAGTACAAAAGAGTGTAAGAGATTAGATTATAAAACACCTTAAAAATGAATAAAAAAAGAATTGCCACTTCATTTCTGTAGCAAATGCAATGACAATTATAAACAATATTTTTTAGACAAAAGACAGAACTCTCAATTACGATGTTGCCTTTTTTTAAATGAATTTTATAGCTCAAGCATGAGACCAAATTTTGGAAATCTATTCAGTACTATTCTTCTGCTGAATGTTGTGAATTTGACTTTATTGAAGTGCAGTTTTCTAAGCCTGAAATAAATAAGGACATAAATATTTACATGTGTTGAAAACAACTTTTTGCTTTTTTTTTCCCTGAAATATTTCACAGTAATTACAGATAAAGAGAGTTTTGAATAGCAATCTAAAAAAGATATAAGTTAAAATATGGCTGGACACAAGAAAGTAATTAATATCAACTATCAGTTACTACAGATTTTCTAAAGCCTAAAATACAGCTTTCTCAGTGCAGGTGGTTTATTGAATAGAAAGTAGACAAGCTTCCCAAACCCTGATTCTTAAAGGTTTATATTTTGCTGATTGAAACCATTAAGATGAAGCTCAAATTATCTTCTTCCATAAAAGATGTCAAACCTGGTGGGTGTTTGTAACAGCATTAGGCTTCCAAGACATAGTTTAGGTAGGGCACAGGAAGATACAAAATCTCAAGCAGCTCTTTTCATTGTATATTACAAACAGTTTTGTTTCCCTTCTTTGCAGATGCAAAAAACTGAAGAGAAATTTCAACAGAAAGTAAATTGACTGAGGTATGTTTCTTTTCAATGGAAACAATCAATTGAAACCTGTCAGAAATAAATGTGTTTTTTGTGCAAATTGAAACAGGAACTAGGGAACTGACTGTTAAAGTTTCCAAGAATAAAGATCAGCCATCCTAATTATCTTCTTTTTCAAAGTGACATTAACCCATTGATTGCTCTTCCTTCTGCAAAGGCCTGGCCTCTGGTGATTACTTCTATGTGAAAGATGGATTTCTTTTAGGCCTGCAAAAATAAATTGCTGTGTGTTTCAGTGCCTATTGATGCTGTACTTGTTTTGCTATATGAACTTCTGCAGTTTTGCCCAGAGTCTCTGAGACTGATGTTTGGTTTTAAAAGGCAGAGGCAAGAAGAAAAGACAGATCATGTCCATCAGATACTTTTCAAGCTTCTTTTAACCTCAGCTTATAAGTGGACTAATTCTGGACTTAAAGAGGAAAAGGGGGGAAAATACTGCACTTTTTCATACAAAAAAAAGGTATGCTGAATATAGTCCTCTCACTTCCCTTAGAAATTTTTGTGGGAGAACACATGACTTATCCCTCTTCTAACATTTTTCAGCAGTAAGTTTGGAGTTGTCTTCTCTAATTTACTGTGTACTATGTTTCTTTGTTCTGTAGAAAGAGAGAATCCTTTACGTGTGAAATTTACTTCCGCTTTACTATCATCTATTTATTTAATACTTAGAAATTCTATTTTCTGGTCAATAATACATATATTCCTGGATTTCCAAAAAAGAAATCTAACTTATCTAACTGAACATTAAATTAAGAGAATTTAAAATTAGACTTTTGTAATATTTTACAAAATTTTATCAAAATAATTATTTCTGTTCATTACTTTTGAATTTTCTGTCCTTCAAACAGTAACTATAGTCACTTAAACTTCTTATAAATTCTCTCCGAAGAGTTTCACACAATTTATTTGGTGATTCTAATAAAAAGAATTAGAGCAAGGCAATACTTGGAATTTCACTAATGTGTCAGTAATATTCATTGCTCAGAGCAACCATTTTGTACTTCTTTACACAGGGGAAAATATCTAATCATTAGTTTCTTCAGCTAATTCAGAGAAACTCAGCACTTCTTAAAATATAACTATTCAGTAGGTTAAGAATTCTCTCATTAATATATCCACTGTTTCTTTCAAACTCTACACTTAGCTTTAAAAAAAAAAAGATGCTAGCTTTAAATATCCAGGGATTTTTCAGACACTGTCACCTATTTCTTGTTAATAGCTATAATTTGAACAGTGCTCTTTGTGATTTAGTGGAGTTTTGAGTCAGAAGTGATAGCTGAATTTCATGACCTTGGTCTTAAATACCATATTTTAAGATTCAAATGTCTTATTGTTTTAATAAAAACCTTGGAAGATATTTATAAAAGGATAGATATCCCTTTTCTGTATCCCAGGAGACACATTCCCCAGGTGTCACCATAAATGAGTGAAGAGTTTAACAGCTCTAAAAGAACTTGGCATGGAAGACTTTGAACTCCAGAGAATTTATCATTAGACAGATGCATAATGGCAGCTGAGCGACCTGTTGCCTTTACCAGGGTTTCTTGCATTGCAGAAAGTTGTGCAAAGTTCTCAGTTTATTGATTTGTTTTGCAATTAATTAGGAAGACCAGGTTGAAGGCAAGCCTTTAGTTATGTAGCTTTTTTTTTTTTTTTCATTAATTCTTTTACTTCTCTTCCAAGCAGTATTTTGTTCTACTGGATTTTTTCTTGATTTTTCTTTTGGTTCTCAGTGCAGCATTTCTGTCTGGTCTGGAAAATACCAAAACTTTTATTAATAATATCAGGGGGTCGAAGGTCTTCATGGGCTCATGTAAGTGTTTATATTGCTATTTTATTAGTGAAATAATACTTTCATATCTAGGAATTATGCTTCACTGTTAATGATGGCATAAACTAAATACTTCTCTTGCTGATAGAATGTGGCTTTATGTACCTTGCCTGTGGTCCATGGAATTGCAGTTTTTCTTTTTTTGACTTGCAGTCAAATATTGCTAATTTTCTTTAAATTTTTTTATCTCTGCACCACAGAGCAGTTGGACAGTATAAATCAGCCTTCTTTGTTTTGTGTCTCTCAAACACAATAACTAACTAAGATTTTCAGTGATTACATGAATTTCTAAAAGGGCAATTTTACTGTGTTATCATACTCATAAAACACGGTTATTCTTATCTTTTGACTTCACTTGACTGCTGAATCTGTAGGTTTTACTAGAATCATAGAATAGATTGGGTTGGAAGAGAGCTTTCAATGTAATCCAGTCCAACTACCACTGTACTGAGCAGAGACAACTAGATCAGGTTGATGAAAGCTCCATCCAAAGTGACCATGAATCTTTCCAAGGACTGGGCATCTACCAATTCTTGGGGCAACCCATTCTAATGTTTTGCTAACCTCATTTTAAGAAATTTCTTCTTATATATAGTTTCAATCTACCATCTTCTACTTTAAAACCCTTACCCTTTCTCCTATCACTAGAGTGCCTTTGTTTCCTTGTTTTGTTCATTCAATTGTGTTTTCTTTAATTCAATGTAATTTCATTATTTATTTTGTTCTACTTTTATTTTCCAATAGAGTCTGCAATTTGAAGAAATAATGTGAGCCTCAGTTACTGTACAACTACTGAGATTTAATGTAGTTTTATTGTTTTGGGAAAAGGGAGAAACTGTGTAGGTGTGGTTGATCATATATCTTGGTAGTTCTCATATCAATCATAAACAGAGAGAACAGCCTTCCCTACAAACAAATTTTAAAAAAGGTAGTTGTGCATCAGAGGGGAATAGTGGAAGCTCCATTCACTTAGCGAGACTGTTTGTCATGCCCATTTAGGGATCTTGGAGTGCTGCCTGGAGACTTAGGATCCTGATAATGTGCTAAAAGGGCCCAATACAAACCCCATTAATGTCAGTAGAACAATCTTCACAGAATTACACGAACTTTAAATCAGGATAAACAAGTGCTCCTGTCAGTACTTTATCTGAGTCATGTGCAGGCTCACAAAGGTGAGGAGAGGTTTGCAAGCTGGAATAAAACACTCCCAGGTCCCAGCAGTAAATCTCAATAGGTGTGATGTGATAGCCCTAAAATGCACTGGGCTTTCATTTATATTTGCATTACTTAACACTATGAACTTATAACTTCTAGCAGACATGCAGAATAAAATTATCTGACCAGAAAGACCCCTGTTTATCAAAGTAAAGTAACTTGCAGGAGTTCCCAAATCTGTGTTTCCTCTCTAGCAGATTTATTGTTTTCCTACATTTACAAACTTTCTTATATGAGAATTTAGTCCTGTTGTATAGCTGAGGCATATTTTAATAATTCTTCTTCCTGGTGCAAATTCTAATGGTGTAGCAACCTCTTGCCTGTCAGCAAAACCCACATCTTTCTGGGAAGGAAATAAAAATACAATTTAACAGAAGATACAAAATGCAGCTTGCCAGATTTCCATTAGTAATGCAGAAAGGACATGCATCTACTCTAAGTACCAGCCTTTAATCTAGTCTTCTCATTATCTATCTCTTGTTTATCTTGAAATCTTTGAATATAGACCTCGGGTACAGCTGGGAAACTTTACTTTCACAGCAACTGTCCAGCAACAGGACCCCATCAATGTCTATAAATGTCTGAAGGGTGAGTGTCAAGAGGAGGGACCAGGCTCTTTCCCACGATCCCCAGAAATACAAGGGGCAATGGGAAGAAAATGATCCACAGGAAGTTCCACCTGAACATGAACATGAGATTCTTTCCTGTGCAGTGACTGGGCACTGGAACAGATCAACCAGAGAGGATGTGGAATCTTCCCCACTGGAGAAGACCATCTGAATGCAATCCTATACCGCATGCCCTGAGATGACCTGACTTAAGCAGAGAAGTGGAACTAGATGATCCACTAGATGATCCACATTGTGTTTCCTTCCAATCTGACAAATTCTGTGATTCTGGAATTCTGCAACAGGAGCTGCAGTCAGAAAGCAGATCCCATCAAGTGTTTTTCGGTACAGAGTGTAAGATTAGAAGAAGAAGGGTCATGTGACTCGGTGCATATATTTGATTTATTGATAGATTTAGTGTTAAAATTGTTTTGTTCTATTGAAGACTAAAAGTTTATTGACAGTTTAGCTTATAATCTCCTTTTCCCCCAACATTTTCTGAAAATTGAAATCTTGAACAGATGAGACAAATGTCCTTAGCAGAATCTCAGTGACTATATAAAATACAATTTTAAGATGCTCACAAACCAGAATATTATTACCTTACAGAATATCTCTGAAACTGAATTAATACTTATGATGTAATCTAATACAAGAAAGGTACATAACTGGATTTTTAGACTAATTGCACGTCATGTTGTATTGTCAGATCTGCCAGTGTCCGTCATATTTGTGCATTATTACAGACAAAAAAATACTGCCAAAGAATGAATAATGTACCTTATAATGGCATAAGTAATTAGGTTTGTGTGCTAACAGGAGATCAGAACACTTTTCAGCATCAAAAAGATTAATTCAAGAGCTATAATATACAGTGAGATCAAGAACAACTTTGGAATAAATTTCCATCTCTTCTTACTTAGCGTGAAATGGGAAACTGAAGAGTGGGTTCTGTGTAATGGTGGCTGATATATTCTATGTCCTTGATGAACTCTACTGACACCAGCTGAAGGGAAGATTCATTCCCTTTTGTGGCAAAAAATTTTTGAGAGGTCCTTCTGAAGGAGCTAAAGGAGAAGTACATTTACATGAAACAAGTCCCAAAGAGATCTGATTATGCCTGGTCAATTTGCTTCCAACAAACTTATCCACTTTTAAGATATATAGAAAAATCCCACAAACAAACAAACAAACTAATAAACCCCAACCAATCAAAAATAAATTCCCAAAAAACAAACCAGATCTCCTCACAAATTGACTAACCAAATAACAAAAAAACCCCCAATCAATAGCAAAACTAACAAAAAACACAGAGCAGGGAAGATTTTCCTTGACTGCCAAGTTAAATTATCTGCTACTGTAGGTTAATCATCATCTAATCTGTTCATATACTCGTATTTCCCTTCATTAGAGCTAGTCAGTGTCTGCAGGGGTTTTTTAGTCCTGCTTTTAGGTGTTGCTTCATAACTTCATTTTCTCCTGGTTAGAAATAATCTTCTAATTTACAGTGCAATTTTCAGACCAAATTACATACTTTTGTTCTAGCACTGATATTGTCTTTTAGCTTTAATAGCTCATCCCTCTCCCTTGTGTTTGTTCCCAGAGGTACTTATAGAGAACAATCATCTGCCCTCTTATCTTATGTTTAGCTAGGCTAAACAAGACAAGCCCTTTCAGTCCGCTTGTGTAAGATAGGCTTTGCTGTCTCTGCACTAATTGTCTTTCAAAAAAATTTATCAGAAGGCAAACTGGGAAAAAAAGTTTCATTATAAGCTGTAGAGCATACAGAAAGCCTTCACCATTTGTTTCAGATCTAAGCCTGAAAGTTTGCATAAGAAACTGGTTTAAAGCTACAACTAATTAAATCTCTAAATTGAAATTACAGGCAATCTAAATTCAGTAATGATGCTACCTTATATAAAGAAATTTCTAGAAAATTGGACTAGTCCAATTTACTGTGCAGTACAAGTTCCAGGGCAGGGATGCCCCTAAACAGAGAGCCATAGAGGAGCCCACACTGTCCCAGGTTTACTTTTAAGGCACCATGCTCTATGGAGGGGCTCGTGTTGGTGCACTGAGAATAAAACAGTGAATGAAAAAGCATGAAGCAGGGAGTCAAAGAAAATTTGACACAGGCAGGGCCAGAAGTAGAAACCTACAACTTAAAAGTCTACTTCTGAGGTATGCTAAGGATATAAACCAGTGTATGCAACCACATTCTAACCTCAGCCTCCTGCACCACCAGAAGACTAACTAAAAGGATTGGGAGAAATTCTGTGTAACCCTTGTTGCACACAAGATAATCTGAGTCCAGAAAGGAGAAAGGGGAGGTGTTGAACGGAAATTGAATGCTCAAAACAGAAAGGAAAGATGTTTCCCTAAGTATTGGTTTAATTATTTGCAGACTTTTTATTTCTTCCTACACAAAAGCTGCATCAATAGTTAAAATTTTCTTTTAGTTGGTCATAAAGGAAATTTTAAATTCTCCATGTTAAGACTTTGTCTATCTGGGAATCCAAAAACTATTGAGGATGATACTTGCTATCAAATTCCCAATTTAAACACAAAAGTATTATATTTAGCACTTCACTATATAAGCTTAACTATCATCCTTCAGTGACCTTAAAACAGTTGTCATCCAAGTTTCCTGCAGTGCATAAACTCCTGGCTTCTGAAGGGCATGTCCATGAAGACCTGAATTCAGACAGGCGTCCCTCTATGTATGAGGCTCAACAGCTGCAGCAGTCAAAAAAAAATATAAAATCAGAATTCAGTTCTGTTCCCCGAGTGAAGATCAAAGAATGTCTGAGCTGATTTCATTAATTTGGTAATTAATCTCCTTAACCTGAATGCTCTGCTTCTGCATGTCTTATTCTAGTTCAGCCAATGTAGAGAAATAGTTGTTTCTGGATTAGAGACCATCCAGCCTATTGAAGCTCTTTCTGTAACAAGACTCTTTGCTTTTATTTGCTTAGATTGAGAGTGGTGATGTGGGCAGACCCAGAAGCAGAAATCTAGATCTTATAAGTCTTCTGAGGTATGCTAAGGATACAAACATAGATAAAACAGAATTTTGTGATAGCTCTGACTAATGGTTCCTGTATTTTTTTTAAATGTTTTTTTCTGATTGAAAGTGAGTAGATTTAGGTTAGATTTTGGAAAGAAATTTAGTGTGAGACTGGTGAGACCCTGGCACAGGTTGCCCAGAGAAGCTGTGGATGTCCCATCCCAGAAAGTGTTCATGGCCAGGTTGATGAGGCTCTGAGCAACCTGGTCGAGTGGAATGTGTCCCTGCTCATGGCAGGGGGGTTGGAATGAGATGTTTTTTAAGATCCCTTTCTCCCCTTCCTCCCAAATTACTCTGTGATTCAATGATTTCAAAGGTATCATACTCTTAAATCTGTTCCTGGTGACATTTTTTAATCCATCACTGTGTGTAAATACACATTATTTTACTACTTTTACACATACTATTGTTCTATCAACTCTCAAAATTTTGTCATTTCATACTATTTGATTATATGTTTTCATTTAACACAAAAAACCAGCGGAGATGAAACAAGCTGTCATGATAACTTATTGTAACTGAGGATATTAAAGCCCAGCTCATTGAGCCATGTGGTTATACAAGAATCTTTTTTTAATTGCTATCATACTTTTGTAGCTGTCAGTGATGCTACTTATATGGAAATCTTTTTTCTTTATTTTTCTTTTTCTTTAAATTCTAATGAAATCAACTTAGTAACAAAATGTAATCAAGGGTCTAAATTATATATCTGATTTTAGAAAGTGCTTATACCATTATTAAAGTATGAAAGGGGTTTAGTCACATCCCAGCTAAATCACAGTTTTCCTACAGCATTTATAATTTGTTATGCATATGCATATTCACACTCACACGTATACACACACACATATATATATAGCTTTTACAAAAAATAGATGAGTAGAAGGTAAAATAAACTTTTCTTCTAATGATACTTTTATGTTGGATAACTCACTCATTTTGTTTAGCTAAATAAGAGAACTTTTGGACTAATGAAGAAATTTTCCTTATTTTGATAAAATATCTGCAGATGCCTTTTTTAAATTTTTAATTGATTTCATGTCCCATAATGCATTTTATTAAAATATGGAGATATTATGCCTTCTTAATGACACATTTAACTTGAAAATTTGACTTGTTTCAACTACCAATATTTGTTTCAACTACCAATATTTCAACTCACAGTTGCACAAAAAATTGCCACTTTCCCCCAGTACATTTCTATACGTCAAAAAAAAAACAAAACAAAAGAAAAACAGAAGGCAGTCTGATGAATCACTCTTGCCAAAGACATGGAAAATACCTTTAACAGATGTCAAAAGGGTGCATAGGAGGCAACACCACAAAGAAAATAAAGATGTTCACAACTCTAAAAGTTGCATTTCACCATTTTCCCAAATATGTGCTAGATGACAAATAAACTGTGCTTTGCACATGTCTGTGAGTGTATGTATGAATAAATAAACAAAAAGTGTTTCTCAAACTTTCAATTATTCTATCTTTCCAACCAAGTACCAAATACAGTTGGCTGAGGGATTTTTTTTCTGGTCTTGTCCTGTTAATATGTTCATTTAACTGTGATTTAAAAATATGGCAACTGAACAGCAGGAGAAGCTGGAGGGTGAGGGAGAGAAATATACTGATTTTCTAGAAAATCCTTAGTGCAACTCATTCTTTTATTCTTGCCCTCCAGTCACCTGTTTGTGTGCTCCATCTCCTTTTATGTAGGTGTAGCGATCTGGTGGTCATGGTGTGCCAGCTAGCAAGGCTTTTTCCAGCATTTGTGGGAAAATAGTCTAATGACTGCACTGCCTGCAGGACAGCTAGCAAGCTTGTTAGACACATACTCAACTCCCAGTGAATAGGAAGGCACTGAAAATTAAATTTATCTGCAAAGTTGCCCCTCATTTTGAAAGCAAACCAATACCATTTGTACACTGAAAGTTGAGATGCATTTTCTTGTAATATCAGGAATGTGCTACTATTCAAAAAGCACATTAGAAAAATGTAATCCTGTTTGGCAAAAACTGGGTTTTATGTTGTGAAAGTGAAATTATATTAAAAGCATTCAGACACCATTGAAGTTATCCCTTTATTTGAACAATGTGATAATGCCTGTGTGTTTTTGTCTACTCAGTCAGAAATGATAGAGTTTCAGCTCCAGTAAAAAATGAAATAATGCACCCTAAGGTTTATAAAAATCAGTCTATTGAAATAAAAAAGAGGTTTTTTTTACTTATTTGGTTGTTTATTAAATACCAGAGACTTTGTGTCTGAAACATAACACATTAAAGAAATTTGATATTAATAAAAATATCTACATGAAAGCAGTTAAATGAATAGATCTTAAAGCAATTCCAAATTCATTCAAAATTCTTTGCCATATGTAGTCTGGGAATTAGAATTCCTTACACGTCAATATACTACACTTACTTTTCTAAATATAGACTAGATGCATGAGTAGGGTCTGTGATAATTTGGGATTAATGAATTTGGTCTGACAGCCAACTAAAACCTGTTTTTGCATTGCAACATATGTGTTTTTGATGTAGCAGGCATTGTCAGTAATGAAAGATTGGATATGCAGACATGTAGAAGAAAAAAATCTTGTTCTCTCTGTATATTTGTTTCAGACTCTGTACAGAGCAATTATTTTAGATGGGATGAAAACACTTTCTTCTTCTGTACCTCCTTTACATCTGCCCTCTCTGAACATGTAGAAAGGCTGGCCCAAGCTTTCTTAGGCTGCTTACAGAAAAGGTGAATATATTGTTAACTATTCCCTTACACACTGACACCAGATGACAGGTCAATTATTGTCACTTTTGGTCATTTTTTGTAACTAATTAACCATGTGAAATTTATTTTTATTCCAGATGGTATTCCCAATTAGTGGAGAAAAAAATATGTGGTCTTATTTTTGATAGATGGAGCTTTGGTATGTAATTAAACAGAATACCAGGGGATTGCCAGGTCCTGTAGCATTAAAAATAGATACCAAAATTAATTTGTGTTGATTAAAAGAAATCTTCTGCTATTTCAACCAATACAGAATTTGTGAAATTTCCTAACAGTAACATGAAATCTATTTGTAAAGTAGATTTTTAAAAGAACTACAGTGTTTTGAGTGACATATGTCCAATAAACAGTATAAGAGAGGAGTTTGATATAAAGTGGATAAACTGGATTAAAAGCATTGCATAATTTTTCTTTTTGCATTGAAGCATTTTGCCAACTGCCTTCAAACTGTGCCAGGCCTTCCTGAGGTTTCAATCTGTCGTTGTTTCCAAGTGACCATAAAATGTCTTAACATTTTTTCACACTTCACTAATTTTGCAAATATCCATGCAATGGTATATTTCATTTCCCCATTTTCCCAAATATGTGCTAGGTGTCAAATAAACTGTGCTTTTTGCAATGCTTGCTTCTAGAGTTGGAATAGTATATTTAAGCTTTTTCGTAGGATGTTTTTAAGTAAGAGGGGGCAGGGCTGGAAGAGACTATTGGAATATGCATTTAGAAATCCACTTGAATTTTCCAAAAAGGAATATTGCTTATTCTTAACTGATGCGTCTTAATCTGTTTTCAAAAGACCTCCAGAGGCAGAGGCCGTATCTGTTCTCTTTCCAATAGATTCTATATTCCCCCTCTCTCTAATGGTTGGCTCCGCTTTGCTTCATTTGAAAACTCTTACCAGTCAGGGTGAGGAAACAATGCTTCTTCAATTTACAGATTTTGTACCAAGGTATAAAAGGTTAAGAACACAGTAAAGCAGGTCAGAATTTAAAACAGGTGGTGAAATGGCTTGGGAAAAACGTGGGATTAAGTATTGTGAGAAATACACTGGCATAATGAACTACATCCTGTGGTACTATTCCACACTTTGCAGCCATCATATTTTGTCATGAGTGTGTTTCCTGCCTTGTTCCTGAGAATATAATACAGGTCTTCCTCGTCTTCTAGTAATATGCAAAACCAGCAGTAGCTTTCTATGAAAGGCAGGTACTTATGCATAGAATCACAAGTGGTGATGTTGAGTACACTGAACTGGGAATTCCCAAAAGAAGTGGGAATTGAGCTGCAGGTTACAAGGAGCTGAGTACATCATCATTTCTGAAAGTAAAAATATTGCAACACTGAATAAATATCCATTGAATCTATGTACATTGTTCACTGTAAGAGCAATTTGCTTTGAATGCATCAAGAGAAAGTTACCCCTAAAAAACCCACAAAATTTCATGGGAGATTATATGGAATTATGGTCCTGAGATAACAATCAAATTTGTTTTCCATTGGACCAAATGAAAAACTCACTCATTCTGTGGATCTGTGCATTCTAACACAAAAGACTAACCAAGATCACACAAGTTTTTGGGTGCCTGAAATGCCAGCTGCTGTGTTAGGTAATTCTATCTCCTGTGCTTATGTTCCTTTGTACTTGTAAGTGTTCTCTTAAACAAAGTTCACATTTTTATTTTGTGAATTAATATTATGTGCATCCATGTTGCACTATGGCAAGCAATGAGCTTTGATTTTTTCATCTGAAGCCAATGAACCCACTGAGATCACTACAATTTTTAAAGCAATCTGTGATTATACACGTGTTGTGTTTATTATATAAAACTGTCCCAGGCTTGATCTGTCATCATATACTAATCAATTTGTGACCGTATGTGTTTAACTTTTGTTTCTGTGTTTCATGTGGACAGAACGGAGAAAAGAGACCAGCAGTCACTGTCCAAATTCCTCTTTTGCTATTTCTGTGTACTTCCAGTTTCACTTCTTACAGCTCCTAAGAGTTTTAAAGGTAATTTCCCAAGTATTGGCCTGGAATACATTTGTGAGCATGGTAAAAGAAACAAGGAGATGCAAATTCATTTTGAATATTTTTTTTTTCAAGGGAAAATTGTGAAGTATATTAAGCTAATGATATATTGAATGAATTATATATGTTAATATATCAGTTAACGATATGTGAAATTTTACATTATCTTACATACCTTGTAGCTGTAACTCATCTTTACCCTATATTTCTCAAGGTCTCATTGGAAAATTGTGGATGTAATTGTCTCACTATTAAGAGGAGTAAACAATTTTTTCCTTAGTAGAATCTATATATCTATCTATCTATATAATCTATCTATATAATCTATATAATCTATAATAGGCTAATAAATAGAAATTAGATTTACTAAAAATAACAAGGGGACATCTTCATATTGACAAGACTTTGAACATCACTCTATTATCTGTCACCATCACAACACAAAAGAATTTTTACATAATTACAAAGAGATAAAACCCTGAAAAAGAATAGATAATAGCTAAGTAGGGCATCATATTTTTCAATACATGTTAAAACAATATGCAAATTTTTAACTCAATTTGCATTAGTCAAACATAAAAATAAGTTAGAGGCCACCTTAAATATTATGCAATGAAAAAGACCAGCAACTGGTGTTCAAATGCAGCTGGTTTTCTGAGAGATTTTATTATTATTATGCCAAAAGTTTTGTTATAGAATACAGTGTAACATAGAAAGGCTTATTTGTAAAAACAGAGAAGGTCAAAAATTAAGACTTGAGATATTTAAAATGACAGCTTTTTTACTCTATCTAAGTAATTGTAACAAAGAAAGACTCAGTTCAGGACTTCAACGCTTGCCCTTCAGAATCTAATGGAAAACCACATTAAAATCTATGAATTCTCTGTTTTATGACCACAAAAGATACTTCAAATATTACATGTGTATCAAATGGTAATAACCACAATAATTGTAGCCTTTTGGAAATAACATCTTAAATATTTTTCCAATTCATCTCTTGATGGCCTTTTGTTCGTAGTTCAGACTTCTCTGAAGTCACGGAATGAAATGTCTGTCAAAAGAGAAGAATATCAGAGAGAATTATCAGTGATAAGTCCAAGTTATATTTAACCTTGTTTGTATTTTACTTTTGCCCCATACAACACAAAAGCATTTCATTTTCAAAATCTAAGGTGAAAATGAGAAATTTTCATCAAAGAAGGAATTGCATGTGCAAAGTGAATATATGTTTAAGCAGAAGGTATTTGTGCTGTAATCTATAACGGCTGTTTCAAGTTTCAAAATAAATAGGAACACAATGACAATCTTCAAATAATTTTGGAATCTTTGGAGAGTTTTTTATGAAAAACACAGTTAGCTATTAATTTACATCTAATGAGAGATTGTTGAAACAATTAACTTTTATTTTCCCCATCTAAACGAGTACCAAGAAAAGTATTAAAGTTTCTTAACCACATGTATGACCTATATAGAAAAATGACTTTAAAAATGAAATACTATTAGAAAAGCCAAACTGGAGTTACATGAATACCAGATAGCAGAGAAATCTTTGGAGAAAAAGCTGTCTGAACATTTGCATATGTATATTTTTGTATACATATGTACATATTGCATTTTTATATACATATATACAAAAAGGGGGTCTCAGTGAGCTTTGTTTGGAACAGTAATATTCACAATGCTCATCTGTGGAAAAGGGCTTTTGTTATGACACATCCATTTAATTTATCAAAATATACTTCAAAAGTAGCAGAAGAAATTTTTTTGACTCATATTTCAAATACTGGCTAGTTTCTTTAAAAAATATTTTTATCTATTTTTTGTTGATTTCTTACTGTGCAAAAGACACTTTAATATTCCAGTGAAGTCACATTATAGTGATAACTGCAAAATAAGTTCTGTCCTTATCTTAACTGAATTGGCTGGTCTGGCTAGTTTCTGTTAATCATAAGATTAAAAGAGAAGAAACTTTCCTTGAAAAATATGACCATAGAAAAATATCACATTTTCTGCATAAAATAAGCATTAATTCTTATTATTGTACCCAAAACAAATGCGTAAAACATTTCCATATATATCTATTCTTGTTTGAGATGTGCCTGCTGATTTATGAGGTATGACTGGATTCAGGTGTCCCACAGCCAGGGCACAAGGAGCCTGTCTCTCCATGAACTGCTAGTGGAGCAAGTCTGTTTGCCTGACATCATCACTTTAAACTACAAAGGCCACCCATTTCCTCAGGGACCCTTCAGTTATGATTCACACAATTTTGAAGACAAAGATGTGTATACCCTTCTATTTTTCCAGGAAATTTTCAGTGTGGGTACCATAATGAAGTGAAAAGATGTTCCCTAGACTACTCTGACACCACATATATTTATCGTCGTCCAAGTTATTTCAGCTTGAGAAGTCTAAGTTGTGGGTTTTGGGTTTTAGTTTTGATGTATAAATTTCATTCAGCTGGATATTTTTTTTTTATCCCTTAATGTATTAAAAGAATATCATGTGGTTGTCCACTGAAATAGATATGAATCTTCTTTCTAAAAAAAAAGAAAAATACTTTTTTAGCTAACTAATACTGGTTATGTATAGAAGCAATAGAATGGTCTCAAGGGTGGCAGGATGGGTATGTTGGCTTGACAGCCCTTAGGAGACAGTTTTCCTCTGGCTCAAATTACTCTTTGCCTTCAGAATATCACAGATTATTAGTCTCAGATCATATTAAATCCACCAAAAAACTGATAAATTCAGTGTAGGTTCAATTTCAAGCTAATTTTATACCATCTCAAACATGACTTTTCCACTGAAAAATTAATGGGGCAAAAACTAAAACTGTATAAATATAAATTCATACAAATATAATTCATGCAAGCAACCATACCCATGCTTTATTATGATGTCTGTCATTGTTAAATCCACTTAAATTAACTTTAGGAAAGATTAAAATTTTCAAGAAAAACATTCATTACTTATATGTAATTTTTCTACACACTACTATGAAACCCCCAGGAAGTAGGACACTAATGTATGAGAATGCCTTCAGAGATTTGTTCTGGAATATGTCGTTGTTGAGCCAGAGCAACAGGAAGAAGATTTTGATTCCATGTATTTCATTTCCTGGCAGCACAGTCTCATGTGGTTCTTTACAGTATTAATATAATTGACAGTTAATAGAAAATAAGTCCTAAACTTATTAAAGCTTTGGGGTAAAGTGTATTTAATGCAGAATCCTTTTTAAATGTTGGAGACAATATTTGTGTGATCTCCTGAGCTTTATCTCAATGTGACATTTTCTCAGGTTGTTAGAGTCACATTTTGCTATCCTCTCTAATGCTTCTTGGCAGAGTACAAGGATTACAGCTTGATTTGAGTTGTCACAGTGCAATGTGTCCTCAAGACAACTTTGAAAACAAAAGAACAAAGTGCAATAAAACAGACTGTGGAATTTCAGTGGGAAATAGGAGGATTTGTGGTGTGTTTAATAAGCAGTGAAAGCATAAATTGAAATAACTTCTCACTGTCTTCCTTGCTTGTATATTTTTTTACATTAAACGGTGGCATATCCCTTCAACTTCAATGAAACAGTAACAGTGAAGTCTAAAGGAGTATATGCAGTTCAAAAATAGTCTTGGGCAATCTCTTGAAATGGAGGAAAAAGAGAAATTTCTGCATGCAGATTTACTGCTGTTTAATGTTGGCTCCTGAATAGTGAGCACATAGAGGTTCTGAAAGACCTTAATGCTGTTGACAGTCAGTTGCAGCTGGGTGACATATTCTCCACATGTCTTTTGAAATTTTAATTTCTAATGGTTATAGAAGCTGTGAAACAGAGAAACCTTGAGGGTGAAGTGTCTCATTATCTCACAGGAGAGGTACAGTAGAGGTCATGGCTGTTCAAATCTCCCCTTTCTGCCTTTGGTGCTTCATAACAGGCACAAAAATCTTTCTCCACAGGCCAGAGCTTATTTTCTCCATTTGCACTCGAGTTTTTGGGATCTCCACTAAGATATTTTCCTTTTTGTTGGCAACACAATGATTTGGCTGTTCATCTTCAATGATTTCTACCTTGCAATATCTAGGCAATTAAGACTTGAAAAATTTATTCCTTTTGATGGCTTGGGGGACTTGTTTTGGGAGTTTTTGAGTTTTTATTATTTTTACATTGTTCTGTACCAGATGGTATGAAATACAGTGAGGAAAAAGAAACAAACTGACAAATGTGATAAAATCTTCAATTTCCTTTTCCTGTGTTTTTGTAAAAAATCCAGTATTTTTAAGGAAAAAGAAGTCCTGATTAATATTTATAATTCCTATTTCCTCATGGCATATTCTGCAATTTCCTTTTCAATTTGTTATTCCTAAAGTAATTTCATTTTCAACCATAAACAAATCAAAACCATAATAAAATACAGTTTTTCATCTATGGGCTTCTATCAGTTTTCAGATGATATGCTATTGTTGATAAATTTACTTGAACATCCAACACACATTCTTTGGCAATTTTTCATGAAGCAATGATTTCTGAGTATAAATAACTACCAAAGAAAATTTATCTCAAATAACGGAATACATTGTAGTACCACAGTGAAGGAAAATATCAATTTATATCTGGCCAGAGACTCGGAAGTTCAGAACAGATTTATATTGGAATGAAGTAATAAAAATGTTTTCAGGACTAATATAAACAAAAAACATCAGGGTGGAACTATCTGCATTTTTGTTGTTTGTTTTTTTTTTTTTATAGAATAATATCAGTAAATATCTAGGTAACCTCTGTAGTATATAATGACTACTTCTTGGTATCTGTGCCAGCCTAGGAAAAAGTATACTTCTTCTTGAAAAAATTGTAGTTTTGGAGCACTTCTTACCTGTCCATCACAAGTAAGGATATCTTACAGAAAAATGCCACCTGTAGAGCCACAATATTATCCCCTGCTGTCTCAACCTCTCTATGGCAGAATGAAGCCTGAAATCCCTGTCATTAATTTTCTCTTAGGAGACCAGTGTGATCTTGCAATCCCAACTTCCCATTTACATGGAGAAAAATGACAAGGGTCACAACATACTTATTAAACAATATATTTTCTTTACTATTTTTATGTATGACTTCCTGACCATCTTAAAAACAAAGAATAGTTTCAGAGTCCTGTTGAAAATTGACTTGTCCTTTATTGTTATTTATTGTAGCTGTCTTCCTGCTTTAAATATTTTTTTCCTGTTATATAATTACTAATACGTGACATGCTACCTGCTATAACTGCATTGAGGGGAAAAAAAACGCATCAACATATAAAAGCCTGTTTTCTTTGTTTAAATTTCAGATACTAATTAGTCTAAGAAACAAAGTGTCAAATGGTAGTCAATAGCACTGAAGAAAAGTTCAAAATTTACATTGGAAAAATGGATAAATAAAAAGTTTTTGTGCAGAAGTAAGAAGAAAGGAATAGAAATTCTGCAAGAGGTAAACCAGAAGAAACTGACAATCGAAAAAACTTAGATATCAGGTACAGACAATTAAATTTCACTGCTCTTTTAAAGCTTAATATTTGAATTTAACATTTACTGGTGAAAATAATGCAGTCTTTCAAGATCAAGGTGGATAGATCATTATGCAATTAAGACAATTCCATCACTAGTGGTTCAATTATGGGTCTGTGAAGGTCCTTCAAGTTGTAGACTCATTGGTCTAATACTTTGTTTCCACTGAATTTACTATAATGATTATTTTAAAAAATTCAGATTCATAGGTAAAATTTCAATTACTGTTCATAATAGAAATTGTATTGTCTACTTTTAAAAATCCCTTTTCCTTTCAAGTGAGACCATTTTATTTTTGTTCCCTGTCATATGTCATGCAATATTTTCTTCCCTTCCTAAATCGCTTTGACTCCTAAGGAATCCCAATTAGATTTAGTGTTGGGGAAAAACCTTTCAGCCTAAAAGAGGACCACATGACTATTAGGTAATAAAAATATTACCTAATATTAGTAATAGTAATTTAATTATTAAGTAATTTAATTATTTATTTTAATTAGTAATTAGTAATATAATTACCTAATATTATAATAGTATCTTTATGTGTTTTCTCTGTGAATTATCACGTGCTGCACACACCTGTGTTTCTTCATGTTACTCACTAAGTGGTCACTCTGATGGTTGATGGTACAAGTCCTGGCTTGAGATAGTAAGAATAAAATAATTCAAGGATACTCGTGTCTTATGAAAGAAAGGAGTCTCATTCATATAGGGAAGACTTATGATTACTTATTTTCCCCATGGGTAAATTGCTTTGAAAGCATAAGTTGAAAGGTGCAAAGCTTTGGTTGTGATACAATAATTATATAAAATAGTAAAAAAAAATAAATTAGAGAAAATAGGAAATACCAAAAAAAACTAAAATTAACCTTTATTTTTAGGTTAGGACTGCCACTAGAAGCTTTTTGTACTGAGAAAAGGAAGATTTGATTTCAACAAGAGAAATAAATACTGTGAGTCACTATCTTAAAATCTTTCCAAAACTGAGCAAATAGTTTCTTTTACATCATCTGAGCTACAAGGTCTCTATTTCATTCTTATCATGGAAATAGAGTCTCTATTATTTCACAGTTGGATTGAGAGTTTCTTCATTGAATTTGGGATGAGATATAAGGAGCAGGTACAGGAGGTGATAAAATATGGTGGATAAGGAGAAATAATATTTCCTGAAAGAGAAGGAAGTGCCTCTTATGTCTGGTTTACAAAAAACAACAACAGAAAAAGTCCTCGGAGTTTTGTTTTTTATTTTTTTAAATTAAGTATAATTATATTTTGTTTCCCATGGAATAAAAAATAATATTGGTCAAAATATAAAAATATGTGTTATAAAGGTGTTAATGTGTGTACGTAACTGTTGTGGGTTAATTTTGTTTTCTGGCCAATGCACTAATTAATGTGGTAGGTTTATTTTCTGCTGTGAGATAAGATTAAAAGAAAAAGTAAAGCAGGTCTAAACTTGAAAGGGTATAAATAAAAGTTTATTAACAGAATTAAAGGGAAAAAAATAAGAAGAAAAGCAGAATAAACTTTCGGAACACTTCTTTTCTCTTATACACTTTCTTTTCTTTCTCACTCACAATGTAAAGATAAAACTTGTAACTTTCAGTCAGTTTATTACCTCTAAAATAGTCTTTCTTCGGTTCACTTAGGAAGAAGAGTTTCTTTTGCTATGCCATGGAGACTTCTCCAGAAGAAAACAATCTTCTTGTGGCTTTAACATCACAACGAATTAGCCATCCAGAAAAGGAAAATTTTTTGGCAGTGTGAAAGCCCTTCTCATGTTTTGCAGCTTTCTTACTGCTGCTTTCATGGGCCATATCAACTTATTGGGGTGCTCTTTTAAGGATGAGCTGTTCTAGCGTAAAACAAAGATTTTTCGTCTATCTCTGGGAACAGAGGTTTTTTATTTGCCCTATCTCAAGGGCAAAGCTTTTCATCTCTCTCATTTCTCTCTGTTCAAGTGTCTCATTGAATCACAATAATATCTACTTGATTCAAATACTAGGGTCTCAGCTCACAGTTGTGCTAGACTACTACATCCCCTCAATACATTTCTATGAGTCACAGGGAAAAAAAATAAAACCTGAAGTCTGATATATCAAATATATTGTTACCATAGCCTTGCAAAAGAATTTTAGTCCAAAAGCAAGGCATCTTTTCAATCTCCTCATCTAGAATTTTACTTCTTCCTCACTGAGTTCAGAGTCAAGCTTTAGCACCGATTGAAAGAGTTTTTATAAAGTCCTGTAACGCTGGTCCGAGCTCTGCATTGGGAACATGGCTCACCGCGCCTCTCTGCTGGCCACGTGGTCTCTGCCAGCACTGTGCGAGCCTTGCCAGCCTGGCTCTGCTGGGGTGCTGAAATCAAGAAAAGCTGCTGCAGACCCTTTTGTCTTTCTGTCCGCAACAATATTGGCTCAAAGTGGCTGAGCAAATGAAGTTCATTGCAAGCCATGCCAAGGTGGCCGTGGCTGCCTGGCACCACCCTGGCTGCTCCAATCTCAGCCACGTGGCTGCTCCTGGCCTGGAGCATCGGTGACCACATGGCTGCTCCTGGCCTTGGGGCCACCCCTGGCACTGATCACGGAACCACTCTCGGTACTGGTTCGTGCCACCATGTCATTCCCGGTGTTGATGTAGACCCTGTCTGGCATGGCTCGATGGCTCTGCTAGAGAAAGAGCAGCAGGCTCTGCTGGGAGGGGCCCATCCCCTCGCTGGCAAGGGACCCCAGCCACCGCTCGTGGCAGGGCCTGGTGGGCTCCTCGGTGAAGGGCTCGGCAGCCCCCACCCCACCCCTCTGGGGGCAGAAAACCTCAGCCGGGCCAGGGGGACAGGACCAGCCCAGGCCGAATGGGGCTGGCCCGGACCCAGCCTGCCACCTCCTCCAAGGCTGGAAGCCAGGAGAGGTACTCTCAGCTTAAAATGTGTGTTCACAAAAGGCATATCCACACCCCACTGGCTCAATTATGTGTCAGTATCTAAGACTGGCTACTGACTGATTCTCTGTTACATCTGCAGGAAGCCAGCAATGCCTCAAATAGGGAACTACTCCACACCAAAAACTGAATCAATGCCAAACTAGGACAGTAACAATATATGGGAGAATCATGAAAACAAAGAAATTTTACAGCCTTGGCATTTTAACTAGCAGAAGAAACACACTTACAGGACTAAAACTGTGACAGATTCTCTATCCTAATTTGTATAAAGTAATTTTTTAATGACTCATGATATAATCGAGTAGGAATCACATGATTTGTCAGAACCATCATACGTGAAACACTCTTCCCTGCATCAGTGTTTACTTACTTGGAAAGGAATAAAAAAGGTCCTATTTTAAACAAATTTTTAACTAGTTTTCACTGAACCGAAATATTTTTGAGTACTAAAAGATTTCAGGAATTTTCTCAGATTTTATTCAATTGTCACTTTTAGGAAAAAAAAAAACTGGGGTTTTTTGAAGTTCCTTTACAGAAGAACTATGGTTTTGAGTTCAGTATTGTTTGTTTGCTTAGTTTTTGGTTCTTTTTGTTTGCATTTTGAAATCTCATGCTTGTCCACTTAAGAATAACAAATTCATTGGCTTATGCACAGTCTCTTTTTCCATTACTATGTGATATTTTAATTTATGCCCAAATAATGAAGTTGGATTCATGAAAAGAAATTAGAATTTTATTATGTACATTTTCTTTAGGCAAATAATTATGAAAAGTAATTATTATGACTAACTCTTCCGCAGATTTGATTGAAAATAAAATATGCAGTGATTGAACAATATAAAATACAAGTGGACTGGGAGAGTCCCAAATTCTATGCAGCCACACTTTAGGAAGCAATTGAAAACATAATTTTCTCAGATAGAAACATATTTAACATATGTAACATATTTCTGTTTCAGTATATGTAACACAGTTATTAGAAGTTTACAAATAAAAGAGTTTATTTGTGAAATTAATTTTGTTTTGGTTGTTCTCTTAATTGTTGGATTCTTGGACTTGTTAGCAATGAGTAATCCTACTATCAGACAAGATTTTAGTCTTGTGAAATTCACTGCCCTTCTCCTCAAATAATAACTCACACTTGGAAAAATTATCAAGTGTATAAAATAATTTTTAAAATTAGTTTTTTTTCAAACCTTGCTCTTAAAACTGGAAGCCTCTTCATTCTTTAAAACTGCTATTATCATACTGTGTCTGAAAGAATGAGTAAGGATCTTATTTATTACTAGTGTACATCATTAGGAGTGCTTTCTCTTTTAATGACAGCATTCACCAAATGGAATTTAGTCTGAGTTAAAATTGACAACAAAAGGTAAGAACAAAAGGGTAGCCTCCAAATGACTGAGCTTGACAACTGCATTTCAGGAATGCATTCCTATTGAGGGAGTAGAGTGAAGTCTTTGTAATTTAAATATTTGCTAAGAGTTGAGCAATTGCCAAAGTGTTTTTCCTATTAGGGAAGCAAACCATATTCAGAAAGCTTGATAAAAATAATCTTGATATCCATCTGAGTCTTTCAGAGGGTTCAAAAACTCATCTCAAAGTCTACAGTCAAAGCTTTCAAGCTTCTTTCTTAGAGCTTTGCTGCCTACACATTACTTCTAAAAATTTAAGGGCCTAAAGACACAAAATAATTGTGGCTACATAATTGTTTCATGAGCATAGGCTGAAATTATCCACTCCCTTAACCATTCAAAAAATCAGACCCCCAAAAGTATTTGACTTAGAGATGAATTGTTGCTTGAAAAATATCTGTGACAAAATGTGGTAGGCTACTTCACAGACATTTTGCTAGAAAAAACAATTTTGTCTGTTACCTCTAAAATTCTTTGGAATTTTAATGAGAGATAGCCAGTGAATTATACATGAATAACCAGGTGAAACTTTTCTTATTTTTTCTTAGGATAGAATTAAAACCATGAAATGAGGCCCTCCAATTTCCTGACAGATTTTTGAAATTAAAGTTGTTAATTACCTGCCTAATGGTAGTTATTTGTATTATTATTATTGTTGTTATTATTATTAATTATATTATTATTTTTATTATGTAGTGTCAAGTCTAAATTTTCAGAATGTGTTAAGACATAAAATAATTCAAAAATACATAAAAAAGGAGTTTCAGCTTTACATTTCTATTAATGAGAGTATAACTATGACTTTCATCATTTTTGAGGGAAAAAGTTTAGAAAATGGTTTCTAGGCTGTGACTCAAGAATGGAAATAGAAGCAGTACATGATTTGGAGATGCTTGACAAACTAAAATCTGTAGGATTGGAGCAGCAACACAGTTCACCCATATATAACTTCTGTGATTGTAAGGTCTGTGGGAGAAAATTGTTTTAATAATGATGAAGAGTAATTAAGGTGTGGAATTCAGACTTCTGTTTATCTTTGATTACAGACTAAACCCAAGAATATCACTTTTGTTAAAGTGGTATGTTGTGGGTTTCTTTTCAGAGTCTATTTGCTTATAGTAGTCACTATACTATAAATAAAAGCTGAAAAATCCTTTCACATCATTCAGAATAATTACATAAAAATTTTGAAATAATTGCACTGCCTTCATTTTGTTTCCATTGATAATATGTGAGGTTTTGTTGTTTGTTTTCACTCAGTGAATTTAATGGGAACATGCAGTGAGCACTTTTGGGAGTTGCATCTGTTAAACTCTAGGACATTTTCAAGTAAAATATGTAATCCTTTGGGTAGTGCTTCTATATATATAAATACAATCAAAAATTAAAAATAGTCTCTGTTTTAAAGAAGGAACTTTGACTGCTTCAATCATAGCCCAGGCAACACATTCAGGTAATTTTCCTCTGTGATCTTGTGCTTTGTTTCATTTTTTTTCCTCAGTGTTTATTTCCTATATCATAAAAGATTTAGCAGGTGGTGTGTATTCTGTATTGATTTTCAAAAAGAAACAATTGGATAGAACCAAGTCCAAATTTTCAAAGAGATTTTACAAATAGCAGCATTTTTCTGAGTCAGACTTTTTCAATAAAGGTAGGGTTTACTTCTTAAGCTTCCTCTTGGAATAATATGATGGTAATTGAAAGAAGTTGAAAAAAGACAGTCCATAAACTGAATATGATTTCACATGGTTTTACATTGTGTTTGAAAAATCTTATCAAAAACTACAAACTCACATTGAAAAGTGAAAAAAACTCAGGAAAAGTGCTCAGATAATCTTTTGAGAAGTAATATATCCTTTGTACGGTTTTGGTTTCCTAGATCCCTAAGACATATAAACATGAATAAAAGAAGTAATGATTTCACTCAATATAAGTTAGAAATCAATCTTTCTAAGCCTTAAGTAGAAGGTAGAAAATAATTTATAGTTTCACTGTAATTTTGTTAATTTATAGTAACTCCATTTCAATTACTGTGAGATTTTTGAGATTGATTGGAAACTTGATAATTGAGATCTTACTGTCTTTGACCTTTATCTTTACCTACAAGGCTTGAGAAGCACTGTCAGAGTGCGTAGAAGTGTTCACTTTGTTAAGCTGTAGTGTCTGGAAGAGATTTGAAGTGCACTAGTAAGACATGGTAATACATTCAAACTTTTCTTCATTCCCTTGACATTTAAAATATCAAGAGTGATACATAACCATTTCTGACTCCTTTTCCTAGAGATTCATATCTCAAAAGTAGGGAAGGTAACAGTGTAGAAGGTAACCAAAATCCATCCCAATCCACGCCACCCAAGTAAAAGATGGCTGCAGTTTGAACCCTAGTCTTTTGCAATGTCATATTTTAGACTGTTCAGAACTTCTTTGATTTTGCAGCAAGACAAAGGTGTTGAGAATTAATTTTGCTAGGATAGATTGGATGGGGCTCTGGGCACCTGTTATATGGGAAGGTGTCTCTATTCATGGCAAGGCATTTTAAATTATTTTTAAAGTCTATTCCAACCCAACCCATTCTATGATTCTGTGATTCTACACATGCACAACTAAATATTTAATTGCATGATTTGCCTGGTAAAATTTGTGATTTCAATGATTGGCAGAATCCTGGCTTGCCTGAGCTCTATCTTAACATCATGTATGCTTAAATATAATAGAATTCTCAAATGCTGTCTTCAAAGAAACCTATGAAAGCATAAACTATTTTTGAATTCTGTTCTGAGTTAAAATAAGTGCTCTGGAGCAATGCTTGTGTTTTCCTTTCCAACTCCTGTTTAAACTTTCTCTCTCTCTTTGCCTATGTTGGTGACAAAATTCACTAAACTTTCATGACTGGTACAGGAGGGGAAGTGTTCCAGATGGTAACATCAACTTGTTTAAGAAAAAATAACCTGAAAAATTATTGAAGGTGTCTAGAGAAGTTTAGAAGAGTGCTCTGAGTCAACTGCAAAATGATTTCAGGGTAGAGCATTAAAATTCCTTCTGTTTGGAAACACATAGATAAGGGACAGGAATGAGGATTCCAGGGCACATGCCTTGGAAATGAAATGCATTTATCATAAAAAAATTTGTGCAGTTTATTTCAAGATGTCAAAGCAGCAAATATGACACAATCCTACTCATGACAATGGGGGTCTTTAATTATTTTCTCTACTTTGTCTCTTTGAAATATTAAACATATGGAATTTTCAACAGAAATGTTTTGAGCATCTGTAGAATTTGCTATGGTTGTCTGAATTTGTTAGATGTGTTCTGCAGACATAGTCTTTTCTCTTCTTTTTCTTGAAAGCCATCACCAATCTTTTTTTAAATCACCTTACAATTCTATACACACTTCTGAAATTGTTATGTCACTCCTATACGTTTTTAAATGAACACTGAGTGGTCTAAGTGAGAAGAAATCCTAAATCCCCTCCAAAAGTAACTATTCTTTTTTCTAGTTTATATATCCACATCCAGTCTAGTCTGCATATCCACAAGTATTGATACTTAACACTCACAAACTGTTTATTTAAATGTATTAACAAAACACTATGGATGATCTGTGTCATGATTTTCATTCCACTGACTGCAATTCTAATGGGTGTACAAGGATTATTGGGTCACAGAATCGCAGAATCACAGGCTAGTTTGTATTGGAAGGGATCTCAAAGACCATCTTGTTCCAACCTCCTGCCCTGGGCAGTGACACCCTCCTCTTGACCAGTTTTCTCAGAGCTCCATCCAACCTGATCTCGAACACTCTTAGAGATAGGGCATCCACAGCTTGTCTGGACGACCTGTGCCAGGGCGTCGTCACCCTCAGAGCAAAGAAATTTTCCCACTACCTAATCTAAACCTTCTCTCTTTCAGTTTGAAGCCATTTCTTCTTGTCCTGGCACTCCAGAGCCTTGTAAACAATCTCTCTCCATCTCTCCTGTGGGCTCCCTTCAGGTACTGTAAGGGACCAAGTAGGTCCCCACAAAGCCATCTCTTTTCCAGGCTGAACAATCCCAACTCTCCCAGCCTTTCCTCATGGCACAGCTGCTCCATCCCTCTGATCACCTTGGTGCCTCCTCTGGCCTGGCTCCAGCAGGTCCCTGTCCTCCCTGTGCTGGACCCCAGAGCTGGATGCAGCCCTGCAGGTGGGGTCTGAGCAGAGCGGGGCAGAGGGGCAGAATCCCCTCCCTGCCCTGCTGCCCACGGGGCTCTGGATGCAGCCCAGCACATGGGGGGTTCCTGGACTCCCAGAGCTCACAGCTGAAGTGTGTCCAGTCCCTCACCCATCAGCACCCCCAAGTCCTTCTCCCAGGGCTGCTCTGGACCTGTTAATCTCCAACCTGGACTGGTACTGGGATTGCCCTGATCCAGGTGCAGCACCTTGGACTTGGTCTGTTAAACTGTGGGACCATATGTTGAGCTTGTCCAAGTCCCTCTGGATGGCATCCCATCCTTCAGGTGTGTCAAAAACTTTGCTTTGCTTGGTGTCATCTGCAAATTTGCTGAGGGTACACTCAATTCCTTCATCTGCATCCTCAGTGAAGAGATTAAATGACAATGATCCCCTACAGACCCCTGAGGGATACCACTGGCCATTTATGTCCAACAGGTCTCTGAGCCATTCATCAGTACCTCTGTGGTGAATAACACAGAGACCACCTGGAAATAAAAATAAGCAAGTTTGCCAGCATCATTTGAGGCAATACTGGAAGCAAGCCAGTCAGTTGGGATGACATTTTGGATGTCACAGTTACACAATGCCTATGTCACAGGTATTTTCTAAGCAAACGGTTGCTTAAGATTTACATCTTTACAGTTTACAATACTGACATTTCACTTCCTGTCACATGCCGTATAAACACAGTTTGGGGTTTGTGTGTTTTTTCTACTGTCTTGCAGCCTGAAAACCTCATATTTACACAAGATTAGTTCAGTAGGTCAGAGCAGGGTGCTGATTGACACCAAGGTATTAGTGTATGAGCCACTCACTAATTAGTTGAACCTGATGTGATAAGGTTGGTAGAACATACAAGCATAAGGATAGTAGAACAAAACAACTTTCTTATCAAGAACAATACAGCCTTGTAAATATAAAGGATGTAACTTAAGCAAACAAAAGCCATGCTAAATGAAAGCAGGATGCCAGCTCAGCTGCAAGACTTATAAAACAGAAATTATGCAAAACAATACTGCCCTCACTCAAAAGTGAGGGTTGAGGAAGAACAACTTTAAAAGGACACCAGGCATTTAAGACAGACCCTAAAAAACCACATAAGAACTTCCAATAAGGGGTGTGACTATGTTAAATAAGGTCAAAGGAAGTGAGGATAGCTAATGAACAAGTAATCAGTGTGTATGATAAAAACTCTGTTCACTCAGTGCTCATGGCACTCAAATGGAGGAAGAATTCCCTGAGTTACCAGCATTCTGTAATAGTGAATGACTGCTTTCTAATACTCAAAATTGTATTAGAAAGTTTCTATCCAACCAATTTTGGTATCAATCTACACAGAACTTCAATGTTCCCCCCAATGAATTCAACACAAAAAATTGATCTGTCCAAAATGTATTTTTATTTTTTCTACTTACACTTCAAAGTTTATATTAATTTATTTATTTCAGAAAGTCATAAAATGAATACCACACAATATTCTGAGTTGGAAGGGATTAACAAGGACCATCAGATACCAAAATTGGTTAGATAGAAACTTTCTAACACAGCTTAGAAATATTTTACTATCAAGAAGGAGCAGTATCTGTAGGCCCACTCAAAAGGGTTAAATTAAATTATCATAAAATTAATATCCTGCAGTATAGGGATTGAAATAAAGGTGAAGTCGTAACATGGTTCTGAGATTTTCATATGTAATGGGAAATTGTGTGAGCAGCCTCCATTTTGATTGGAAAAAATTCAGATAAATAAAAAGGCCTATTAATATTGTGTGTATATATTGAAGCATGAAAGGGTCAAGTAACTAATTTCAGGTGGCTATAATATTTTTCTTACTTTGAACTAAAAATAAAAAAAAGCTTTGGAAGTGTCAGTTGCAGTGTCCCAAAAGGTAAAAATCATCTAAATAGCTGGGAATACATATAAATACCTGAAGGGATTGTGCAAAGGGACAGAGTCAATCTATTTTCAGTGAACCCAGTGACAGGTTCCATATGAACTTCACAAAACATTGTTTTACTGTGCGGGTGACTGAGCACTGGCTCAGGCTGCCCAGGGAGGTTGTGTTCTCCATCCTTGGTGGCACTCAAAAGCCATCTGGACACGGTCCTGGGCAATGGTGCAGAATTAAAGAGATGCCTGTCTCAAATACTGTCAAGGCCAAAGGAGGGATTTGCTGTAAGATAAGGCACCACAGCAGGAACTTAAACACAGAAGGGAGCAACAAGGTGGTACTAATTCCAGACCTTTTAGGGCAAGGTCAGGTTAACACATCCTGATGAATACATTTGAACAAAACTTCTACTGCGGCAAACTGGGAAAGGAAGCAACTTCTCATATACCTATCACTGTTCAAATAAAGCATCTGTGACTGCCAATGAACACTGAAGAGCCCCCAGACTCATTTCTGGGACCTTCCACCAGAGGACTGCTAAAGATCTAGAGTGCTGCATCCGTCAATGTAAAACTTCTCCCCTGAGGGGAGGTACTTGGGCATTCCCACCTGAACCTATATTAACCCACTGAGATTTAAATTTCAGGGATTTCCCTCAACCTTGACAAACTAAGAAAAACCACTCTGGCAAAAGGACACTGAAATTGCAACAAGCAGGTCTCGTTTCTTCATCCACAAATGGTGACATCTTTCCTCTCCACAATCTGCTCTTAATCTTCTTTCTCTTTCTCTCTCTCTTCCTTTCCTTGCCTTGCCTTGTATTTTTTTACCTTTCTTTTTTTAATTTTTATAGATAACCAAAATGGCTACATACCTCCTTTCCATTGTAAGCAAATTGTTCTAAAATAAACCTACCCCATAATATACATATATATCTGTATATACTGGTCTTTGAGTGTCATTTCACTCTAATCTGCCCCAAGGAATCTCTTAACAAGGACCTGTGTTACCCTACCTCAGGGCAGGATATATAAAAAATGGACTGGAAAAGGCACTGCTTGAGCAGGGAATCAGACTAGATGGCCTTCAAAAATCTCCTCCAAGAACTATTCTCTGATTCTGCAACTCCATGAATCAAGTTCAGGTATAGTATAGTACTATAATAGTATTAGCACAATATACTACTCTTGTGGTTTAATGACAGGTGTCTTCTAAGGAAGGCATGAGTCTCCCTTGGAATGAAGAATATAAACCCCTTCCCTTCAAATTATTATAATTTTGAATTTAAAGGGGCTCTCAGGCAAAGATATGGGAATAGGAAGAACAGTTTTTTATTAGGAGAACTAAAATAAAACAAGCATGCAGTATTACAAGAAACCAAACCCACTGACAGAATCAGAATACAACCTGACACCCTGTTGGTCAGGGTGTTGGTAGCAGTCCAGTTGCAATGGTGGCTGCAGTCCTCCTGGAGTAGCAGTTGTGGCTCTGTTGAAGCAGGGATCCTGGAGAAAGGTGCAACCCTCCACTGAAGGTCCAGTGGAAACAGATGGGCCTGGTCTTCCTCTGGGAGTCCAGTGAAAAAGGGTGACTTGGTGCTCCAAATCTCAGGTTTTTATCCAGGTAAAGAGACTTGGCTTCTCCCCTGGATGGAGCATTTCCCAATGGGATGATGTAATTTTATCAATGAGACTCAATGGTCCATTAGCAGAAGATCCTCCTGGAGGGAGGATGGGTCATGGAAGAGATAAAGAAACTGCCCTAGTTTTCTTATCTGCTGGCCTATTGACAGAAGATTACACAACCCCCCCACCCCAGTTCCAGCAGCTAGGGGTGGAATACACACTTTTTGGTTACATTTTGCACTGCAACCCATGACAACTACGTAGTATAGGTATAGTACTATACTAGGTAGTATTAACACAATAAATCATTACACAAAAAAAGAGGTACATTTAAAAGTACACAACACAGAACCATGGAGAACATTTTATTTGTATGTATTTACTTTTCATCCTCCAAACCAGCCACAAACTCAAAACCTGCCACTTGAACACCAGTTCAAGACACATTTCTATGGTCAACAGCTCAGGACTGAAGCCCACCCGTGGTGTGAACTGATGACCAGCCTGCAAAATTTGCTGTGAAATACATTTCAAGGAAGGCTCTGCTAGCTGTTAAGAATGGTTAAATAAAATAAAGCTGCCAACAAGTTATGTGCCTAGAAACTCATTGAGATAAAGACAGCCATATGCTTGTGTTCTGGTAATAGACAGAAAGGACATGAGCCCAGAACTGTTAATAGAATACATTCTTAAATGAGTGTCCCAAAGACTGTCTTGTTTTCTAGACTGCTATGCATACTCTGGAAATATTCCAAAATTCCAGTGCTACAGCAACCTCATAAAATACATGGAAACAGTCCTCGATTTTTTCAAATATGAAATTATGATTAATAGAAACTAATATTAATAAATATGATGATGATTTATTGAAACTTTCAAAGGCATAAGATCATGAAATGTGCACTCACCTTCCTCACCACTCCTAAAATGTAGATCTTTTTGTCTACTGCAACAAAACATATCTATCAACATTAGACATCTAAAGAAATAGAGAAAAACATGGAAGAGGTGATATGTCAGGGATGAGTAAGACAAGGCTCTTCAGCACTCTACACTAACACCAATGAGTATAACTACCTACCTTACTTGCTCCTTACTTTTTAATATGCTGAGAAAACAACAGGATGATGGAAATAAAATTTTTACAATGCACTGCTTCTGCCTACAGTGTTCAGGATATTTTCATAATTGTTATGGTAACTCGTTTGGATTTGTTTACTTGCTTTGTTTTCTTTTTGTGAGAAGGATCAATTGAATTAAGATAGCAACTGATGTGACTAAAAGTGTTCCCAAAATTCATGGGAAAAGCTTTTGAAGATAGTTGATAATATTCTAATGTGAATCTGCCAAATCTAATACATTTTTCTTACTTCTCCTGTAGATTATTTTAGTGTGACATATCAGCAATTAATGACTTTATAAAAGTGTTGGTTTTCCATTGTCGTAATCAGTACATCCTCTTTTTCAGGGAAGCATAACTTCAGCAAGCCTTGCCTTTCTGATCTATCTAGGGATAACATTTTAGTTCTGAATCTAAGTACATTTGTGAGTCATACAGGAGCAGGTTGGGGCTTCCTTCATTGCTGAGTGGATGATATAAGAGGCTTCTAGGGAGCGCAGGGAACAGGAGCTGGCAAACAGGAGAGGGCAAACAGGGGTGTGGCACATCTCTGAGGGTGTGGAACAGCAGTTTGAGAAGCAGTTCATGCAGGTAGGGCAAGCAGGCAAGGCTGCAGGTGTGCTGTGTAATTCATTTTGTTGTTTTTTGTTTTGTTTTGTTTTGTTTTGTTTTTGGACATTTTTTCGTGGGGTTTTTTTTTTTTGTTGTTTTCTGGTTTTTGTTTTGTGTTTCAATTAGTTGGTTTTACGGTTCTGTTAGTAATGGTTTTTACATGATCAAAAACTGTGGTTAGTTCAAGTGTGTGTAACCAAATGGAACCCTCCAAAAAGGATGCATTTGTACAGACCCATTCCTCCATGGGGTGTTTGAGCTTTTCAGTGGTTTCAGGGGGTATTGCAGAGGAAACCTGCCTGCGGTGTGAACAGGTGAATGATTTCCTTTCAACTGGTGGCCGTTCTGAGAGAGGAAGTTGAAAGACTAAGGAGTATCAGGGAAAGTGAAAAGGAAATAGATTGGTGGAGTTCAGCCCTCTTGTCTTTGAGGGAGACCCACCATGAGTCAGAGGACTTCTGTGTCTCCCACCGTCAGGCAATAGAAGGGCACCTAGTAGATGAAGGGGAGTGGAAATGGGTCCCTGCTGGGAGGGTAATAATAAAAATTCCTCCCAACCCCCATCTCCTAGCCAGGTGCCACTTCAGAATAGGTATGAGCCTCTGGATCAAGTGAGTCAACCAGATGATGTAGAAGAAAATGATCTGCCCGGTGGGTCTCCCAATTACTCTTCATTTGTCAAATGGACCATCACATCTAACCCCAAAAAGAAAAGAAGGGTAAGTCATAGTGGGTGACTCCCTCCTAGGGGGAACAGAGGGTCCCATATGTCAACACATCCCACAGGGAGGTTTGCTACCTCCCTGGAGCCCAAGTACAGGATATCACTAAGAGACTTCTTGGGCTGATTCAGCCTTCTGATTATTACCCACTGCTGATACTCCAGGCTGGCAGTGATGAGATTGAAAA